>VWZT01006911.1:214165-314822 GCA_013397055.1 Pachycephala philippinensis
ATACTGGAATGAAAACTGAAGCAAAAGAAAGAAAAACCAAAGAAAGATGAAAGCGTAATTTATATTCTGGGATTTGTAATAGTGCTCTTGTCTTTAAGGCAGGATATATGTCACCTCTTTAGGAAGGGGAGAGGCAGCTTGGGTGAGCCTCGGGGCTCTAATGGGGCTGAGCAGGTGCTGGAGCCGGGCTCATTTCACAACTCAGTGGGGCCTCCAGACACGGAGTCGCTGTGGCCGGAGCCGGAGCGGGACGGGCGCTGCCAGCCAGGCACGGCTGGACTCAAAGGGATCGGGGCCTTTTTGTGCTCTGGCTGCAGAGCCCGGGGTTAATCGATAACCCAGCACAGCCTTTCAAGGCCCCCGTTTGATCCTGTTGCGTTTTGGCCCCGTTGTAAATTCAAATTTATCGCCCCGATAAGAGCGAGGTGTTTGAATATAATCCCATCGTGTAATTTGCCGGTGAGCAGAGGGTGAGGGGAGAGAAGATTTCCCTCATGAAGCCCCTTCAACATTAATCAAAAGGAAATGCAAAAATTCCTCACGTAAAAACTCAAATGCAAACACTGTCTTTGTGGAAAATGAGAAGAAGGGCTGAGCTCAACATCAAACTAAAATGTCTTATCATTAATAAATAAATGTATATTTATGCATTAAGTGTATCTGTCAACATTTCTGCATGCTGTGAGCTGGGTTTTCATTAAATCAGGAAGGATTAATTTAAATTAAGCAGAGTGAGATCTTTATTACCAAAGCAATCAGCTGCAAGCAAGTTGGCTAATTCCACTTTTCTATTTATAAATCCTTCTCTCTCACAATGAACCTTTTCCATTGGAATAATTTTCAAGTGGTTAAAAACAAAGCCAGAAGGGAAACTTGCACGAAGTACCTCACATCACATTTGCTGGGTTGTTGTTTGGTTGAGCTCTACTGGAGTCTACTACGCAGGCACTGGAGCATCTACTATGACTGTATAAAATGTGTTTAATTGGCATGAAAAGGCACTAACAGAGTGCTGGTGGAGTTTCCATTAGCCAGAGGATATCTTATTTACTTTATCTGAGCTGGAGGACAAGAGGAGAGCGCGTGTGGACGTGTGTGTGTGTGCGTGTGTGCTTTGGGGGAGTGGGAATCACACACACTATAAACCCCACAGCATTTATAATGCCACTAACCTCCAAATCCCCAGGAGAACGGCTCGCAAAATGTTTTCCTAATTATAATTTTGCAGATTTATGTTTAACACGGTTTGCCAGTTGTGAAATTGGCAATGACGGTAATACAATTTGACGGGTATTTCATGTTAAAAAATATGCATTTTTATAACATACTTTCCCCACAAGCAAGTAAAAGGAGCTGATGTGAAAGGGAAGGTTTATTTTTTATGCCACGCCGTGCGAGTAGCTGGGTACACATATAGGTAGGTGTAATTGATACAGGAGCCCGGGCTGCATTAAGAATTGATGTGGTACTGTATACATTGTGTTACAGTCACTCCAGAGAGTCTATGAGATACCAGCTCCCTGCTGAGCACATACTTATGTCAATATTTCTGTTAATTGTTGCATTACAAATTGTTACATATCCCAGTGGTGGGAGTTCGCATTTGTGCCTGCAGTGGAGCTGACAACACCTACCCGTGGTCCCAGGAGGCTTCAATCTATTGTGGGATTTGCCTTTTGAAAACGTTATCACAGTTTATCAGCCCAATGTCACTGCACTCAGCACTGACAGGACAGAACCCTCCACTCTTCTGTGGCCTGGGTATTCCCCTGGCTCCTCCATGCACCAAGAACACCAAACCAAATCAGATGGACTTTGATTCCCTTCTAATTTTGCATTGCTATATTACATGATTTTCCCCTAAATATTGGCCTCTTTGAGCTGTTGCAGGGATTCATTAGTGCTGCACTGGTGTTACACAGATTCCTGAACGGGTCATGCTCGGTAGAGGAGATATTTTGTTTGAATTTTAGAAATAAATGGCATTCATTTGGTAAAATTCAATAGTGGTATTGACTTCAACACATGCAAGATCTGCAAACCCAGGTCAGAACAAAATATCTCAATGTAATTTCATGCCCAAGTCACTGACCCCAGGAGTTGACTCCAGCAGCCACCACAGAGTTGATGGCTGCAATAAACCCTCACTGGGCCTTGGAACCATCAGCCACCCCCAAACAGCAAACAGCACATTTTCGGAAGATGAACTTGGATAAGCAGCATAGAATCGAGTTTATAATATTTACTGTGCTCTCTAATTCCTTTAATTTCTTGCACTTCAGTGAAGAGGAACCTTTCTTGTGTGAAGTACAACAGGGCAGGGCCAATCCTCTCTCTGTTATCAGAAACATCTGATAAAGAGGCAAATTTGCTGTCAACAACTGATGTGACAATGAATTCCTAAATTGAGGGGGACAGGTTTTTCCCCCAGCCTTTACTCAGGGGAAAGAAAAGGATGAAGTGGGACAAGGCATTTTCCTTCTCTCCATCTTTGAGAATCCCTGAGATCTCAAGGGGACCCTGAGCCATTGGAGGGGAAGAACTGCTCCTGAGCATTGCTCCCAAAACCCAGCATCCTCACCAGCTTCCTGCCAGTGGGCTTTACTGGGGGCACTGGGGGAGGGGACTGGTGGCTCATTGCCCCTGAAAACCCTCATAAAGAGAGATTCCACAACAAGGAGACTCTGTGCAAAAGGCTAATTACAGCCTGGGGCTGCATTAACCTTTAGTGTGGGTTCCCCACTGGGACCTTTGTGAGACTCACGGCTTGTGTGCACACACAGACCTTCTCCCTCTCCTTTAATTCCCCATTCTCTGCTGGCAGATCCATACACAGATGGATATGGATCTCTCCCACATACAGATGTTTCTGAGGTACAGAAAACCTTCCCAGTCCAAGGGTTTGTGCACTGGGGAAGTCGAGGAAAGGATCAGACCTCCCCATCTCCCCTCAGTGTGGAACAGAACTGGCTACGGAATTTCCTCTTGAGTTGGAAGCTGAAAACACAAACCCAGCAAAGACAAAAACAAGCAGCTTGTCCCTGGAAAGCAGCTGGTACAAACCCTCACTGTCAAGGAGAAGCCATCCAGTTCTCTTTGGAAAAGCTCACAATCAATGTGAGCCAGGTGCATCAGTAAATATTATGACAGATGTAAATTTATGACCAAGAGCTACCAGTGGTTTCGTGGTTAAACTTGCAGGGATGATGTAGATATTCAGACAATCTCTGTGCTTTACCTGGACAGCTACCATGGGTAAGTAAAACTGAAAGCAAAACTTAACAAAATTTAATTCACTGGAGTTGATGCTGCAAAATGAGTCTAATGGAGACCACAGTCATTCCAGCCTTGGAGATCCTGTGAGGAAATATGCTGTAACTAATCTGATTTCTGCTCTTGCCCACACAATGATCTGACTGAGGGTGAAAATACCCATGAAAATATCAGCCTACATCAGATCTTCACGTATTTGAAAGCTCACAGAAAACTCAGCACAGGCCTAGCACAGCCTCACCTGGCTGATGGCAATAACCTGACGCCCCACAAGCTCTCGGGGCACAGCGTTGCTACAGCAATCACTCTTTTACTTCCTCATGTCGTGGAATCCTGGAATGCTTGGAGCTGGAAGGGACCTGAAAGATCATCCCCCAGCCAAAGGCTTCTCTCCCATCTCCCAGAGGCCAGGTGAGGACGTGGCAGGATTCCCATCACGCACCAGCCAGAGTCTCCAACCTCTTCCACTCCAGTTAAACCTCACCCCCTTCCACTTCAGCTGCTCAGCAGACTATTTTTTGGAGTTGCCTTTGCAAACATTTATCCCAATAGGTAGTTTTGTGTAATAAAATAAAACCTCAGCAAAATAAAAAAGCCTCCCATACAAACGATAAATCCCAACCAAAATCAGGTCTGCCACTGAACATCCTCCTCTCCTCGGGGACAGGAGGAGGGAAAAAACACATGACAGATGTTAATTACCTCCTTTAATGAACTGCTAGGAGATATTTAAATACGGTGGTGTTGATTGTGGTGTGAGAACATATGTACAATAGTATAAAACAAAGTAGAAACATGATGTATTATTAATACACGTTCATTCCTTTACATCTATTTAGAGGCATGGTGAGGGAAGAACATACTGTGTATTCTCACCGGGGCTCTTCTTGGATATAAAGAGACCCTCTGAAGCAAATTCTTCAGCCTACTATACTTCAAGAAATAGTAATCTAAAGCATCAGACACTTCCTATTAAAGTTTTAAAAACATAGCTTTAAGTCATACATTACATTGAATGCTTTAATATCTCATCTGATTCAGTAGGTTTTAAACCCCACAGAGGTCACATTTGGAAGCACTGGTCCCTTTTTACAGCATCTCCAAACATTAAATAAAAATAAAAATTATTAGGAGGAATAGAGCCATCTGTAGAGGCTAATAATGTATCAGTTTGATATTATTATTAATAATATTATTATTTCTGTTTCATATTAGGGAGATCATGATTGCTAATGGCTATAAACTATGAGTGATAGCCTTCATTCTGGCCCATCTGTGTTGCAGCCAGAGCGGCGTGAGGGGCTCCAGTTACAGCCCAGTTGTCTCTCCCGACCCTATTTGGTGCCTGGTGTTATCCATGCTGCTGTCCCTAAAACCTTGGCATGTCCAGCTCTGGGATCTGCTTACAGCAAAGCCAAACCCTGCTCCAGGCTTTGATGGCCTCGTGAGCAGCTCAAGGTCATGTTGTGATCAGGTACCCAGGGCTGGTGGGTTTGGGTGCAGGATAAAACCCATCCTGATGTCTCCAACTGGGCAGGGAAAGCTGTCCCAGCCAGCTCCTGGGAAAGGAACGTGGAGCAGAGGGATTTGGGCAGTGCTTTGCTCCTGATTTAGAAACAGGAACCTTGTTCTTGGTTCTTATCGAAGGTTTCCTTTGGTCAGCTCAGCTGCACATCACTGGGCTTGGACTAAGAGGTGCTTCCTGGCCCACAAGGCTTGTCTGCACCCTGTGCCCTTTTCCTATGAACCCAGAAGGCCCTTGGACACAAATCTGATGTTTTACATTTCTGGTAGTGTTCCACACCTACAGTGAGTCACTTAAAACAATAACAATAGTTAATTCCGCTAATTGTAAATATTATGATAAAGTATAAATGAAGAAGTTGCAGCAAATGAATGTGGAAGCACCACACAGCTCGAGTTTAAAGAGTGCAGCAGTCTCATTTCATTATCTGATTAACTCAGCAGCACTGCCCAGGCACTTCCCTCCTCTCTAACACCAAATATGTACAGATCACAGTCCCTCTCCCCCTCTATGTCACTGCTGTGGGTCATATTTAGTGCTGATGATTTGTAATTTATCCAACAGGTACAGGCACATTTCCCCCAGGTAACATTTGTAAACAGAAATAAAGCTGCTGCTGTATTGTTTGCCTCAGAAACTCTGCAATTCTAGTGTGCCATAGAGTAGGCAGTGATGTGTAACCAAGGCCAGTGATAAAAAGAAACTGCAATTGTTTTTTTTAAGGTACAGCTCTAAAACTGTACTATGTGGATTTCCATGGTGTAGCAGCGCAGACAGAAATGACTTTTTTCCCTCTCTAAGAACTAGTTATCTGATTCTCTTTTGTTTCCCTTATTCCAATGTTCAGTTGCATTTTAGTGTTCAGAGCTATAAGGATGCATTGAAACTTATGGAGCCTGACATTTTAACTATCTCATCTTAGCATGATTCATCTCAATTTACTTTCTTCAAAAATGTAGCCTGGAAGAATATGAACCATTTTGGGGGCTTGCTAGAAGGCCATAAACTCCATTAAAGAGTAGAGCATCAGCTGCCTTCCAAAGAGGGTTTGCTTGTTATGGGGCTCATCCTGCAGAATTAATAGGTGCCTGCTGGGAAATGCCATGGAGCCTCAAAGGCTGAATTCACAGGACTGGGGGGGGAACCAAGCCCTGGATTGTGTCCTCCACCCTCACAGCATTCTGTGCTTTGCTGTAGGAAGAGCAGAACAAAGAAACTCAGCTGTGTCTGCTCTGCATTTGAGCCTTGAGCAGAGCAGAGGCACCTCAGCAGTTAAACAATGAGGAGATTAAAAGAGCCTCAATAAATTTGATGGGTTGATATGAGCAAACAAAATCATTCATGTGATGTTACACAAGTGTCTGGCCAGAAAACACATGATTTTGGAACTATGGCCACAGCCTGACACGTGTTCTGGGGCAGAGCCTCTGTGGACACCAAGTGCCATCGCTCTGCCGAAGTCACTGGAGCTGTGACAACTGAAACCCCCGGGGGCAGTGCCCTTTTTGTGCACAATTCTTGTAAAACTCCCATTGCACCACACCCAGAGCCCTGGCAGCTCTGGTGTGAAGAATCATAGTGTGAAGAGCTCCACAGACACCGAGCTGCACCACAGCCCATCGCGGACGGGGTGAGAGACCCGACTCCCACCCAGATTTGGGATTCACATCAGCTCTGACTGTCATAATGTGAACAAAAACTTTAAACACGACTTGTTCAGATAATTCCAAACCTCAAGCAAAGCCACGACAGCTTCCCAAGTTGTGGTGGGGAACGTGGACACACGGCTGTGTCCCCAAGAGTTCAGTGACACCTCGCCTGGCCCGTTCCCCTCCTGCACTTCACTGATACAGTGAAACAATAATATATCACCAGACCTGACCCCTTGGCCTGTATGAATTATCTGTTTTAGAAAGACGTGAAACCACCTTTTATATCCAACATAATAGATATTTAGACATTGTAGATCAATAGTGAACAAGTTTTCTGGTTATAGTTAATGGGTGCCAGAGGGGCATTCTGACATTGACCTCTGACACTCTTGTTGACAAGAAATCTATAGAGGAAAAAAATAGGAAAGACTGCCAGGTTTTAAAGTTATGAATATAGATCTACAGCGAATAATGGTAATTCTCATTGAGCAGGAATTTTTCATACTTTCTGTTTCAGATGAATTTCTCCAAAATCCTTAATTCTGACCAATGTAAAATTAATAACTGGCCCTTGGTGAACATGGGAAAACAACTGTTCAGCTGTATGACACAATTTGCCATTTGTTACTCATGTGATATTGTTCTGCTGTCAAAGAAGACTTTTCCCTTTATAAAATAGGCTGTCATTTATAATTCCAAACCAGCACAGATTTGTTAAACAGCCACCTCATAATAGGTCTGGCTAGGAAGAAATGCAGGCTCGTGGTTCTTGAAAGGAACAGTTCTAAGATGATTTTGGAAAGAAAACCAGTTTTCTTTTTCTCTTAAATAAGATTTTAATGTTATGATTTCACACCAAATTGGTTGCTAAAATGTATGGCCATAAAAGCATTAAGATAAATCCTTATTCCTTAATAGTCAGAGGGTTCAGCTAATTCTCATGTAATTAATTGATGCAGAGAAGCGGTGGTGGTGATGTTGGTGGTGACAGCTATGGGTATAAAATTAAATTGTTGTATCAAATACTAGATAAAGTAAAGAAAGTTCCAGTCACCAGCTGAAGGGAGCAGGCAAAGAGAGCCTGTTTGGCACAACCCACCACGCCTCAGGTACCGAAATGAGCCGTGTCCCCTGCAGTGAGAGGGAACCCTGGGCAGGGAGGGTGCCCCCCAAACCCCCAAAGCCAGCCCCGCTGTGTGGCTGTGCCACACCCGGGAACGCCGAGCCGAGGCCCCGTGGCCTTCCCGTGGCGCGGCGCCGTGGCAAACACATTTGTCCTGGCTGTGCTTTTCTCTCAGCCCTCCTCTCATCCCGGGGAGATGAATCGCTGCAGGGTCCAGCCTGACTCCGAGGGCAAAGGCAGGTCTCGAGGAGGTAACCCGCCTCCTACGGCTTCAACATTTTAATTAATTTTAACACTAATGCACAAATGAGAGTTAATCACTCTGCTGCGGCGCTCTCTAATTTACCAAGTTTATTCATTAAAACTTTCCTCCCTGAACTCTGATTGAATGTCATGCTTTTTAAGGGGCCTCTAAAACAGCCCTAAGGCTTTTCAGCCCGCTGTCTCGGGCGGCTGCTGGAACACTTTTTACAATTTGCTTTGCAAGGAGGAATGTGAAAGTGTGGTGGGAGAGGGCTGGGAGGTGCTGTTAAAATGAGGTTACCGGGGCAGAGACTGTGAGGGCTGCTTGGAAATGCTCCTGTAAACGCACGTGGGGCTGAAATGATCTGCTGAACATCAAAGATATGTCTTCACTTTTACAAATCCAGCACCAAAATATTTGATGCTGTCCACATGATGCTCATGCTGCCTTTTGTCATTTAGTGCAAGAATGTAATATATGCTCCATGACTATTAACTTTATGAGATTGCCTTAGATTATACTGTGATATGTTTTATTGCTGCGCTGTATAACAAAAAGCGTGGTGATAATCTTATTTGTTTTAGATAATATATTTGCAATGTGTTTGCTAATCTAATTATTTTAGAATCAATATAATAAAACCTTAAGTACACAGTTTGGTCTATTAATTGCTAGAACTAAAATCCGAAATTTATTGTTTAAATGGAGGTTCTCTATTTCAAATTAACTGAAGCAAAATGTAATCTTTACCTTTTTAATTAACTGTGTTCAATATTAGGTAAAAAAATACCTCACATTTCCAGTTCTTTATGAAGGCTGCAGTCAGCAAGGATGACATTCAATCATACGTTTAATTGGCTTTTTTAAAGTCATTTACATTACTTGGATCTCTAAGAAAGTTGCAGCTAAGAAAAAATCTGCTGCATGTAGTTTGTGGGAGAATTCACTCAAAACCTACATGCAGAATAGTTTATAAAAATTAAAAAAAAACCCTGCAAGTGTGACTGTAAAGATATGTAAAGCAAAGTTTAAATATTTGTTTATTTGTTTCACCTCTGGGCACTGGGAGCTTTACACAGCACCTACAAGGCTGCAGCGATTTCCTTCAGCTCTGGGGTACAGTTCTGGAGATTCACATTTGCTGTTAGACTTTTCTGGTTCATCATGTTCCCTTCTGCACTCTCCCTTTACTTTGGGAAGCAGCTGAATTGTCAGCACAGAGGGTCCCTTAGGACCGGAGCTGTCCTAAACGGCCAAACCACTTCATGAGGCTTCATTGGCAAAGCCCCTTGACACCGTGGGTGGTTCAGTTAAGAAAACTGCCTCAAGTGTCTCTCTAATACCAAATTCCTGCCTCTGTAGCTCGTATGAGCTCAAAGTTTACTCAGGCAATGAAAATGTCTAGCTGGAGATTAAGGCTAACCTTCCTCAAGTTTATAAATCACCGCCACTTCTCTATTTGAATCAATTTTAAATATGAAAGAACTGTGATTCTTCCCTTTTCTATCGCCTTTACACTTCACCCAGTGCCCTACCGCTTCTCCTGACATTTGTTTGCGATTTCCAGTAGCACGTGGGCAGCCTGGAAAAGTCTTGTGCATGAGGAAAATGACTGACGTGTCCAGTGCGCCTGAAGCACCTGGGACAGGGATCATGGCACGTTTTCAGGACAATCCATGCGCTGGTGTCTCGCTGCTTCCTCACCAGGGACAAGCTCCTGTCCCCAGATCCAGGGACAGCCGAGCTCGAGCTGTCTGAGATGTGTTTGTCAACTTGTAACCCACAATCAGGGCATCTAAGAGCCAAGCACTGCAGCACTGCAGCAGGGAATCAGGGAATCACAGAGTGCTTGGGTTGGAAGGGACCTTAAACACCATCCAACATCCACACTCTGCTCCCAGCACCGCTGCCTCTCGCTCCAGCCAGCCTCCCAGTTTTGTTTTGCCTCATCTACCTCTTACATTTCTGGCTGAGAAATTAAATTCAGGGGGAAAAAAAGGCATTTTAACAGCCTTGCGTTCACACCTGGGAGTTCCTGCAGCTCTCCTTGCATCAGTCTTTCAGCATATTCCTGGGGCAGCTTCTCACTCCCCTGGACTGTGCTGACAGCTGCACTGGCTCCTCCAAAGCCAAACCAAGTGTCATGATTTTTCCTAGGATTCCTCCTTTTAAATTATCCTGTTAGTGTTTCCTTAAGGGAATTTTCCTCTCCTTATTCACACACTAAAACCTTCCTGCCACATTAAAACCTTTCTGTGTCTCTTTATCATTCCATACAAACACGCCCATTAGTGAATTGTATTTGGGGCTGGAAATGTTCATCAACTTCTGGGGAGCGATTGCAGAGTTTCTCTCATCTTCCTGGGAAATTTATGAATCGATATTTTCAGCTTCATTGCTGCCCAGGTTCTGTGAAACAATCCTTATGTTCAGATCTTTCTACGGGCTCATCAAACTGCAGGTCCTATTGAATTGGCTGCAGTTCTGTTTCCACCTCATTATGGTGGGAGGCACCGGAACACACGGACAATTGTGGCAGGAGCCCTTTGCTGCCACTCCAAACAGGAAACTTTATTAGAATAAGAATTACTGTGGCTGATTGAATTGTTCCATCTCCTGCCTCCCCTCTGTTGAGCTTAAATCTGAAGCCTTCCCAGAGATCCTCCTCTGAACTTCAAGTTGTGGATTTAAGGAAATGCATAGGTCACAGTGGTTCCCTAAAAACCCCAATACTCCAGCTGTGCTCTCATTTCCATCCATACGTGTTTAATAAAATGGTCAGGTTGAAAACTACTTCAAATATTAATTCCCATGACCACAGACCTGCAACAGCCCTTTTTGCACACCCTGTGTAAATGCCCCTGTCCAGAGCAGAAGTGGTGAAAGTGCCTCTGCTCAATCACACCTGCACAGAACATCCCTAAATTAATTTCCTGTAACAAGTATGTTTGTAGAAATTAGGCATTGCCAGCAGGCAATTTGCAAACAAACAAAAATCCCTGCTTTTCTTTAAATCCCTATGGTTAGTTATGAACGGCTAACCCATCTCTAGTCATTACCTAGCAATGAAAAATTGACAATAGAGTTATTAGGATAATATACGTAATTAATAGAAATATTAAAGGATTCACCATTAACCTGCATTTGCTCAGAATGCCAGAGGGGTGATTAGTTAGAATGGCACAGAATATTTTACAGTACTTACTGCTCCTCTCAGAAGTCAGAGAGAGGAAAATGGAGATCCAAGCCTCTCCTGGATTGAAGTATGACCTTAATGGTATTCAAATTTTTAAACAAGAATGAAGATAAAGAGAATGTAGAAAAATTATACTTTAAACTTACATAAGGGATTAGGACACACCAAAAGATCTACTCTTTTTGGTAAGGTAACTGATATTTTAAAATCAAGGTGTTCTAAACTCTTTTTGACTGGAAGCAATTATCCATCTTTTAACACTTTTCACAGTTCAACCTGTTATTAATGATGGAGGTTTTTGATCTGAAAATACTACAAACATCTCCTCACCGTGCATCAGACACATGATACAAGCTGCACAGGATAATTCTGGAGTCAGTCACAGAGGGGCTGCAGACCACTGTCAGATAAAACAGGGATATATTCCATGTACTGCAGCAAGGTACAGGTTTAAGTTCACTTTAGAAACTATTTTTTAAGCTGCAGAAGGTGACAACCAGCAGAGGGTTTATTAAATGGATCAAAATTTGGTTCAAGGGAAATGAACACCACAGAGCTGTTGGGCAGAATCAGCAGATTGTAGTTTATTGGTGACTGTGGATGGTTTTGTGTCAGTTTGTCTGTCCAGAGACAAGGCTGGGAGAGGGATGCTCCCAGCTGCATTTCTCTCCCAAACAACTGATGTGCTTTGTCTTCTTTTGTTATATGACCTCAGAAAAGTCCAGGCATTAATAACGGTACAGTTAAAAGGAGAGAGAAAAGATCCCACACCTCATTATCCCGTTTCCTGTTTGAGGCATGGTGTGAGACCAAATTAGTGTATGTTTGGGAAGCACACGGGAAGAGCTAAGCATTGCAATAGAGATGCTAATTCAGAATTAAATAGGTCACTGGGAACCAAGTTCACCAACAATAAATCTGAATTCAGTCACCTGGAAACCCCCACGAGGCTTTGATGCTATAGAAATTGCACGGATTCTTCTCCCCGAGTGTCTTCCTGTGGCATGCAAAATCACTTCAGACTAATATGACAAGACAATAAATGTTGTTTCTTTGCAAGGCCAATAGTGGCTCATTAAGGATGGTTATAAATCAGATGCCTGATTCGTAACTTTTAAAACTTTATTTTTGGGAAGAAACCTCACACAGAGATTCAAACTTTGACATCCCTCTTGTTAACTCTTGTTTAAAAATGTGGAATCAACAGAAGTCCCACCCCAAGCCCAGCAACAGCTCGGGCGTAGATTCAGCACCGAGCTGAATGGATGAGAGATTGAGAAAGTTAACAAAAAACACATTTTCTTCCTTAAAGAAATATTTCCTCCTGACAGATTTTGGATTGCATGCTCTTTGAAATACCGGAGCTATCACAGCATGTTCCCAGAGAAAAAATATGAAAAGCTCCCAGCACTAAGTGCAAAACCTGTGACATCCACAGAGGAAATACATGGCTGTGCATGTAGATGGATAAAAACATGCCCACAAATAATACACATCTCAATAAAGATGTGTGTGAACGAGCAATTTCTTGGGAAAAATCCCGATTCAAATATCGTGGGCATATTCAAGAAGGACTGCTTGGCAAGCCAGTCTTGTCCTAAACGTGCCTTTTGAACTCTGCTGCTGTAGGACAGGCTGGGATAACTTGTTAACTTTCCCAAATGTCTTCAGTAACTGGACAGAATTTCCAGCAAGCACCAGAGCTTTCAAACGAACAAAATGTCTCCAATTTTGGCTTTATAACCCAAAAATTCTCATTGGCTTCCTCAATTCATTTGCTACAATTTACCCCTCCCCACAAGTTTTTAGGTGGTGGAAAAGATTAAAGATGATCCCATAACAGTCTGTTCAGTATTTTACATTCTCTGACCTTTTATGTAATTTGATCTGTTCCTTTGGATGTCTCTCCCAAGCGTGGTGGGTGAGAGCTTGATTTATAAACAGCGAATGCACAGGGGATTTTTATGTACTTTGTTCACCCCATCAGTTTTTCCTGGGCTCGTTTACAGTCTATTTGCAATTCATTAAAGGACTTTTCTTTTTGTTAAAATTGCCTTTCTGGGTTTTTTTATGTTTCCGTACCAGAGTAGGTTTCTTTTGAGGAAGTGAAGCCTTCAGATGCTGTGACAGCTGTTATGGGGTCCCCTGCTTCTACTTCACGTTATGGATCTCACAGCTGTAGCACAAAAGGGGCAGGGTTGCTTTAAAGGAGGATTTGGATAAAAATCCTGCTTTTTCCTTACCTTTGTCTTCAATGTGAAGTAATGGAAGACCATTCTCCCCACTAAAATTCAAAGAAAATATCTTTGAGAGAGCAGAATTCTTGGTTCTAAGCACAGGACAAGGATATTTTTCCTTTACTCGCAGTAAGGCTTTGAGGACAGTAGATGAGCTGAAGAATGAATCTGAAAATGTGATATTTCTACCATTTCCTGTCTTGCCAGCAGCTTCCCCAGTGAAGGAGAAATGGGAATCTCCACTGGATGGGACACAGAAGGACACATCCATGAGGCACATCGAGTTCTTAGGACAGCTCAGCCTCAAGGAAAGGAGGCCCCCCGAGGATTCTGGGCACCCAAGGGATGGGAACCCTACAGGGGTTTGGGGACAGCCCCAAACTCCTCCCACATGGAGCCATGGAAGGGATTGGGATCTCCAGGAACAGCAACACCTCAGAGAAATGCAACCACAGAAATCCCACTGTGCCAGCAGCAAGTTTCTGCTTTTAAAGAGGGGATCTAATTCAAGACATTAAAAAAGTTTTTAGAAAACTCAGGTTTTCCTTCCCAGTTCCCTCACTGCCTCCCACCACTGAGTGTTTCTCTCCCCTCTGGCCTCTCTCAGGGATGCTCTGCTCAGCCTTTATTTATCCCATTTTAGGGTATCTTGTAGCCTGAGCAATGCCACAGTTAAAATAAAAACCAAAACTCCACATTCCACTCCTTTAACAAAAGCAGCCAGCCAGTGCCAATTTTCTGAGGGATAGAAAAACAGTCTTTCGTGTCTTCAATCATGTCTTAACTTGGCCAAAAAAAAAAAAAATTAAAAAAAAATCCAAATTATCCAAATATTTCTATTTTCTTCTAAATATACTGATTTTCCCCCTTGTCCTTAGTGAGGAAGATGTACTGGATGAAGGTTTAACTAAGGCTGGGGGCTGAATGCCAGAATCCAGGGGGAGTCAGGGAATGTGGTGTCATTAGCTACCCAGTAATCAAACCAGAAGGCAGCTTTGAAGAATTTATATATGACCCAATTTTCAGTTTCTCTGATACTTGTGCACGTCACAATTTTCTGGGAGCATAAAACCTCTTGTATGAAAACATTTGCTGGCAGGAAATGTCTTTTTGTTGTTGGTTACCTGCTCTGTAACTGCAATTTGCAGGTTTTCAGATAAAAAAAGAATGGTTTCATCCCTCTCCCGAGCACGGCAGCTGATGCCAAATGTTTCAGTGCTCTGGGAAAGGCTTTTTCTCTCTCTGTGGGGAGCACTTTTTCTGATCCCCAATGTAGCAGTTAATAAAGTCTCAATAGTCTTTCCACCATTTCCCTCAGCTCCCGTTTGCAGTCCTAAAACTCCACTTCTGCTGTCACTCTGCAGCCTCTCCAATCTTCTCTGCCAAATGATGTTTTCCTTAGCAGGAACTTCCAATGTAGCCCCAATTGTTTCTGTTTTATTGAGGGATTCCTCCTGAGTGGATTTTTCGATAGCATTTTTAACCACACCAGCAGCCACGCTCCTCTAAAGCAAAATTATCTCCAGCTCCCCGAGATTTAATAGCAGTAAAGTTTTTAATGCTACCTTACTCAAGTCCCCTGAGCCTGCAATAGGTTCCTTCTCTTAATATTCCATTATGTCTGACATGCTCTTGCCATCCATGGAGAGAGATTGGATCTTGTACTCCAAGCTTCCAGACTATCACATTTCCTGCCTTTTCTAAAACATATCCTGCTCTTTTCCTGGAGGTCATCCTGCCTCGCCTCAGAATGGAGCTTGCACACAAACAGTACAGAACAAGAAACTGAAGGCTGAGGAATTCTCATCTTTTGGCAAAGGCAGGTGTTTTTAGGATGTGTTTTTAGGATGTATTTTAACTGTGGATCTGTTTTCCTTCTCTCCCACAGTTACACAGCTGTTTCAGAGGGAGATGTTTCTCACAGGTCTCAACACGAGGGGAAGCTCCTGGCCACCACACATTGACACTTCCAAGCATTAGGTGGCAAAGTTCAGATCTTAGGAAAAAGAAAAATCAGAATTCCAATCCCAGCTGTGCCAAACCAGGCAGTGCCAGTGCTCTCAGTGATACTCGATGTGTGCACAACTCTAATTCAGAATAAACAGCTGGTTGGCTGAGAGGAATGTGTGCTATAGTTCCAATAACTACAGAATTTAGGGATAATCTGGGTAGGGATTTGTGTTGACAATATTATCGACTGCTTCCCATTCAATCTGCTGAGAGGACAAAGAGATTACATTCACTAATATTTGAGATACTCAGATAAAAAGCACTTAGTGCTATTCAGTTGTACTCCTGTCTCTGAAAGATAAATTATATGGCATATAAATAATATCGCATATACCTTTAGGTAATGTAAATAATCATCAACTTGGAGTTTGAATTTGCCACACAACTTTCCCACTTTGTCATTTTTTTTGGTTATGGATTTATTTTCAAAGCTGAAGTAAAAGCAAATGTTTGAACCGTTGGTTGCACTTACTGGACTGTTTTCCCTGATCCCCGTTCTGCACCCTGACAGTTAAAAATCAGATGTCTGTCTTTGATGAAAGGATCATCACCCGAACCAATAATTGTTATCCTTTCAAACCTCAGCACTTCCACTGCTTGTACAGTGACAAAAGGTATAAATCAGCCGCACGGCTCCTAATTAGTGCCATTAGCAGTTGGTTGTTATCCCGTGTTTGAACCACTGATGCCACAGCGGCGGGACAATAGCGCGGCTCTGGCTGGCAGCCAAGCCTTGGCTGTATTTAACATAAATAACTGCATCCCGAGTGCAGGGCCGGGCGGAGCCTCCAGAGGCTCAGATTTAGGGGATGCAGCTCTGAAACTTCCTCAAAATACCCACATTATTTGCTTTATCCACTTAGTGACAGTACAAGAGGCGATGGCTTGCATTGCTGCCTGCCAGCACTAATGACAACATCCAAAAAATTCCAGTGTTTTCGCCAAACACAGCAGCTCTGCATGACCACATAAGGGCATTTACACCCCAATAGCTGCCCAAGTGATATTCACTGTATGGATTTATGTATTTATGTGTTACCACTCTCGTTGGTGCCTAAAGAGGCCAACCTAGAAACAGAGACTGGACAGGAGGAAGGGAATAAAGGTGGATATTTATTTGAAAGGCCTTCAGAGGCACACCCTGGGCAGGCCAAAGGCTGCACCCAAGATGGACCCCGAGTCACGAGTTCTTCACACTTTTAGAGCTTTGGGCCATTTGCATCTCAACCCAATTTCACCAATTCAACTTTAGCTAATGATGGAATTTCCCCTCAGCTTGCCCCCCTTCTCAAGATGCTGGGTTACACATTTTGGGCCTAGGCCGGGCTGGGTGTCCTTGGAGAGCAGCCTGGAGAGGCTTTGTTCTGTCTGTCTCAGCATGAGAGAGCAGCAGCTCCCAGGCTGCAGGGCACTGCAGAGTCACACACTGGGAATGCAGGATTGGAAAATATAAAAGCTAAAACCTAAGGCATTATCGTATCTATCATTCCAGTATGGCAGATAACAACTGCTAATACCACACTGCCATTTCTGTTGTGTGCTCTAATGCCTGGTAGGTGAATTTATTTATTTAGCCTCCAAATAGAATTATTAGAACTCATAAATGAAGAGCTGATTGTTGGGAAAAAAAATATCGGGGCAGCTGGGGATTATTTATGTACATGGAGAAAAATCTGTGTTATGGTAATGGATCATATCCAGCTGCTCCAGTGCATGGATGTGCTTGTGCTTGGATTATTTACATTTTATTCTGCTCAGCATTCTGGGCTCTCTGCTTGACTCAAATGCAATTCTACCACTGGTAACAACAATAAGAGATGAAGTGTTCACCTCCTCCGGTAAACAGAACGTTGTTGCCAAACCACTGCCCTGGCAGTGCTGTTCCTGTGCTGTTGCTTCCACAAGTAGGATTGCAGGAGCAGGGAAACCTCGTGTGGAGAGCACTGGATTTCCTGAGCAGTCTGTGCCTGGAGTAGCTGAAGCATTCCAACAATCCTAAAAGGAATAAATAAAATCACCCCCCAGCCACCATTGTACTGGGAAGGGAAAGACAAATATATGTGATAACCAATGAAGCAGATTGACCAAAAGCTCCTGCATCTCGCTTTTAAATTTACCAGGAGTATTTAAATGCTGCTGTGCCAGTCCTGGGCTGCGCAGGAGAACTGCTGACGGTGCGCTTTTCAAGTAAAGATGGAGTGCAATCTGTATGCAAATGAGATGGTAATATGGCATATAAAAGTAAAATTCAATAAAACAAGTTTGCATTGAGCTCACAGAAATTTGGCCATTGCTTGGCTCTGGCTCCTTGCTGGGTTTTTGCTGACTCAGTTTCCCCACCTCCCGGGCAGTTTATGTGAGTTGTGTGATTTAGCAGAGAAAACCAAAGAGCGTCTTCCCTGCTAATGAAGTGCGAAAGGGTTTCACTCGTGTCCACTGCCTTCTAATGACCCAAATATCTCCAGCACTCCTGAGAGCCGGGTTGAAATTGATGCCTTACGTTTTAACTTTTATGTTTTTCCAATCCTGCATTCCCAGTGTGTGACTCTGCAGTGTCCTGCAGCCTGGGAGCTGCTGCTCTCTCATGCTGAGACAGACAGAACAAAGCCTCTCCAGGCTGCTCTCCAAGGACACCCAGCCCGGCCTAGGCCCAAAATGTGTAACCCAGCATCTTGAGAAGGGGGGCAAGCTGAGGGGAAATTCCATCATTAGCTAAAGTTGAATTGGTGAAATTGGGTTGAGATGCAAATGGAGCAAAGCTCTAAAAGTGTGAAGAACTCGTGACTCGGGGTCCATCTTGGGTGCAGCCTTTGGCCTGCCCAGGGTGTGCCTCTGAAGGCCTTTCCAATAAATATCCACCTTTATTCCCTTCCTCCTGTCCACTCTCTGTTTCTAGGTTGGCCTCTTTAGGCATCAAAATCCACATTTATCACCCTGGAGTTTGTGCTGCTGGCATTGCAAAGAGCACCAAAAGCCGGGACTCAGCTGCTCCAAGCCAAGGGTGGTTTCTTAACTCCACTTGGATGGGACGCGACCCTATAAAGAGATTTTAAGAGTAAGAAATTCTGGACTCAAGAGTTTGTTGGCAACCTGTGGTTTACAAGAGCAGCTGGAATAATCTGCTGGTAAAATTCCAGCCCATTCGAACAGCCAACAAAAAAGGGAGGAAAAAGAGGAGCTGTCCAATCCTATCGGGAAGAAAGAGAAATTCAGGTCTAAAAAAAAGAATTTACCAGGTTTTATAAAAACATGGGTTAACTCTGAAAGTGTCCTCACACTCCTATTTGTAATACAACATTTTGCTAACCAACCACATGTTTTCATGGATTCTTTTGGGTTAGGAAATACTTTTAAGATCACAGCACTTTATAAACATGAATTAGTGATTCATTAATTACTGAGGTGAGAGTTTAACCTGCATTTCACAGAGCAAAAATCAAAAAATCCTAGAGAGTAAAAGGCCCCAAAATTCTCCCTGATGTGTCTCACATTCAATACCAAGTGGGTATTTATGACTCTGGTCTCTCAGATTTGTTTATTTGACAAAAGACCTTTAGAGACAGACCAGTCTTAATTGTTCTCCTTTTGGAAAAACCCCAATCCAGAAGCAGAACTGAAACACTCTCTGGGGTTGTTCCCCTGCAGAGAATGTCACTGCTCCATACTCACTTTTACACTCTTCCCAGATTCATCCCAAAAATCCCACTCTTTGTACATGTCCCTCTCTCACACACACAGAGTTTTCTCTCTTTTACCTCAAATTACCTCATTATCTGGAGGTTTTTCTGCCCAGTGTTTTGCCAGAGACTTTCCAAGCCCTTGGAAAGTGCTTTTGCTCACTCTGGTCTTACAGAGAGCCCAAACTATACAGCTGGAATACAACTTGTATTGTATAAAACTCAGAGTCTATGCTAATATTTTTTGTTTGAACTAATTAGGTTTTGCTACTATAACTGCCAAAAATTCTTAATTGCATTTTAAAGCAGTTAGGCAAAACTGAAGAGTCAACATTTAGAGAAAATGTCTTTAGGATTTATATAAAGAATGAACATTTATTTTCCCCATAAACATAAACCCCCCTGAGTTGCTCCATCCACTCAGCATTGCTGATTTCTGAGTCTGTCTTTGAAGCAATAATTTCTTCAATAGTTCAGAAACCTCAGGATGATTTCATGGAAATGGCATTTCTTCATGGTCCACGTTTTGTGTGGGAGTTTTTCTGGCAAAATCTCCCCCCTCTTCACATTCAGCTCAGAAAGGGCTGTTGACTCCAACTCAGAACACAAGATCTGCAATTATTATAATTTTGTTTTACATCAGTTCTTCAGAATTCCACTCTTGCTCCCAGAGTGTTGCACAGAGGTTGGGGTGAAAAAGGCAGGGAAGGTGAGGGTTTGAGCCAAGGTGGGGAGAGCTCAGCAGAAAAATGGAGAGCTGAGCTCTCTGCTTGGCAAACCAGTATGAAACAGTATGAAACCAGGGATGATTTGCAGGGTGAGAAGAACAGATGATCTTTAAAGATTTAAAAGAGAATATGTTCTCTTCTTAAAAGAGAAATAGTGACTTTTCAGATGTGAAAAAAATCCTTGTACCTTCCCTGGCAGTTTGTATTCAGCAATGATAACTCCAGAAAAATTGCCCTCTTTACCTCCAGTGACCTCTTGAATCCTGCCATTATCTGGCATCTCTTCTAAGGCATTACAATAAAAATAATAGCAACAACAGTGGGGTTTCTATCAGCATAAATATTTATAGTTACATTTTAATAATATTCATGCCATTTTCATAATAGAAAATAACCTAATGATGTGGCAGGTTATGCTTGTCCAGGGGTTCCTTATTTGCAGATCAAGAAGAAATTTCTTAGCAACTGGGAAGTGTAAATTGAAGAGATCTTTATTTCAGTATCTCTGCCTCAAACAAGATGCTGCCTTTAATCACCCCACCAGGCAAAAGATTTTTTTTCCTGTGTGAGGAATGTGGGGATTCTCCTCTGTTTGTGCTGGTGAAAGCAACTGGTTTTCTTCTAAAGGCTGGGACAACTCTGCTGTTCTGCTGTACCTTGGTGTGCACTGTCCTTGTGGGTGACAGGACCCCCTGCACTTGGAAAGTCCTCATGTGGTGTTTGGGAAATTTATTCAACCTGGAGTGCAGGAACAGCAGCTGGAAACTGTTTAAATATTGTGCCTTAAAGCCAACACTTGGATTTATTCCAGCAAATCCTGTGCATTTAGTAACAGCTGATAACAAAACATCATTTCCCATGCTATGACTAGTCTTTAAGCATCAGTAAAAATGTACTTAATCAATTTATATTAAATTACTGTGCAATCACCATGGCAGTTTAAGGCTATGCCTATGTATATTAGACATTTTATCAGATAATTATTATGTTCCCTGAACTTCTGAGCATTACTTGATATTTTACATCTATACAACTGGTATCTTTAAATGGATATTTTATTATATCTGGACTACCACAGGAACTGTGACTGCATTAAAAGGCAGTTAGAGATGATACTTTTTAATTGTCTCTGCTGTGCCTTTTGGTGGAGGTGCCTCATAAAAGAGCAAAGAGTCTCTGCAGTAAACAATGCTCCAGAGCAGAGCTCCTGGCTCCTCCCTGCTGCAGCTGAGGGTGTCCCACAGCCCAAGGTGCTGGCACAAGGCTTGCCCAGGAAGGACAAACTGGCTTCAATCCATCTGTTCCTGCTGCTTGCCCTCACCTAAGGACTGTGGCCAATAATTCTCCACCTCCAGGGTGTTCTGTGCCTCTTCAAAGCACTTCACAGCCTTAAAGGCTTAGAAGTGGTATTTTTCTGGGTATTTTTCTGTGCTGCTGCAGCAGGGCTGTGTCACAGCTCTGCTGACACCTCAGAGGTCACCAGGTGCTGCACCCCCAGCACCTTCTCCTTATGCTGATGATGCCTTAGGTTTTAACTTTTATATTTTCAAATCCTGCATTCCCAGTGTGTAACTCTGCAGTGTCCTGCAGCCTGGGAGCTGCTGCTCTCTCATGCTGAGACAGACAGAACAAAGCCTCTCCAGGCTGCTCTCCAAGGACACCCAGCCCGGCCTAGGCCCAAAATGTGTAACCCAGCATCTTGAGAAGGGGGGCAAGCTGAGGGGAAATTCCATCATTAGCTAAAGTTTAATTGGTGAAATTGGGCTGAGATGCAAATGGAGCAAAGCTATAAAAGTGTGAAGAACTTGTGACTCGTGTTATGTTTACCTCAGCATGAGAGAGCAGCAGCTCACAGGCTACAGCACACTTCAGAGTTACACACTAGGAATAAAGAATTTGAAAAATATAGAAGTTAAAACCTAAGGCATCACTGAGGGAGAAAGCTGCTGCTGAATGTGAAGACAAGCAATGTCACCATAAAGGAATCCTGAACCCAGCCTTTCGTGCCCACGGTTTCGCTGGGGTTTGGATCCAGCTTTGGAGGTACCAATCCAAACATTAATTTTGGATTATTTCACAAATTGGCAGAGCACAATTTTCTCTCCATTTAAGGAGCTGGGAAGCTTTGACCTTTCCCTGCCTTTGCTGTTTGCTTCGCTGTCATCTCGTGCAAGTTCCTTAATTTCTCTGTATCTTACTGTCTACACCTCAAAATATAAAATAATTAATGAAGAACAGACACTATGGACATTTTTTCCATGTGTATTTAAGCACAGGGAAGCTGCACACGCTTCCTTTGTGTGCCCCTACCAGTGCATTTTCTGTTCTGAGGTGAAATATAACCATTTTACATTATTGCAATTGTAAATGTCTGTTGTCAGGCCCTATTTATAATTATGGAAGTGTTTCCCTGGAGAACCCTTAGCAACTAATTTCAGGATCAGGATAAGTAGAAAATAAACTTGTGCTGGGCTGTGTGGACATTTATCAAATCAAATGATTACAGAAAATTAATCTTTCTACAGTGGTCTATCAAGTCACGAGAAACCAAGTGCATTTTAAATGCATGAATCTCAATGGTACAGGAAAAAAAAAACAAAAACCCATGACCATGCACCCAGCCATATACATTGGCCCTATGAAAAAATCTAAACATGGATATTTCCTTCTTTTTCCTCTTACTACCTCACTAGACCCTCACTGTGAATTTCTTTAGCAAACAAACTGATTGGATGGGCAAATATTTGCTCACTTTTCCAAGTAGGTTTGCTCTGAAATTTTTCAGTTGCTGTCTGTTCAGTCATTTCCTTTTTAAAAGTAGGATTTTTCGGAGATACTTTAAGACACAATCTTACATTTGTGTGGCTCACCAGAACACAAGGCAGAGGCTGTGGGTACTCTTTGAGGGAAGAATTTGCCCATTATTTCTTGAGATAATGTAATGACATTCAGGAGGCTTTAGCTTATCTGCATGTGGGTTTTTTTAACCTCACGTTTCTTTTTAGGAACTACATGAACTAAAATACTAAAGGCCAAGCTTGAGAGGAGGTTGTGATGCTTCTGCAGTGCCATCATGAACAAGGTGAGAACGTGCTCTTGGAAGCATCAGGAGCTTTTCCAAGCTGCCCTCGGCACCAACAGGCCTTTGACCAACCAGGCCATGACTCTGCTCACCGGTCTGTGACCCCCTCCCTTTGAACCCCAATCCTCACAATTCCAGAGATCCATGCTCAGACACGGCTTTCTCCCAACAGGTGATGCCATGGATTTCTCCAGAGCCATTCCCTGCTGTGGATCCAGCCCTGCTAGCCCTGAAGGAAGCACTCCAGTGATGCTCTGGAGCAGCTCCATCCCAGGCCCCACCAGGCACAGGCTGCCCTTGTCCTCTGCTCCACCAGGCACATTCCCAGAGCCACATATTTATTTAATGTTAATACCTTGTCGTCTTGACATTCATCATGTGCTAAGCTGGAAAAGTAATTAAAGTTAATTTCTGCTTGGGGGAGGATGAGAAAAGGTGGGGGGAACATCCTCACTGTAAATTCTTATTCATATTTCTTTCCTGTTTTGTGATTCTCAATCGGAGTTTTCTAATAACAGATCATTTCTTTTTGTCTAACTTTAATCTGGCCCTGCTTGACAAGCACCATCCTTTTCATTGAAGGGTAAGACCACTTAAAGAAAGGCCAATAAGCCCTTGCACTGCTCAGCTGACTGGGGTGATTTGTCACCCTGTGCAGTGGTGGTCACACCAATGGATTTATCTCAAGGTAAATGGAGATGCTGAGACCTGGGACCTGGAGCTTTGATTAAGGCCCCCTTTTTGTAGTGTTGATAGATGTTGCTTGTGTTTATCTATTTGAAATGCCACTAAATCTGTGAATACAATGGAAAAAGAGAGTAGTTTGCAGCTGAAAACATATTAGTGATTTATGTTTCACTAAGAAGCACAATAGAGAGACAGAGGCTATTAAGAGGAGCTATTTTCATGAGAAATAGTTCTGCTTTAAAACATTATCAACCACACCTTGATAAAGACCTACATGCATGCATAATGGTGTTTACTTATCCCTTTAGTTGAGTGCAATATACATTTGGAATGCACAGCCCCAAATTATTAATAAGCCAGGAGACACTTTGCCATGCAAATGCACAGGAATAGGATACTTTGCATGTTAATTGTCTTCCAGAGAAAAAGCCAGCACAAGGCACTGATCCGGGACTTCAGGTGGGCTCCACATCCCTTAAAACAGCTCCAAACCCTACTGACCATTATTGCCAGCATTTATTCACAACATTTGAGTAGAAATAACCAGTGGGGTGACACAAAGGGATTATAATGCATTGATATAAGTTATAACATGAATCAATGTCAACAAGACGCACCCATTTAAATGAATAGGGTCAGATGAGAATGCTGGATCACCCTGACTCGCGTGACAGTTACAAATGCATAACCTAGTCTGCATAATAGGAGTGTACAAACCAGCAGAGATTTGTAAACTTGGTTCATTTCAAGCAGAACTGACCCACAGCAACGGAAAAAGGAGAAGCCAACAGAGCTGTCTAGGAAAGAAGTGATTCTCTAGTTTGTTGTTTAACCAGAGGCATAATGAGGTTTCATTTTCTCAAGCTTGAGCAGGGAACGTGGACCTGAGCCGCTGTTAGGAGGCCAAGCCATTTATCCACAGCGTTCAATTAAAAGACAAAGATAACACGTCCCCTTCCAAACACATTTCTGTTTACAAATGCAAAATAAAGCTTCCCTGCTCTGCCTGGTGTGCGCAAATATCCGGGCACGCTGCAATTACAGGTTTGGAATTAACTGTGCCGGGTTATGATTTATTGAAACGTTCCGAGGATTCCTCTCCGCCGCTAATGAACAGCGGTGGAGGGGGGGAAGGCTGGAAAATGTGTGTGCACCTGGAGCATGAAAACTCCTGCAGTAAGTTATGTACCTGTAGGGTGATGCTGTGGCTGGGGCTTGGCACCGCAGCGCACTGACAGCGGAGCAAAGCTCTTAAATCTGGACAACACCTGCACCTCATTTGCTTTAGAGAAGCGCCATGACCTGACTGCTGATGGCGAGCCCTCCCTTTCATCCTCGGGATTATGACAAGTTATTAATTGCCACCATTAGCTGCAGCAGCCTGCCTGAGATCTCTGCTGCTCTCTGGAGGTGAGAAACTCCGCGTGTGAATGCCGAGAGAGAAACCAGGAAGCGCCGGGGCAAACAGAGCAACAATCTGCCCAAAAGGGATTGTGAGGCTGTGAATAATTTATTAGAAAACATTTTTCTTTGTCCTTCCCACAGACCCACAAATCCTCCCTAAGCGCTCTTTAGCAGCCTTGCAGATAATGTACTTACACATCTCAGAGCTTGCTAAATAGAGTGAGCAGGCCAGAGTTCACTCCGAGCACCGCTTCTGCTCAGCACAGCTCAAACACCCTCATCCTCTCCTGGAAGCCCTTCCCGTGGAAGCTTTTTGTAATTAGCTAGAAAAGTGAATAAAAAATGACAAAATCCATGCTTGGAAAACAAATTTTTTCCCCTTTTGTTTGTAACTGGGTAGTGAATGTGTCAGTTCTGAATTTCAGCCTGGATTCATACCTCATTTCCCCCTCCTTCATGCGCTTGTTTGAAGGTGCTCAACCTGTCTCATTAACGTTTTCAGACACCAAACATCATCTCTCAGCACCTAATGAGAAGGTTGTGATTGAATCTGGGAAAGGCAAGTTCATAACAGGATAGAGAGAGGAAGTGTCAATGTCAGTAATTTAATGTACAGCCACTGGCACACCGTGGAGAAATTTGGGTGTAAGAGAAAGATCACAGTGCTCAGAGGGGACAGGAGGGGAGGAGGATCAGAGTGAAATATGAACTGATCAGCAAACAGAGCTTTGAGGGAGCTGTGCTGGTTTGGAGCACAGGAAGGCTGTCTGGAGACACTCTCATGCCTGAGCACGCCCAGGGTGTTGGTCTGTGGCTCAGCCAGGTGAGGAGGGCTCTGCAGAGCGGCACCCACGTGTTCATGTGTCCTTTGATAAACATGGGACACCCTTCAGTTTGAGATCCAGAATGGGAAACTGCTGTCCAGGCAGAGGTCCAGGACAGAATCCAAGAGTTTGGAGAGGGATTGAGTTCAGCTCCTTGAGTAAAGAGCTCTGATTGCTCTGTTGTCACATAATGTTCAACTTCTAAGCAGTGAAATTCCTTTTCTTTCGAAGAAGCCTCCTAGGTTTCTACCACTGGGGGATGCTTGGGGCTCTGAAGCTCAGGTGGAAAGAAACACTTCCTTTAAGCCTGGGCTCTGGCAGATGCTGTGCCTCAATTCCCCCAAGTTCCTCCTTTGTGACCAGCTTTTCACACAGAAACACTGAACACATACCTCAGCTTTTCAGCTCTGGTCTGGCCCTGTCCTTTGCCCAGGCACATGAAACACAACTGCTTCTGTGCCTCACTTTGGGTCGCCAGCCCTTTGATCCATCAGGCCCAACCTCCTTCCTCCCAATATCCTCTTCCTCCTAATCCTTAGAGTGGACACCATGCCATGAGCTTGTCTTTTGCAACATGCAGGAAGGGTAATGCTACAATATTTTCATCATTTTTACATTAAAAATTACTATCAGATGTGTCCATCATAATGCAAACGTAACTTATAAGAGTACAGGGAAGCTGGTTTCTCACTGTACTACAAATCTACTTTTAATTGGTTGTACAGCAAGTTTAAAGTTCACCTATAACATGTGAAATATACTGGTCTTGATGTAAATCCTGTTAGACTACATGGAAAAACTCCCAGGGAATTCCTGCTACTGGTTATTCTTCAGGTGTTTGATTTTGCAACTCAAACAACGCTCAGTTCACACAGTTTCCTTATGGAGCACATAAAAATGCACTTTTCTTTACCTTCACCATCCTTTGCTAGAACCATTAAAATAGTTTAAACAGAAAAATAAATTATGTTGGTTTTAACAAGGCAGAATGTTATGGTGTCCAGTATGGAAAATTAACATTTTACCAGCTTCACTCGCCTAAAACAAAACTTTGTTCTCATCTGCTCCCCCAAACCCCTCAGTAATACAGCCATTAATTTTAGTTCTTAATTTCAACTGATAATAGTCATGGAAAGAAGTTGATATAATGGGATAGCACCACATCAGCCCAGCCCAGCTGGGAGATCCCTGGGAGTAGGAACCAGTGTGCAAGAGAGTCAATCCAGCAGTGATGCTGGTAAGCAGGATTTATCTCTACAGAATTTACAGATAAATCTATAGAATATAGAAACACTAATATAGATGGGTTTATGCAGGTACAGGATCTGTGCACATAGCAGTGAGCAGCTTTACTGCATCCTGCTCTATCGTGTTGCAGAGCTCAGAATGGGATTAGCAAATTCTCAATTTGAGTTTGCCTCATGGTTCTGGAAGAGCAGGGGGACAAAACGAAAAGCCACCAGAGAGAAATAAATTTAGGAACCATGAAAGTCTCCTTTTTGGCACGGTGAGGAATCCAACGCTCCCATCTACCTCACAAAGGTGCTTCTGGATGCCATTTTGAGACCCAAAGCTGGCTCTGGTGGAGGCAGCAGATGCAGCTGACGCAGGGAGAGCAAAGGGTTAACTGTGGCCACACTCCAGGTATGTTTGTTTCTGCAGCAATGAATGGAGTCACTGTGAGGAGCTGAGTGTTGTTTTAACACCTCTTCTCTCTCTGGCTCTGTGGCCAGTTCACATGGAACCGAGTGTTTCCATGGAGGAGAGAATCCATCTGTGTTTTCTCACCTGCAGGTGTTGGGGGTTTAATTAAAAGCTCCAACTAATATGTTGCTATTTTGTGAAGGGATGTGAGTTATAGCAAAGGCAAATTATGAATGATAATGAAGACAAAATATCTCGCTCAGAAGCTTTTTTTTGGTGTGTTTTTTCCCCCTTGTAACATAGGAGAAAGTACTTTAATGAAATAATCAAGGATGAGCACTAATTTCCTCTCATGGCCTCTTTGTCTATGCAGGCAAGGCAGGTACAGTTTCATTTGCGTGGGCACTGCACCAATTTAATAAGCACAACCCACTTAGAGCGTGACTATGAGTAAAAACCTTAAGACGCATCAAGGAAAGTTGAGTTCTCTCACAGAGTTTAAACAAGCCTGCCTTCCACATTCAGACACATGGAGTAAATTCGTTTGCCATTTGCAATAATTGGTCATTCAAGCTGCTGCACTGGGTGCATAGAGACACACAGCTGAGTTTCACAACTACCTGAATCTCTGGGCAGTTTGGATCCTTTCTCTTAATTGGTATTAGAAAGTAGGAGTGAACATAATGATCTCACTTTGATGCAAACATCAGGACTGGAAGCATTTCTGTACGTTTCACACAGTGAAATGTGCTTTATATCTCGGAATTTCACTTTCAGAACAGAATACAAATAACTCCATTATGACTTTCCAGAATGGTCCTACCTTTTTCTCCATGTATCTGACATGATGGATATGGAAGGATCCTTTTAGAAAACTTTTGGGAAGGCAGCCATCCAAAATCTCCCTAAATTACCATTAGGACATATCTTTATTTTATTACTCTGCCCCAGATTCTGGCTCCTCCAGACCTCACCACCTCACAGGGGCCAAGAGATCCAAGCAGAGAGTTCCAGGCTGCCCTTAGTGCTGATTTTAAAAGCCAGTGGAAAGAACAGTAAATAAAATTGGCCCAAGAGGCTGACAGAGCCTGGGGCGGTATCAGAGGGCTCTGAGGCATTAAAGAGCCATAATACAAAGCACAAGCTACAACACAATTCCAGCAAGACACGAGTCTCTTACTCCCTATCAAAATACACAATCTAGATCTGTCTCATGCCTATAAAAATTACAGAGAAATATACTTGTCATTCTAGGTGAAGAAATAAAGGAAAAGAGGAAGGTGACAAAACGATGGGAAAAGGGGAAGATAGGGATAGGCAGTGGTTGAGGGGAAAAAAACATCAAAGAAATGGGGTTGGCAGGGTTTGTGAGTGTGAAATACTCGGTCGTTAGGTGTGGGCACTGGGGTAACAAAGAGAGAATGGGGAAAAAAAGAATAAGAGAAAAGCATAAACAACAGGGAATAATGACAGAGGAAAGAGGGATGGAAGCAGCCCGATGCCAGGAGGAGCAGTTGTTAATTACACTTAGGTGGATTTGCTGTGGACAGTAACTTAACCTATTCTGTTCTATTAATCATTAGTATCCAGGGGCCTCCAATGGCACATGAAGTATGTGTTATCTGTCCCCTGGCCATTTCTCCGGGGAAAGATGTGTGTTCAGGGGGTATGGAGAGATTCCTTTTCTTCTTTCTTAATATACATGTTGTTGTGTTTTCAGCTTCGAGATGGCAAGGTCAAAGAAATACTCCTTCCCTTGCACAAATGTGTCTTTGAGGCATCAGGGAATTCAGGAGGGAGAGAACCAAACAGAGCTTGCAAAAGGAAAGGGATCATAAAATGTGAGTTTTTCCTTCACCAATTCATTGTATATTTTTTGTCCAGGCTTTTGGGATCATCTCACCAAAGAAAAGTAAGACTAAATCCTCTGCCCATGGCCTTTTTTCCATCCTCTCCCTGATGCTTTAATTTCGCCTGGAATTTGCTCTGCTCCTACCTCACCGCTCCCACCTGAGCAGGTTCCCCACCTCTTGTTCCTGCAAGCCTGAAGCTGCAGCACGCTGGGAACGTGGCACAACCCCAAGTCCCACTGCCCAGAGCCCAGCTGGGTGCAATCCCACACCAGAGAGGAAGATCGGAGGTTTTTCTCACGGAATTATTTGGATGAATTTAACCTGATTAACCTCCTGGCTCTGTAACCACATCCTGCAGCAGGGATCAGAGAAGAGCCCCCAGACAGTCCTGGAGGACTGGTTGTGTGCAGCACAACCCCCTCTGCATCCATAATCACATCCTTGCCACTGCTCTGGCTCCTCATCCTCGTATCCATCATAAATCACTCCAGACACAACTGATCTGACATTGTCACCCGAATGTCTCAGGGCTGTGACACAGCAAGAGTGCCAAGTGCCATGAATTACTGGGGATACCTGGAGCACTCTGATAGGCAGCCTGGCCGTGGTGGGGACACTGTGAGCACGAGGTGTTGGGACCAGGGACAGGCACCACCAGCAGAGTGTTTTTCCTGCTCTTAAGGAAGGTATATCACTGATCATTATAAATGGATAGTGATTGTAAGGCTAAATTCCCATCAAGGGGTTGATGAGTCATTAAACCCCCTCAAGCTTTGTTCTCACAGTTTATTGCCTCATCACCATCACCACCCCTTCATGAAATTATTGTCTTTTAATTAGCTCTAGCCCTTTCATTACTGTCTGTATCATTGCAGAGAAAGAAATAGGGAAACAGCTCGAACCAAGTATGTGATTGCCCCTTCTGCAGCCCATAATAAGGGATTAGAACAGGGTCATATAAAATTATGGCCTCTGTGATACAGCAAACTCATTTTTTCCTTAACAAAGGAGAACCTGGATATGTCTCCTGGTTCTTCTTCCAGGGGTATAAGGATCATGTTGAAGAGAAGCTGTGACTTCCCCATCCCTGGAGATGCTCAAGGCCAGGCTGGACAGGGCTTGGAGCAACCTGGGATAGTGGAAGGTGTCCCTGCCCATGGCAGGGGGTGGAACGAGATGATCTTCAAGGATTCTTCCAACCCAAACCATTCTGGGATTCTGAAGCATCATTCCCCTGCCACCAGGAAAGCTCCCAGTGGTTCTTCCCATCTCTCAGCCTCTCCCCCCAGCTCAGAAGTTGCTGTGCTGCTCAGCTGAGGGGTTGGTGGGAGACTGAGCCAGCAGAACACCCAGCACGGGACCATTTCACCTGCTGTGCACTCACAGATTCCCCGTCTCCAGTGGGAGCTGTTGATTGGAATATGCTAAATAACAGCAACCATCCCAACTGTAGTGATGTCCTGTATTTAAAACACGGGTTTACATGCCCCATAAATTTCAGTATTTGTAATTATACGATATATATGAAGAGAGTGAGTGGAAGAGAGCAAATATATTATGTGAGGAAACAGCATTATCGATCCTGTATTATACAGTGCACAGGAAAATTAGTTAACCATACAGCTCATTGGTTTAAAGATGGCAGTAAAGTTTAAAGGCATTCTGTTGTGAAGTTAAATATAACAGCCAGGACACAAATAGAACAATCGCTTTCCCCGGATTTCCCTGGCAGCCAAGGAATTCAGGGGCTGGATCCTGCCCCAGCAGCGCCGCTGCAACCTCAAAATAACCCCACAGGAACACGTGGAGTTACTCCAGATTTACACCACGGTAGCTGGAGCAGGAATTTGGATCCAGAGGTTTAAATAAGGCTTATGTAATAAAATGGGAATTTCTAATGGTCCCCTGTGGGGAAGGAAGGCAAGGTGAAAGCTCCATCTGCCCAGATCAGAGAGGGAGTTAACAGAAATGGACTTCAGCTCCTCACAAGTTATTTGATCTGAAAGAGTTTTGTTTGTTTAAATGAAAACAGATCAGAGTAAGCAAAACTATTTACTAAAGGAGGCACCCCTGGGAGTACAAGCCAACCCTACCATGGGCTTCTCCATTTCCAGTCAGTTCCTGTTGCATTCCAGCTTTCAGAGCACTTGTGCCTAGGGTGGGGGCTGGCTGTTCAGGAGGAGGGCGGGCACACCACCAGCTCCAGGTCTGGCAGGGATGTGGATGTGTGCCAAGAACGGGAATGGCACAGGGAGCACTGAGGCTCCCAGGCCAGATCATGCCTTAGGTTTTAACTTTTATATTTTTCCAATTCTGTATTCCCAGTGTGTAACTCTGCAGTGTCCTGCAGCCTGGGAGCTGCTGCTCTCTCATGCTGAGACAGACAGAACCAAGCCTCTCCAGGCTGCTCTCCAAGGACACCCAGCCCGGCCTAGGCCCAAAATGTGTAACCCAGCATCTTGAGAAGGGGGGCAAGCTGAGGGGAAATTCCATCATTAGCTAAAGTTTAATTGGTGAAATTGGGTTGAGATGCAAATGGAGCAAAGCTCTAAAAGTGTGAACTCGTGACTCGGGGTCCATCTTGGGTGCAGCCTTTGGCCTGCCCAGGGTGTGCCTCTGAAGGCCTTTCCAATAAATATCCACCTTTATTCCCTTCCTCCTGCCCAGTCTCTGTTTCTAGGTTGGCCTCTGTAGGCATCACAGAGACCACCAGTCCCAGCGCTCATTCCTGCTTCTGCCAGGCTTTTGCTTTGGGATTTCCAAGGTGTCACTCTCTGCTCCTTCTCTGTGAGAGGTGCCAGATGGATGGGGAGTACAACGGGGATACAAGGTCTGGTTATGCCATGCTGGGCAAAGTTTTCTGTTTCTCCAAGAGAAAATTCCACAAAATACAAAATGAGACCAGTGCACTCCACTCTGGAGCCATCAATAGCTCAGCAGCAGGCTGCAGGCTACACACAGCTGGGGAGTGGAGCAGTGGAAGTCAACAGAAAATACAAGGAATTGCAGAAATACCGGGTAGGAAGATGGAAAAAATAATAAATTCTGCATTTAATTTCTCGCCCCCCATTTCATACAAATGTGATCTAATTTAATTTCAAAGAAATCTCTCTCCCGGATGCTTCGAAAAGGTTAAAATGCAATTTTCTGAAACTAAGTTATTAGATAGAGGAATATTAACCTTTGAGCCCCATAGACTTTTACTCTTTTTTATCTCCTTTTCATTTTTGTTTGTGGGTCTATTCATTTTTTGGTGATGTCGGCCGTGTTGCTAGGGAACAGGCGGGAGCTCGGCAGCCGGGCTGTGCCTGGGCTCCGTGTGCCTGGACCCGCTCCCTCCTTCCCAGCGCTCGCTGCCGGCGCTGCCGGCCCCTCCAAAAAGCATTTATCACATCCTCGCTCGGTAATGGCCACTCAGTGGAGGGGAAATTGAGCTGACCCGAAGGCCAAAGCTGTTAGGGAGACTGGTGGGAAGGGTAAAAGGGTCACGGTACCCTTTTCCCACCCACTTAGTGGGCAGTAAGCAATAGAACAGCGGTGCCACTGTTTCCACTAACATATCCCGAGGCTTTGCACCTGAAATAAATGTTTGTTTGACATTAACGATAAAAAAAATAGAAATCTGGGTTCCTCACAGAAGCTAGTTATGCTGTTTAAACTTCTCCAAGGTAGGGGTAGAGTGGGGAGAATGGCTTAAGATCTGATTTGTTGGGCACCGTGGACATTGTAATTATTTCCTTTTGATAGCAATAACTCTTGTATGTGCCCATCTCCTTTGACTGGGAGAGGGCAGGAATCACAGGACCAAAACAGAAAGGCTTTTGTTTCCTTTGGGTCAAAAGCATTGCCTACCACGAAGACCTGAAAAAAACCTGAGTTCTGTTGACAAATCAAACACATAAATAAGCAAAATCACCCCAAAAATTACCTGCATACACAGTCTGGTTTATATTTCTGCATGGTTATTTTATGGAAGCTTTACAAACTGAGAAAAAACCCTATTTTCTAACAGAAAAGGAAAAAATGGGAATAAACCCCATGTCTGTTTTCCCACAATAACCTAAAATTCCAATTTCTTCTAGAGCTCATGTGCATTGGTAAGAGCTGCAGGACTGAAATCCTGACGGAAACAGAGAGCCTGGTTTTTAGAAAGCCATAAGAATTTATCTTGCTCCATTTCTTACACCCAGGGACCTCTCACAGGTAAAGGTGTTCCCAGGCAAGTAACACTTTTCACCATTAGACCCTTACTGGGGACCCTTCACTCGTGTCAGCAAAGAGCAGGATTTGGTGGCTATTAATTAGCAAAAATCATTGCTTATGTGGCTTTTCCCTCACACAGAACTGGTAAATCATAATGAGATTTCTGCTGCTGTATCCAGTGCTCTCAAACAACAATATTTAACCAACAAAAAGAGGCCGAGTCAATCTCGGTTTTAGTTATTCCCAGGAAAGTCATCAAATAAAAATGTGAACTTTAAAATTGATCAGGATTAATTTCACTGACACTGTATCATAACATATATCTCTTTGGAGACTCATTTGTTGGGCTGCGGATGCAAAGAAAGTAAGGAAAGAAATAAATCAGAATACAATAAGGCAATTAGACTTTTGCCATTGATAGAATACTAAAAATGTCTGATTTATCAAAGCATTAACAAACAGAAGTAAACACAAGACATACATTTCCCTGCAAAATATCTGCTTAGGAAAAAGAAAATAATAAACAAGGCTATGTTTATCAATAAATTTAATTTCCCAATATTGTGCCTCTCAGTGTGGAATGCCATTTCATCTGCTAATTTCAGGAGTGCAGCCATAGGAGGTGATTTATCACACGAATACCAATACAGTAAAAATCCTCTTCCCGTCTCTCCGAAATGATCTCGCTCAGAAGAGAACATTCCCTCTTCTCCACTGCCATCTGCATATTAAGGATGAAATATCAGAGGTGTGCATGCACACACACAGAGATGCACCTACACCCATCTGATTTCCCAAACCTTTTATTGGATGTCGGGGCAATTATGGGAGATTCCTCTAAAACCCAATGATTTGGAGCTCTGCAGGATTTACTAAAGGCATGAAACACTTCCATATTTCACAGTTGTTCTGTTAGAATAAAACAATGAAAACAGTCAGATTGCGAGTTTTATTTCCTATTCCTGGCTGCAGGCAGGTGAATCTAAAGGATGGGAGGCAGTGCTGGCTCATGGATCATATTTAGGCTGCTTACTGTACTCGAACACCCACAAAGATGGCAAGGAATTGTGTCATCCTAAACATCTGAACAGAGTTAAGTCTTAATCTGGAGAGAAGATGGGATGCTGGGTTACCTCATGAGCTTCAGAAATGTCTGACATCACAGGGAACAATCCCACCTGGAAAGCGAGGGAAGGGAATAATCCTCACACGAGGTCCCTACAAGGAAATTTTTCTGTTATCACTTCTCAATCACTGTGGTGTCCAAATAGCACCATCTGTACAGGATGTTTAAGACTTCCCCAAAATGTTTGTTTCTCAGAACAAACCCAAAGGTTTTCAGGAGAAGGAGCAAAACTAAAGGAAATGATGTATTTTAGAGACAAAAGTGAAGGCAGAAGTAGTTAAAATACAAGGTAATATTCCTACAAATATCTGAGCAATATTTGGCCAATCTAAATTGGTCAAAATTCTGAATTTTAATCTAAGTTTTTTATTCAAAAAAAAGATAAGAAATCAGATGGCAGAGCCTAGTGAGAAATTTAACAGGTGAGTGGTGGTACAATACAGATGGGGTAAAACTTCCCATCAACTCCCCAAGATGAGTTTTCCAACCGATGCTCAAAATTGGATATACATTGTCTCTCACCACTTGCTGAAAACAAATTGCACACTTCCACCCTGAGCTAACACGTGCATAACTCAGAATTTCCCTAAACCAATGCAAGAACCAATTTCAAAAGGCAATCTGGAAATTATTAATTTAAGAAGGCTGAATGAAGTGTATCGTGCTCCGTTATTGATCTGAATACAACCGATTGTAACAGATAGATCCATTTTTCACCAACAGCAGTGGGAAACTCATCACTGGAGTTCCAGAGGGTCCATAAGCACCGAAGGATTTGGCATAATGTATCTTAAATATGAGATTATAAGGAAGGCAGAGCACAAGTGTTTAACTGCTTTTGTATGCCAGCATTTATTAATCATAATCCTCCAGGAAACCAGACCAGATGTCTCGAAACACCCTGGACCAGTCACCTCACTGATAGCAAACCTGGAAAAATAGTATAATTTATTGAGCACAGTACCAAGCTGAGTCCAAAAAGCTATTTGAAAAGCGAAGCAGGATTGTACAGAGTTTTAAATAAAGCTATTGTACTTTCCCCTCTTCCCCCTGTTATCCATTCCTGGAACTATAACATATTGTCTCTTGTCAGGGACCAACATGAAAAGGAAATTACATGGCTGTCTAAAGTTATGTCTTCACTGCAAACCAGTCTTTCAGTGCAGCTTTGCATTGATGGCTCTCCTGATGTTACAATATAAGCAAAGAGAAGGCTGGGGAGTTTTCTCTTGGTGCCACTTGTACAGGTCACACTCAAATTGTGGGAGAGAATTAACCACAGCTAAATACTCTGGGATGGTAACAACACCTCAAAGCTTCCTGTAGTTATCTGCTGGTCTATTTTGCTGAACAAAAATGTGTTTAAAATCTACATTTTCAATAAAATAAAAAGAGAAGAGTGATGAAAATGTGGGAAGGCTGAAGGAAGGTGTGTAATGAGCTCTGCTTGAGTGTGAAGGGAGTCTGATGTGATGATTTTTTCAGAAGCAGGGCTCTCTCTAATTTACCCGAGCAGGTTATTAACCACACCAAACCCAATAATTAAGCACAGATTTGTTGTTGCCACTTTACAGAAAGAATAAAGAGATAAAGATGGTATTTCCATATTTCCTGGGTCAGGATGGAGTAGGGCTCCAAATTTCCTTGCTTTTTCCTGCAATAGAAATTCAGACCTCCCCACCTGGATTTGTTTGCACCTGGATTTATTTCCTTCCTAAATGTGAGTCTCAACTTCCTCGTGGGTATCAACTCTCCTCCCCAGTGCTTCTCACTAGCAGTGAGACTAACATGTTTTCTAGGAGCTTCTACAATTAGTTATTATTTAATTATATAGAAATTATGACAGATGGAAAGTTTGAGAGCACAATCATGTTCCCTGATTTTAGCCCAAATTAAGCTAAACTGACTGCACTAAACAGGATTACATCAGGAGCAGCAAGGAAGCTTTGTAGCTCAAATTCCTTCACAACTGAGGGTATTCCCAGAGGCATCAGTGTCAGTGAGGGCCTTTCTGAGCATCAAAAGCTGCTTCCCTAATGATTATCACACTGAAAACCCCTCAGAGACTATCATTTCTGAAACAGGAATCATTCAAATCATAAATATTGAATTATCAGACACAAAGATATTTATTAAAGAAGAGTTTATCAGCTGCAACAGAAGAGGGATATCAGTACACACTTACACTCCTTGAAAGCCTGGTGCTCAGGTAATGTCCTTTGAAAATCCTAAAGCACAATAAAATCAAGTGACAAAACAAATTTTAGGAGTGGTTTCCATCCTCACACGTCACACCCTGTGAGCTGCCTGTGCTCTGGGCTCACCAATCACCTTCCCTGTTCTTCAGACTGTTTAGAAACAACTTTTCAACTTCTAAACCAAGCCAATAGAAATATGCACCAATTTATTTTCGAACGCAAGGCTGGAAACCACAGCAGTGCAGAAGCTGCTTTGCCATCAGCTGGGCTGAAACAGCCAAAATCTGCTAAGGAAGAGCAGCTCCAGCTGCTGGAAAATGAGGATCAGAAGCCCCACTGTAAGATCCTTCCACTGCTTAGAGAACTAGTTTTAGGTACAGTGAGTGTGAAGTGTATCTCTTTATCAACAATTCCTTTTGTAAGATTCTTTTACACAATTTATGTCACTTTTTGATGAGGCCCTTATATCTACCACACTTAAGAATGTTTAATTACGGTTAAAAATGACAGGGTCAGTCTGTAATCTCCTCTGTCTGTGACAGTCATTTCATAGAATCCCAGAATCATTTGGGATGGGAGGGATCTTAAAGCTCATCCAGTGCCNATAAATTTCTATTTATATATATATAAATTTATATAATATGAATATAAATTCCTGTCACAGAGCTTTACGCACAAGCACCACAAACCCACAAGGAGCTTCATGGCATCAGGCTTGATTGAGCTGCACATCACCTGGGAGGAGGTGAGGATGGAGGAGAAATGATTTGCCTCATCAAAAACCCCAAAAAATAATTGGGAAAAGGAAGAAGCAGCAGCCTGGAGTCCATTAACAGCACCAAGCACTTTCTCAGAGCAGCACAGCCTCAGTCCAACCTGCACCACAAGCTCAAGGGAGTTCACCCTTCTCCCCTGAGGTCCAGAGCCCCCCGTAGTGTCCCTGCTCCCACATCAGCTCATGCTAGCAAAATCCAGCTGCCAGTTCTCAGGGAACAGCTGGGATTTGGGGGTTCCTACTGAAATCCAAGCTGTGTTAACACAGCCATGGAAGAGCTGTGCTTCAAGCGTGTGTTACTAAAACAGTCAGAGCAAGCTCCACTTGTTCAATGGGCTGTTTACAGCCTCACATACCACCAGCCCCAGTTAATGGGAATAAAAACTGGAACTGAAGCATGAGTGATATCCTTTTGATGTGGCTTATGTGTGCTCTTTCCTTTTATAGCAGGTGGAGATTTCTCTTGCAGGAGATTAAGCTGTAAGTTGGAGAATGTTTTCCTTGATGTTTGCCACTATGGTCCTGATGGAAATGAATGGGAAAAATGAGTGTGAACGGGTTTTTGGGTTTTTTTTAAATTAAATGATTTGTCCTTATGCTCCTTGAAGTTTGGGGATGCTGAGTAATGCTGTGCTATGCCCTGCATTCTCTTCATAGGTTCTGTGCTGGCTGAATTAATTACAAGACAAGCCTTTGGAATTAAGTGTATTTTAAGTTCAGAGGCATCTGTTTAGAGTCTCCTAATACCTCCAGCCCCTTTGGAAACGTACTTGTTAGTATGAGTAGTATAATTTTCATTTCCGCTGGCATGGTTATAGCAGGACTTCTTCAGTTTCACACACACTTCATTTGACCTATCAAGGACATAAACTGAAGATGTTCTCTCACCATTTTTGTTTTTCTTGCAAATAGAAGTGAAAACATTCATTTAAATACACCCTAAGCATTAAAAGAATGTTGCTCCTGCTGCTTTTCTCTTTAAAAACCAAGATAATTGTTATTTTTTAAGAAATAAAAAAATGCAAGAGGAAAAAACGCCTTGAAGATTGCAGAAATCTGTAAGAACAATGTATCTGTCTTCCCTGTAATTGGTGCAAAAATAAAATGTGTGAATAAAGTATTAAATATCAAATTCATTAAGTGGAATGGTAGCAATAATAAGTGGGAATAAATTGGAAATAAAACTGAGACTTCAGGAGGCTTGAATTCAAAGCAGGAGTAGATTTTGCTCTCTGAAATAATAGAACTTGGGTTTTGTTTTATAATTACATATTGAAGGTGCTGAATATCACATAAATACTCAACTGAAGGAAGAAATTCCTCAAATATCTGCTTTTATGGAAAGAACTAAAGCCTGGCAGATCTATGACCCATATATCCCTAATATTCTCAAGGATGCAGTTGCACCAGGCATTGCCCACAAGGGAAATTGAAATTTGGACACAAGTCCACCACATCTACAGCAGAATCCCTGCAGCACAGCCCAACACGGGTATCAACACAGATCCAAGCCACGCTCATTCCCCTGCCAATGGAAACCAGAGCTGGACAGCTTCTCCTGAAACATTTTATGCACAAAACAGGCACAACTCCATCGCTTCAAGGTTCAAGCACTTGTTCTGCAGTGCCAACACCAGGGCAAAAGCAGTGTAAAAGAGGAAAAGGAAGATGTTATCTGGCTGATATTATGGCTGCTGATGTTATTGGTGCTGCTTCCAGTCTGTATTGGTGGTGGCCACAACAAATACTTGGCAGATTCAGGGAGCTTGGAAGGAAAAGCACAACGAGGAAACACCTCATTGCAGAGGGAAAGGACTGAGGTGAGGGAGGAAAGAGTGTGTCCAAGGGGAGGAACATTCCCACAGGGATCTACTCTGTAGGACAGCTGGAGCCGTCAGCTAGTGAAGGTCAGCCATGCCTTGGGAAGGAAGGATCATGCTGGGCACTTGATACCAAAATTATCAGATATCAGCCCAAAAAGGAGCCCAGTTCCTCCCTTGTGTTCACTGTACCTGCAGTGACTGATGTGCTCTGATTCTCTTGTGCCTGTTTTTGACACCACTGGGGAAATGGGAATTCACTTCCAATGGCTGAAGCCCTGGAATAAGGGAAGAGCCTCCTGACAGAGCAGCTGGGCACAAACAAGAGGGAGTCACCAGTGAGGCCTTCTCCAAGAACCCCCTACACATTAGGAAGAGGTTTGTTATTCTTCCCTGGCCCCTGAGCACACCGAGATGGACACAGATGATATTTCCTTACCCAGGATCTGTCTTTAATGCATCACGGTCAGCTACAGGAACATAACACAAACCTAAAGAAGGTGCAATCAGCTTCCTGCAGGACATGCACCAGAACATTTTCCTGCTGTTTACTTGCATCTGCAGACTTTTAAAGCCCCTCATTACAATATTGTTACTCTGCTGTGTAAACTGGATGCTTTAAATGTCACCTGCCCATAGTGAAATGCCAACACACACGCACACAGGATCTGAAAGGTGCTCAGCCATTGAGGGCTGTGGCCAAAGCAGGCATATCTGAGATTACACATGTCAGCAAGGAGGACACTTGTCACTGAGACCCCGGGGTGCTTGGAGTGACAAGAGTGCTGTCCCTCATTTCCACACTTCCCATCGTTTGCTTGCTGTAACTGTTACACTAACTTAAAATTAATTTCCTGATGTTCACTTAAACTCTTCTGTTACCTTCCTTTCCCCATCTAAATTACTGATATGGATTTACAGCCTTCCCTTCCCCCTAATAAGGTTTTTTTTGCCTAGGAGTTGTGCTGTGGTGAGAGGCAGAGCACATGAGGTGGTTCTGCACAGAGAGTACATTGCACAGCCATTTGTACTGTAAATCTCCTTCTATGGGCTGTATTAATATTCTGCATATACCCCATCAACCCATAATCTCCTGGCATTACTCATCTCCAAAGCACTGCTCAGCCAGGTTTTGCATTGGCTTTTTCCTCAAAAACTTAACAGATAGCGAGTAAACTAAACTGATGTGAGAAAGCTCCGTTCATTGGAATCCAGGGAAAAAATAAATTGTGTTGGCACATTTTATTGTGTTTCTGAACAGAGCAATAAGGCTCCAGCCTTAGCTGAGAATAGCTGGGATTTTGGAACTCGCTGAAAAAGTTTTCTCTCGGAAGATGGATTAAATTGATCATTTTTTCCTAGACGGAGTGCACTTCAGGCTCATTTTGCTTTGTAATTAAGAAGAAAGCCAGAAACATCATTTACACATTAAGAATTTAATAGATATATTTTTCTAGTTTTATGCATTAGCACAGGACAGCCCATTAATGAAATAAGTCTTCCTTCAGGGTCAATTTAGATGGGCTGTAATCTTCTGCAAATATATTGCAAATGAGGATCATTTAATGATCTTAAAACTAACTGCCAGAAAAGGATTGTTATAACTCTCCAGACAACAAAAAGAGGTTTTGGCATGACTTGCAGTACCTTTGTAATTAGCAAATGTTTAATTTCAACCCACCAGATCGTAAAATTTAAAATATTATCTTCTGTGGAGGTCAGCTTCAGACTCTGTGACCTGGGGTGTTAATTCTGAGAAAGGAGAAGCCTGAGGTTGTGTTTGTCACTCAATACAACAACAGCTCCAGCTCCCTTCTCAAACCTGGACCCTTCAGCTGACACCTGAATCCCCCCTTTGTACAATCAGGTCCTGACATGAAAGGAAAAGCTCCAAGAAAGGATTTAGTGACAGCAAGGGCACATGGGTGAGAATGAGTATTTTACTCAGGCTAGAATTTGTCAGTTCACTCTGCGAGTTGGACACCTGGATTTTTTGTAGGTGGTCACACCAAAGCACTTCTCCATCTCCCACTCTGTGTCCTACCTGTATTAGCATCTCCTTTTTCCCCAGGTCCTCTTGCCCTGTTTTATCTTCATTCAATCACATTTTGTGCTCCAAAATACGGTAGAGAGATTCTCAGGAATTGGGGAAGAGGCCCTGCATGTTTTGTAACTCACAGGACAGCCCCTCAGTTTTAACCTTTTCTGACACCGTAGGATGATTCTTCTTTCTGCCTCCCCTTTTTCCCAGACACAGAACCAACCTCTCTAGTGGGATATTTCAGTAGCCCGAGCAGGGAAAATCCCTGTGCCTTTCCCAGCCTGACTTACAGGCTTTCTGACAGTTTTTCTAAGGTGTCTTACTCAAATAAATGGGCAATTTGCTCGCTCCAGTTTGACAAGTTGGTCTCTGTAGGACATTTCTGATTTCTTGTACCAATAAAAACCTTGGAACAAATTTTGTATTAGTACAAGAAACACATTCTCAGTTCTGTAAAAGGTTTCCAGTCTCTCTTCTATCTGATGAGCAAAAATAAGTAATTTTCATCTTGTCTTCACCTTCCTTCTTTCCTTTCTTTCAAAATCACTTTTAAAAATCACTTTTACTTGTTCTACTTTTACTTGTTTCGTGTTTTATAAACTTAGAGTCATAATTCTTGAAAATGGCAGTGGAGTAATGGGAGTTCTGTGCTTGGTTGGGAATTTTAATTATTTCAGCAGAGGCCCATTTGGGTCAACACGAAATATTAAAGGAAATTTTAACCTAAGCTTGTTTCAATCTGCCTAAGTGCTTTTAATGGAAATATCCAGAGTTCAGGGACCTGCACATCCAGCAGTGATTTTGACTGAAGTTAAGGATTTTGTGCTGCCAGCAAGAGACTCATGGTCTTTGTTCTGCTTTAAAAGTGACTTTTGACTGACTTAAACTTCTGTTTTGAAGAGAAGAGTGCAATAAACCGAGTTTCCCAAATTCTGTCAGGTTTTTTGGCTCCTTTTGCTGTCAGAGGAGATGCTGTATGAGCCTGTAGCAAAGTATTACTGAGGTCAGCATTTCTGCAAGACCTGGCCAAGATAAAACAGATTTGGTTATCAGTTTCCAAGAGGGACTCGATACCGACAAACTCAAGGAGTGAGGAGCTGGTGGGAATGCCCCATAGGCAGTAACTTCTCCAAGATATTTGAATCTTTGTTACATGTGTGCTGTTAAAAGCCCAGGACTGTGGAATGGCAATCAGCCTGGGGAACAGCCCTTGCCAGCGGGGCAGCGTTAATTCACTGGCTCAAGCTCTAAGAAATCACCAGGCTTTAAAAAGGGGCTCGTACACAGCCTGTATTGTTGGGATCCATTGAACTCGGTGAGGAAGAAAACCTCTGGGGCTGGCTGGAGGCACTCTGTGCTTCCCTCTGTTTTATTGCACACCCTCAGACACAATGTGTAAAAAAGGTCAAGACATCATGTAGGCTTTTGCATTAAGCAGCAGAACACTAATTAGTTTTACTGACAATGAGGTTTTGTGCCTGTGTTCTAATATTTTGATGTTTAGTTTTGCTTGAAAACGAAGTCGAACATGATACAAAGCCTCTTCTATTCTCTGTTGTCTTTCCCTCAACATTATTTTTAAGCTCATCATGTGTTTTCCAGCTTGAGTGCTAAGTGTTCTGTTGCTTCAGTTTTAATTTAATGCTCCTACTTCAAAGAGAATAAAAAAGCACAGTCTTGTAGGCCATCGGATTCATCTCTGAAGTGGCATTTGTAGAAAACATCAGGTAGTAATTGTTTCCCTCAGCTCTGTCTCTGAAATTTGTCCTACTGAGAGCTGCTGCAGCACAGCCTCTGTGTGTTTAACTCACGGCACTCAAGACACATTTTTGCTGCTTTTTCCCAAGGATATTTGCTCGAGTTATACTGATGAGAGGCCCTACCTAAACAATAAAAAATTTTGTTAATAGGCTTTTGCAACCAAATGATCTTTTATGAGTGGTTTTTGGCTGTAGATAATGCTGCTATTGCATTAATTCAGGCTCTGCTTACTGCCTTTATATATGTGTGTGTTGGAAACAAAGCCCAGCCTCAGTGAGCTCAGAATGTCCCCATCTACAAAACTGTCACGCACCTGTATGAGATCATTCAGCCAATTGCTTTTTGCAAAAAGTTAAAAATATGTGTAAATGTCTGCAGGGTTAAGGTGTGTTAGCACTTTGGTTCTCAATCTATGGGAATGCACATTGAAATGCTTATTCCNATCCCACTGGTTAAAATAAACCCACCCTGCATATTCTTAGAAGAGACCAGCTGCTTCTGACTGTGCCATGAATCAGCCAAGTGCTTCAAGACAACTTTTGCCCAAACACAAATCCAGTTTATTTAGTCAGGCTCAATACTGTGTTCATGCGGTTGCAGAGCTCTCAGCTGGCTTGGAGAGCAGGCAGACTGAATGCCTGCCTGCCCAGAATGTGCTGTGGAGAAATAACCTCCATTTTTGGCACAGAAGTGCTATTTCATTCAAAACAATGATACTGTTAGAAGTACACCAGTCAGGAATGAGAGCATTGCAGAGGCACACTCAAAAGCTCAATTCAACAGCCACATGACAGGCTCGGAGGCAGCTGTAATGGCAGCAGTTCAAAGGTCTAAAGAGCTCCAAGAAGAAGGAAGCCAAAAGCTACTGTGGAGAAGAATTTGTCATAACTTAGTATCCTGAAGCATCCAAGTAAATAAAGCCAGTAAAAAAAAAAAATTTAAAAAAATGTGCACTTTCCTCACCTTCCAGGAGCAACGGGGAAGGGGGAAGAACACGGATTAAGTCATGTGTAATAAAACAAGAGGGTGAATCTAAACATTTTGTCCTCCTTTAATCACAGCCCGCTGCAGTGCAGCACTGACTCCGATGCTCCCCACTCTGGCTCTCCCACTCCTGCACCGCTGCCAGCGGGAATGAACTGGGTGCCAAAAATCGTCACTCGGGGACTCCATCTGAAAGAGCATTTTCTGCTCCACAGTGAGAGAGAGTGGCACAAACAAGGCTGGCTTTTCCTCAGGACTTTGGAGGAAAATGGCCTGAGCAGTAAAGCTCTAATCAAATCCAGCTTTCCCCAAGTCTGACAGCTTTAATTTCCAGGTTCGGCTTTCAGGGAGTTCCAACCTGCGGTTTTCAACACATCCACGATGGGATTCCTGGCACGGTGGGAAGTTTGCACCCTCAGGTGGGATTGGGCTATTGGCAATGCCCGGGCAGTGGCCACCAGACTCTTGGGGTGTGTCCCCTCTATGAACTGGGGGGCTGAGACCTCCCAGCCTCCTCCCAAGCCAAACTGGGGATCCTGTGATGGGAACAGCCCTCTGTAAGAACATAGGGAGGGACACCAGGGTGGAATGGCACAAATCCCAGACATTGCCTGGGCATCTTTTCAGAAGGACTATGGAAATGCTACCACACTGCCTCACAGGACATCAGCTGACAGAACTGGGGAGGGATTCGGGACTCCTGGGAAGCCCAAACTCATCCATCTTCCTGGGAAAACCCAGGCTTGGGTTTGGGTAGCACACTGAGCATGTGACCCAATCTGCACAGGGCAGCTGCAATGTACTGTACTATAAAACTATATGTATTTATTATAAAGTAAAGGGTTCGAGCTGAAAATTCTCTGCTGAGCAGAGGAGCAGGTTTTCCCCAGTTTTACAAGTGTCCTTAAGAAACAAGGGTACTACAAAGGTCTTTCAGCTCCTGATCCAGAGGTCTGGGATATTGCAGACACAAGAACAAAAGGACAGGCTCAGTGCTGGAGGGCTCAAAACACAAGAGCAGGTTTTGTACTAACTCTGTCTTGTTTACAACAGAGTCCTAACCAAACCCATAATATTTAGGGGCCACGTGCTTGGATCCCTTTATTTCTACTGAGGAGCCTCTCCTATGTGCGCAGTTTAGAGGTTTCCAAAGGGAATGGTCAGGGAGCAGCCCACTACATGGCACGAGTATGTGAGTAAGAATTTTTCTTGAAAGCCCTGCTGGAAATGTCATCTGATCCATCCATTCCTGGAAAGAGAAAGGATGTTTAACTCTTTGCTCTTTTTGCCTATTTGCATATTTCTCTTGGTTAATCACAGGGAAATCAGAGATGGGCTGTAGTTTGATGGGGTTTTTGGAAATTTCCCACTTGTTTTTATCCACTGTGTACACTGGAACCAATACAGCAAATCATTGTGGAAGGAGTTGGTTATTAGCACATCACAGCACACAGTGTGTCTTCTTACACAACTCAATATTTTTAATTACTTGCCTTTACTAGTGAGACAAAATTTAGAGTCAAGTTTCAAGTAATCCCTTGTATTGGACTAATGCAGCAATATTGACAGTCTGGCTTTAGGGATACACAAAACTCCCCTGCAGGTCAGCACGGGGTTGGCTCCAAGAGTGGATTCCTATACCCAGAAAGGTGGTTTGTCAATAGTGTACAGTTAGTCCAATAAAAGGGATTACTCAAACATTGCCTCTACACTTAGTCTATAAAGAAAATATCTGAGCTTTTTAGTCAACACATTTATGATTTTAAATAAGTCTGGTTTGTGATGAACCACTCCAAACTGAGAGTTGTCTTAAATAAGCTGTAGCTATATCTTTACTTAAAAAACCCCTGTCTTTCACCCCATATTTTTATTTGCACAGTGGCAGCATCCAGAGGACCTGATTTTGATCAGCTCCTGAGCCTGCTGGCACAGGTCTTAAATACAAGAACAGGTATTTCCCAGATTCACAAGGTGCACCCACATGCTCCTGTTGTCTGTTAATTCGAAAATATGAGGAGCAAGAATCTGTGTCAATGGATGTCAGATGAAAGCAAAACCACCCAGAATGTGCAGTGACTCCAAGTCACACAAGCAGGGCCCAAAGTGGAAGACAAGAGGCCATCACCCACTGAAACCACAAATGTTTCTTTTCTTCCACTTCCCAAAGCTTCACATCCAAAATGGATTTGGTTATGGAGTTGGAAGCTCCTGGAAATAGAGCTTTTATAAGGTAATATAAACCGTAACACAACCTTAATTATAGTGACACCATCTCTGCCCTATAAATAATGACATCTTTGGCCAATGTGATGCATAGTAACATGAAAAGTGATGTAACATAAGCAATGTCACTGCTAAAAGTTAAAGGGGAACACATTTTTCTCAGGCAGAATACCCACTATCAATTCAGACAGCACATATCTGATCTAGATTTATGGCAGTGAATAATAGTGTCATGAATGCTAAAGTGTCTGCAGCTTTCAAATAGTTTGGCAAATGTGTACATCAAGATCAGTCTGAAAAGGAAGCACAACTCTTCCTCAGATAATTGCAACTGGAATAACACCACATATAGTTTCAATGTGGTTTTTAAGTAAGTGCCTTCATCTTTTGTGCTTTCAATAAACACAGTGAAGAAGGACATTACATACGGACTGAAATACCTGGAAGGGGCAAGATTTATATCTGTGAAAGTAGGAAAATCTTTAATAAGATTGAGATTATTCAATACCCAGAGAACATATGAGGGCTTTTCCTTCAAAAGTTAGCAAATATTTTGGCAGTTTGTTAAAAATGTAGCTTTACTTCAAAAGCTACATTTAGTTTAAGTCTTGTATCAATCTGACGAACTTGAGAAGTGCCCAAATAACAAGGTTGTGGCATTCAGGGTTGTACTTTGTGTACAAGTAAACAACAATTAAATAAACACATATTTAAGTTAAAGCGAGAGAGCTACATTATTCCTATGGGATGTGCTTAAACACCCACTTCAGTTACAGCCTGAATCATGAATTCTGAACAAAATTTTGACAGTCCCGATGAAATAAACTCCTGTTCCAGTTAACAGGAATTTTACTAACAGAAAACAGAGTAAGATCTTTTGGATTTGATCGTCACCCCAATATACAGGCAATTTCCTCACTGCTTTTTATTACAGGGGAAACCTCTTCTGGGACATCTTTATTCCTCAAGACACTTTAAAAACTGGGAAATAACCATTGGATCCCAGTGGAACACAGCCTTCCTTGGGATAGGAAAAGCCACCATTCAGTTCCCAGTGCAGCAGGCAGCTGCTGGAAGGGAAACATTTTGGAACAGAAATAATAGTACAGCTGGTAAAATGGGCTGTGAAATAGTGAGTGAGTGCAGAGGGAAGTGAAGGGACTGACCTCACACCTGACCCAGCCTTAGCCAGCCCAGCCAGCCCTGGATGCTCCTGTTGGGAGCAGAGACCTCCTGAAGGAGGTGAAGGTTGTAAAGGCCTTTTCCAGCCTCCCAGCTCTTTGTCTCCCTCGTTCTTTTATGACTGAGTGATGAAAATAACCATATTCACCATTTTTTTTGGCCTTAAAACATGTCCATGGTCCTGGTTGTAGATTCTTTAGGTTGTGGTGGAGGGAGCAAAACTGGATCAGTCCATGGGGGTTTATGATCCCCCTGGAGCTGGATTCCTGCAGTTCTGCTGTGCTGTCTCTGTTTTTAAGTACCTCAGTGCCTTCCTAGCCAGGATTTTGGGGAAGTGCTGAGGCACGCAAAGGCTGAGAGAGTATTGTAAAAGCTGATTTTGTTTCAGAGGGATATGTGCAGATGATGGAAGAATATGCCTGGATGTGTTTGCTTTTTAGTGCCTGTGGGCCTGACTCTTCACCAGTACAACCCAAGAACAACAGCACGGGAGGAAAGAGAATTATACCAGCATAAAAACCACACTGTTCTGCAGCATGAGCACTCCCAGACTACTGCAAACATCATGATTCAAACACTACATGATTTTCTATTTCATATGAACATTTTTAACATGATTAAACAAAGCCCAAAGGGCACAATGGCCCTGGTAAGAAAACTGATTCCTTGCACATACACTTTAAATGAAATGCAATGAGACTTTGTGATTCAGACCTTAGTAGGCACAAAATTTAGAATAACTCTGTTTATCTGCGCAAACTTTCCTTAGCCTGTTGCAACTCCAAATGTTTTAACTGTTACACATGGGTGTTTGGTAGAATATACTAAATAAAAAGTTTACAAAGGCTTTCTTTTTCTCCAGCCTACAAAGGACTCCAAATCTTTACTGTTCAGCACAGCTGCCTAGAATAGGCACACTGGAGCTTTTGTCCAGTGAGTCAAACTGAGTGGGAGTGAATACCATTAACCCTTAAAACAGAATTATCTTATTCTTTTGATTTTACTGGACACTGGAATATGTTTGTGGCCATATTTGGAACACATCCGGCTCGATCTAGAAGGACACAGGAATAATAGATATCATTCAGATCATAATTAGCCATGTACTTGCAATAGCGGGATGTAAAGCAAAAGGAAAAACACTGAAAATGTTGTTTTTTTGGACTGTGACAAAGAGCTTTTTAAATGAGTTTGGGCATTTTTAGTGTCTGACTCATGTCTGGAGATTTCTGCTATATTCCAGAATCCTTTAACTTTTGTGTTTTTTATTTCTGCCTTTGACAATGACATGCTAATAGCTTCAGGCTTCCTACTGCCTTCTCGTGCATATTGCTCTCCTTTGTTTGCTGTCAGAGAGAAAATGTCAGAATTTTAGAGAGGGGATTTTGTGATCGTGGCAAGAGTTAAGGAAATTTTAGTGTATCCTGTGATGACAGATTGGACCTTCTTCAGACAGAGTTTTCACATTTTATATTCTGTTTCTTTTTTTTCATGTGACTACATCATAAACTCGTAGCAGGCACAAGGAAATACCACTTTAAGAGCCGCTGATTTATCAAGCATTTATCTAAGTGGAACATTTTTATTATTTTACCAAATTTTACACAAGGCCAATACATGCTTGAGCAAGAATGACTGAAAGGACTGAGGTCTGTCCCTGCCTCACTGAATTCCATGGAATACCATTTTCCTCAGTCATCTGAGGGCCAGGGTTGGGACCAAGCAGCACTTTCTCTCAGACAGGCCCCTCCTCGGGTTATCCTCTCCATCCTGTACTGCCCTGACCCTCGGGAAAAGAACACCCAGACAGAGAGTGATAAGGTCATTAATGACTTTACAGTGGCATTTGATGACAAAGAATTTTGATGACCAGTGCACATCCACACTTGAGAGGAGGTCCAATTGCACATGGCAAGAAAAGAAAGGTGGGTGTGAGAGAAAAACAAAGGCCCGCAGTCTTTACTTACTGACATAACTCAGAAGTAATTCCTTTGATGGCACTGAATTTACAGTGGTGTCAACCTGATAGTGGAAGATGTCTAAAGATGGCAGAGACAGATGAGCAGGAGGATGGCAACAGGATGTAGAATAAAGTGAGAACAGATGCATATAGGATGAGCACAAAAATAGAACAAAGCCCAGAGCCACAATTTTGCTGGAAGAGCAGCAAACTATTAATCGCAGTCCGGGGTGATGGAGCCTGCAGCACCTGGGCAGCCACAGCTCTGCCCTTCTGTGAATCACACATTTCATGGCACAAAAACCACACGAGCTCCTCCACAGCTTGCTAAATGAAGGCTCTAACTGGTTGTGTGATAGTAAGGAGGACTCCCATCAACACTGCACAAAGCAAAGAGTCTTCCAGAGATGTTAAATTGGATCTGGCCATCATCTTGGAGGCTCCAAATGCAGCTGGTGGCAGCAATTAAGCAAAAGCAACGTGAAGAAAGCCTAAAAGATTCAAAGAGATTTTTAAAAATAGCTCAAAGTAGTTCTTTGCCTATTGCTTTGGGGGTTTCCCCTTTCTTCTCAAATACTGGCTAGTAAAAAGGTGATGAAATGGCATTGAAAACATGCAGCCAGGTTCTCTGGGAACTGAAGATTCTGAAGGCTGGGTTAGGGTTGAGGGACCGAGTGTGCTCAAGTTAGAGACTCCAAGAACAGGAAAAGAAAGAGAAGATGTACTGTGGAGGAGGTAATGTCACATATATTGCCATTCTAACACCAAGGGTTATTAGTAGGTCTCAAGTTGCCTGTAGATCTGACACGGAAACTTGGATATTCTGGGCTCCTCACAGTGTTTCAGTTTCCTTTATTGCCTGAAAGCAGTGTAAGAAAAGCGAAAGCCTTATTTTCCATGCACGGTTCCATCAGGAGGTGATATAGGGGCTGCTCTGGTCCTGGTGTTACCCAACACACAGAACAACCCAACCCAAGGCAGGATTTGTGCTCCTGGGGGAGTCAGGGAGATTGGGTGGCAGGTGAAAGATGAAAGATCACATCCCAAGAGTGCTGCGATCTTCCATGCTTTCCCAAGTTACCCTCCGAGGGCACTTTTTGGGCCCCTGTCTCTCTGGCAGCCAATCAGGGCTAACCTCTCAAGGCACAATTACCACACTCTGACGTGGGAGCTTTGCCTCAGTACCCAAGTGCCTGCACTTTTTGTTTCATAGGCTCCACTGTAGCTGGGTAAGCAAATCCCAGTGAGGGGTGAGACCTTTCCTGTAGCCCCTGGCGATGTGACCTGGCCACATGACCTGAGCCGTGTCCTTCAGCTCCTCACTCTTGGCTGTGCTGTGACACCCCTGAGATTTATGCTCTGGGGGTCAACACTTGAAGTCAGCACGTTCTCATGATGTCACATTAGGCTGGCTGATGAAAGGATGCAGAGGGCTGGTCACCACCCACAGCTGGAGAGAATAGATTAAAGACATTTTAAAAACTGAGTCCCTCACTGTGTTCTGAGCAGTTTAAGAAGATGATTTCCATTACTACAGTATCCTGAATCCATCTGTATCACAGAGCACTCAGGGACCTGGGGGAAAGTTCGTGAGGCTAAGGAAGACCTGGAGTTGATAGAAGCTTGCACTGGTGGCCATGGCCACTCCTGCTATTCCTGAAACTCCAGAGAGGTAGAAAAACGAGATCCAGGAGAAACATGGTAAGAAACTGGCAGTAAGTGAGCGTGGCTGCCTAAGGAGAGGGAAAGCAATCCCTGATGATTAAAGATGTATCACAGCAGAGACCTGTCACTGCTTGCCCAGGATCACCCTGCAGGGTAGGACCCAGGCTTTGAGCAATGCTGGAGGAAAAATTCATAGGATTCACAAGGAGCTGGGTTTAGCTGGGTGATGATGCTCTCACATTCCCTTTTGGCCATAACAAGCCCTAGTCTTCCAGTTCCACACCCAGTCTCCTTTCCCTCAGCTTCTAGTTTTACTTTCACTTCCCATGATTTTGTTAACGTGAAATTATAAAGCTGATCTTAGCAAACTTAGGGAAAAATGTGACAGCAATTTCATCTCTAGATGAGAGGAGAACAATTCATCTTTGCTGGAGTTTTACTGCATTACCTATTGTCCCATACTGGCAGTAAGTCAGGTGCAGATAATGCACAACTTCAAAAATTAAATACAACAAAATACATAAGGACATAGTTGTGTATTGTGATGTCATTTGGGAAGTTCCTATTGGAGACAAATAGGTTTCCCAGGACAAAATGTTGTGATATTCACTCAGTAGAAAAATGGATTTCATATAGCTGGTAAAATTAGGAGAAAGAAATGAAGCAGATGAGAGAATGAAAAAGATAATGAAAACTCTCCTGTTGACCTTATTAAAGAATAAACAGAAAAGTAGGAGCTAAGTTCTTTGAAGGGCACAAGAGAAATAAACACAAGCAGAAGCTGAGTAAAACCAGACAGAATCAGGTGGGAAATGGAGTTCAGCTGCTGCAGTCACCAGCACAGAGAGGGTCCTACATGGACAACTTTGGCTCTTCAGCCCAGAGCTCAGGCTGGAGCTGGATCAGTGACAAACACCTTCCAGGGGGATCCAGAAGGAGGTTCAGCTGTAGGAAGAGACCGTAATTGATTTGTCAGTGCACCCAGCTTAAGACAGGAGAAGAAGCCAATGAAAATTAATGAATTAACTCAAATGACATTGCAGACTTTGATGGGAAGTATCCCTAGGAGAAAATGACGGAAGAAGGAGAGGAGTTTCAATACTAAATCAGACCAATGGTCCATCTAGTGCTAGATATAAAACCCCTATAACGGACAGTTATGCAATAAGACACCCATTGGGGATGTTCCTGATACCAGCTGATTTTATTCTGAACTGAGAGGGTTTATATATTTCTTCCTTACCTAATGTATCCACAGATGTTCTTTTCTTCACACTACGGCCTAAACTTTTATTTTTGTCCTGTTTCTGCCTCGCTACCTAGTGACGGGGAATTCCATAACCTAATTTATTATATTTTTCAAAATGTTACATCCATGCATCCCTCATTTGGGTATAAAATACCATACCGGGACAAAAATTAACCCAGCCATTTCTCCTCCTGTGCTGCGTTTCACACAACAAATAACATCAACCTTCTTGGTGAGCTGAGCACAGAAACCACAGTTTGGCTCCTACAATATATGAGCTTTTCAAGCTTCCAACAGTATTTATTGCTCTTTTGGAGCTCTTTGATATTTCTGCTCTATCTTTTTCAAAACGCAGCAACTAGAACTGACCAGAAGGTCAAAGACAAGAATAGCTCCCAGCATTGGCAGAAAGTTGAGGATGATTCTCCATTCCCTTCTAGATATTTTTTGACCAATCTTAGGCAGTGAGCAAACATTTTTACTACAGCATGCCCACACTATTAATTAGGTCTTCTTTCTGAGCACTTTTTTCCATGATATAAGAGAAGGCCATCAGATGCTTTATAAAGACTCTGACCCTAAAAGTTTAAAGGATGGAAGGGACAGATTTCTTCATGGATGATCATCTTATGGAATGGGGAGATTCCTTTGCAATCATTTCAGCAGTAAGGAAACGGGGTGTCTGCATTACTAAATTATCTCTAATGCCATTCATCTGCTGGTTATAGACAAGAAGACACTCATATGTTGATCATCTATAAGGGAGCAGAAGTTTAAATTGTTAATTTGTTTAAGTGAGCATCATACAAATATCGTCCACAGCAAACAGAAAGGAGCACTAGGGAGCTGATTGCCACATAAGGTCTCCAAAATTAATTAATGGTGGAAAGATTCTGTAAGACACAGTAAGGGTCCTCTCATCTCTACACACACACATATTTTAGGGTCAAAGGGGACTGTCCTCTTGCATAACAATGGCCACAGCACCTCCCCACTGATTTCTCTAACAAGCATACCTTACTGTGTGAGCTGTAATCCATCTTTGAGGGGAATATTCAACCCCAATCCATGGATCATTTTTACAGTTTAATGAACTCAGACTTATCAGCAATGACAACAAACTCTAGCAGAGGGAGAAAAACAGAATCCCAACTACCCCATGTGACTGAGATGCCACAAAAAGCACTTCGGAAAAAAAGATGATGTTAGAAAATTAAACCCTATTTTTTTTACTTAAAATTTAATCTTGTTTCTTCAAACACTGATTTTAGCAAACTGAGTACTGTGGCCATGTATTTCTTACTAAGTCACATTAACAAAACACGAAGATGCTCTGAAATAATTCTCAGTCTGTAAATAACAGAAAATTCAGTATCAGGATTTGCATTTTTCTCAAGCACTATGTCCTAGGGGCAGTACAGGAGCCCAGACACTTCACTCCAGTAAAGCTGAGTGTGTTGCAATAACTCTGGGTCCTCACAGTCTGTTACAGGGCTGGCTCTTAATACTTCATATCTGCAAGATACACATACACTGACAGCATGTGACAAGAGAAAACAAGAAATTAATGCAGATAAGAATTTACAGGTATCATTCCAGCTAAAGGTCATCACTAAAATCAATCTTGTATGGGAAGCAGATTTCCCATTACTGAAATATCCCTGGTATCTCGTGACTGCGAGATTGCTCAGTACATCTCTAGTAATAAGGTTAACTCTGGCCAGTATGACTTATCATATCAAGAGTTATGTAAGAATTATGTTCAGAGAGCAAAAGGTGCTGGAATATGCAGAAGATGCTTCCTGCAGCAAGGAATATTAATTGGAGCTGGTGGAAAGGAGAGCAGGTGAAAGGAACTTGGAATGGCAGAATCTCATCTGACAAAGTCAGGTCTGTGGGTAGTGAAAAACCAGGGTGATTCCAGGATAGCATCCAGGTGGACATGGCACGGCAGATCCTGTGGGGATGGTGGGGAACAGAGGATGTAAATACTTCCATTATTTTTAAGTGTAAATAATTTATTTAGGGTCAAGACAGCAAGACAGAAACAAGGAAAAGGAGGCATAAAATAAAACTGAATTTCACAAGCATCAAATTATTTTCCAGAGGAGAAAAACCTTCTTAACACGAACAAGGACGGACACAAACCCATCATTTTTTGCACTGCTGTGCTCTGCCTGTAATTAAGGAAAAACAGTCTTGCAAAGACACAAAAAGATGAATCCTGCATTACATGGCAGTAAACAAGGAATGTGGGGGGAAAGAAAGATCTAAAAGTAGATCCTGTGTGCAACCACCAGGTGGTTGAGAAGTGTATGACATATGAGGAGCTCAGGAGATCAGCTGGCACAGGGGATGATTGAGTGGATGCCAGCAGGGAAGAGGCCACATGAAAGACCAAATCCAAGAAATTGGGTCTATGTATCCAAAGCTCTGGGTGACAGCTCTAAAGCAATGAGATAAATGAATCAGCTCTCAAGGCAGCAATGATGATGGATAAGGTGGGATAGGATCAGCTGCCAAAGGAGTGTGAAAAGGTTCTAGAAATATTCAGAAATGCATCATGGAGGGGAGGGGGGGACAGGGTACAGGAAGGAGTTGTTGGTTTCCTTGGAAGGTATTATGGAACACAAGAGAATGGATTTTGTTTGCTGTCTCACCACTCATTTCACTTTATGGAGTTTGCTGATGACTTTCAGAGTGTGGGAATACTGGGAGAATACTGAGGGCTCCATCCCAGATGAGGTGCATTGTCTCTGGATATGTACATGCAGTTCTTGCAGCGTGCTGAGCTCCATACCCAGCCAAACTTGGAAGCCTGAGTTGCTTCAGGGGCTACAAGTGGGGCTGGGTGCCACTGAAATCCAGAGGAACTGAGCTGTGGAGGAGATGGCCTGGAAGCCACTGTGCCAGCACTTCGCTTAGTGAAGAGTGCTGTGGAGAGCAAGGAAGCTCAGTGTCTCTCAGGATGATGTTTCACATGAGAATGGAAGAAATTTGCTAGTTACAGCTTCACAGGATCTGCTGGTTTATTCCAGAAGCACCTTTCACCTTTCTGTGTGTGAGCTCAGAGCAACACAGTGAGGTGTAAGAGGAGGTCCCAAATCATTCTGCAGAGCAGTTCTGTCGAAGGTGTGGCAGTGATTTTGAAAGAGATTCTTTCCCACCAGCTTCTCAGGCACAGCTTGAAAGTAAACATGCAAATCCATCTCAGATCTGCAGTGTCCAGCTCACTTGTGCTCTGAGCTTTCTTTCTAAATCAAAGGGCAATTGTTCAGGCTCTCTGCTGAGGGAGGACAAAATCCCTCTTTTTTTTTTTTTTTTTTTGTTTCATAACAATGTCAGCCTTCCCTTCTGACTGAGGACTGCAGTTGTTTCAAAACTAAAATCAAATATTGCAGTCCCATTTGAAAACAATTATTCTGGGCCAAATCCCAGAAGGTGCTGAGTGCCTTCAACTCCCACTGCATTCATGAGGAACTAAATGTGCTCAGTGCTGTGCACAGTCTTAGAGATTCTCTTAAAGTGAAGGAGCTAGATCCCCCATATCTTTTAACCTGAGGCACTGCTTACTCCTGCAAATAGAGCACAGCTTGACCCTGCAAGCCCTTAGCATGAAAGGTTGCACTTACTGCTGTGCCCAGTATCACTGACAATAATCTCTACCATCCATAATAAAGTTTTGCAGGACGAAGCCTTAAATAAAATTTATGTCACTGACCTACAACCAACAGCTGCAAGAAAAAAGTAAAACTGTGGTGAAAATTCCCAGCCCATTAATGGGGATATTGCACTCCTTCAGCCTCAGACAAAAGCTGTATTAACTCTATCCTTCAAAATGATGCAGTCCAAACAGCTCATCCAGAGTCATTAAATGTTGTAGTGGGTTCTCTGTACAACCTAAAGCCTCAAACTTTAAGCATTCTTCAAATATGATTCATTAAAATTGTATTTAAAAGACCATCAGCAGGGTGAATTAATTCCTGTTTGCAGCCATGCAGTGGAATGGACAGATGTTTGCCAAACATGAGTGCCTGGATTTCTGTCTTGCAAATGCCCAGAGATTTACAAACAAATGACCAAAAGGGTGAGCTAAGGCAGTGAACAGCAGCTCACTAGAACTTAAAGAGGAGAGAGACTTGGTCTGAGCACAATGCCCCTGTTTGTGCAAGTGTCTGAGAGCAGCTCCAGAGAGTACTCAGGATTTACTCCCTGCATGTGGCACAGTGTAGAATGTGCCTGTGTTTGTGTGTGTGAACCTGCTGCCTGCGAAATGGTTAAAACTTAAGGTTACCCATCCAAGGAGTAGAAAATGAAGGTTCTCAGTTTGATGGACAACAGCTCAGAGATCCCTGATGTCCCAAAATATTAGGTTTCTCTTCTAATAATGTTGGAAATATTGCCTACTGTCATGATTAATCTCAGCAGCATCTCCGGCTGATTGCAGGTGACGCAGTCACAGCGCAGTGCCTGTGTTGGTTTCCACACACCGTCAAATCTGCTACAAATGCAGGGGTGAAGGGGAAAGAACTGTGATACCAGGTATCCCAGTGGCTAATAGATTGTGACATGAAAGAAGGAAACCTTTATTTTAATTCAAAAAACAAAAGCCAAATAGCAAAACTTATGTACGTGCCTAACTTTTTTTTTTTCTTCCTCAAGTGGAAAACATTCGCCTGCTAACAACTCTTGGCTGGCATCAAGAGAAAGTGGAGGTATTTGCAGATGTGGAGGAAGACATACAAAACATTTTTCAAATCAAAGGCTTGAATTATTGCACTGGGTTCATGAAGTTTCACAGGCATGTAGACACACCATTGTCTGCACCCTGGAACAAGCTGCCCTTTCTTCAGAAAGGAAAAACAACCCAATGTTTCTTACAATCCGATCTGTATGTATCAGGGAGCTATCTATATTTTGAAATTCTTTGCATTGTCTGTGGTAAGGGTGTGCTGTTTTGGCCCAACAATGGCAACATTGATTTTAGAATTTCAGAATTTTGGTGCATAGAACAAACTGTGAAACAAAACCGGCCTGCTCTCAATAGTACAACAACAGTGCTCTTATATAAACTTGCCTTTCCTCGCCATTTTACATAGTCAAAGATCAATACTGTTCATTCAGCCAACATTATTAAAGCCATTTATCAGGGACTTTTTTCTCTTGTTGCTAATAAAAAGGATTTTGCCGACAAAGTTATGTCATCTTCCGCTCCCTCGGCAGCAGCGCAGATAATTGGCTTTGTTGTGTCCCCAACAATCGGGCCTTGTTTATGAACTTACATTTATTAAGTGAAAGTATTTGGAAACTGATGGTACATTGAAGTTTGGTTGCCATGGGCAATAATCATCCCAAAAAAGTCATGACCTCCCTGTTATGCAGCTAGTAACTAATTGAAATGATACAAATTACTCTGATTCTCTGTCTGCCAATTTAGAGGCTGCTCGTGGTCAAGGGTCAAACGAGCCCCTATTCATGAGGCCATGTTTGAAGTGGCTGCTGCCATCGCGCGGGGTCGGTGCGGCCGCCGCGGCTCCGCCGGACACCGCCCCACGCCGGGAGGGCAGCGCTGCTCGGGGAACCCCACCACGGCCACCTTGGGCTGACACATCAAAAGCTTCTCCCTGTCAGTCAGTCAGCGGCTGTTGCCAAGCAGGACATGGTTTGCTGGGTAGGAATAAGTGCTGTATTCATCCCCAAGGGCTACCTTGCACATTTAACTGACGCTGTGATGCCTCCTGAGGTACTGCCACTAAATCAAAGAATCGTTCTGCCTGCACTCGGCTCACCAGAAAAAACAAAGGCCTCCTTTTCTGTGAAACATCACCAGAGAAATTAAAATCCAATGAATTATCTGGGGTGCCATCCTTTAAAAACATTTATGGTAATTCAAGTGTGTGTTAAAAGAATACAATATGTTTATCTCCGTGAATATGAGGACCTCAGCACTAAAAAATTAATAGTGTAATGAGATTTTTGTCCTTTAGGAAATTCTTAGTGATTTCAGGGCATGTTGATCAAAGGCTTATTAAATATGTGCCAAAAATACTGGTTGAATATTTGCAATGCCACCAAAGAGGTTTCTTTCTTTGTGTAAGCTCCTACAGCTTTAACATGTCTAAATGTATTAAAACTGTGAGACAAGAAACCATGTTACAGGGCCAGGCCACGCTCCTTGGATAATGAAGATTAACATTTTCTCTGTTTCAACATTATTTGAAAGCTTTACCACGTAGTTTGAGTCCTGTATGTTTCAACAAATCTTTTCATAAATATCAAATCCATGCATCACCTACTAGGGACAGATGTCATTCTAATGGCTCCATTTTTCCTTTATCTAACTTTATCTCTTCAGGAGGTACCAAAATACTTAATGCAGACTTTCAGTCCTGTTTATCTGATATCTTTATCAATGAGGGGATCGAATGGACCCTCAGTAGCTCACAGAAGACACTAAGTTGGGTCTGAATGTTGATCTGCAGGAGGGTAGCACTACCTGTGCTTAGTAATATACATTTTTTCCCACAGGCTCCCTAAAACTGGCATCATTTAAAAATTGTTATCACTGATGCCCAGGATCTAAGTAGGTCCCTACAGGTGTAGGTATAAGGCAGAGTGAAACAGAAAACAGTAATTTGTTTCCTAAGAAAATTAAGTCTTTTTTTTCCTATCTACATCAGTGTCTTCTCCTGGCAAAATTCCTTCTTCTTGTCAGGTAACAAAAAATGAAAAACATTCCTTTTCAAATTAAATACATCACTTTGGAAGTGTTGTGTTTTAACAAGACAGTGTCATGCTTAGAGGAAAGTGGGCACCTGTCATGAAAAATATTCATAGTAGAAAACCTCATTTTCCTTTAAACACAGAAAAAAATTGACCAGCCCTATTACAGAAGTCTTTCAGTGCCACTCCATGTCAGCACTGTCATTATATCTCCTATTGTGAAGACAGCCAGGAACATGTCTTTGGAAATTTATTCTGGGGCTGCCCTTGTGGCCTATTGATTGTGCTCCCTTCATGTGAGAGCCCCGTGTTGAAGGGGGGCTGGTGGCTGCTCAGAGGGGTTGGAGTGGTCCCCATGTGCTGCCACACAAACCAGCCTGGCCATTTGAAGGTTTCCAAGAGTATTTTAATCTCCTCTTCTGCAAAACTTCCTGGGATGATGGCGATGAAAGGTTTAAAGAGAGAAAAAAATCTTTTTAAGAATTCAGAAAGGTACTGAGCACGATCCTTGAAAAGAGGATCTTCCAGGAAGCAGGGCTGACAGAAGCTGTGGAATGATGTGAGGAAGGCACAGCACTTCTGATTCCCCTAAACTGGGGGGGTTTAAGAGGAATATCTGGACCTGACTCTTCAACCTACAGACTGCTGAAGTCATCTTCATTATTTAGTAACTAAGTTGCAAAGAACAAATTATCTATTTCTTTACTTAAAAACCTCTTTTAACTCCTCACAGCTAATTTCTGTGCTTCAGGACAATAATTGCCCAGAGAAGCTGGGGCTTCCCCATCCCTGGAAGTGTTCCAGGCCAGTTTGGACACAGCTTGGAGCAACCTGGGATAGTGGAAGGTGTCCTTTTCCATGGCAGGGGGTGGAACTTCATGGTCCCTTCCAATCCAAACCATTCTGTGATTTGGCAAATAGCAGAAATATTTTTTTCCCCCACTGATACAGGTGTGGAGTGTCTCTCCATCCAATCCCTACAGTAGAGTCATTTCTAATTTTCACCACCCTGAGAGGTGATTGGAGCCAACCTGTCCGTGCTATAAGGTAATCACAGGGGTAATGAAGAAACAGAGACAGTTTTTCTTCACTGAACCTGCCATGAGTCAGCAGGAAAAGCCAGAGCAGACAGATTGCAGCTCTGGAAGCAGAACAGGATGTGTAAAAGACTCTCTCAAGCAAAACCTTATTCTGCTGAAGCCACTTGGTCCCACTAAAGTCAGTGAACTTGCACAGACAAAATCTAACCCACAGTTTGGAAGGCAGCACTTACTATTAAACACTGGATTGGTTTCCAGCTCAAAGGGGCCGCATTAATTCCCACCCTGAAACCAGTGCACAACAACAAGGGCGATCTCTGGGTCTATATCCTCACGGACACTGCCCAGGTGCTGTTTGTCCTGCGTCTCCTCTGTCACCTCAGCTCTGGAGCAGCATCGCTGACTACTTGGTTATGCAATACACACACTAAACACTGCCCAAACACGTTTTGGCACAAGGGAACTCCTCAGCTCAAAAGAAGGGGCATCAGTTTGTTGAGTCAATGAGGTGTTTTCTTCCCCAAGTCCAAATGCAGTGCTAGGTGTTTAATCTGCATTTTAAAAGAGCTGATAAACATGCATTTACACAAGAAAACATAACCATCTGAAAGAGCCATCACAGCCAATTGTCCTTTGTGTCAACTAATTCCTTCCATTCCCACCCGAAAGGGCTCAACTGAGTCCCCCTTGGAGACCCTACTTCCAATGACAACAATTCCCTTCCTCCCCAAGCCGTCGTGCCCACTCCACACGGGCAGCTTTCCTGGCCAGCTCACTCCCATCCCGATCAAACCTCCAGCCTTCCTCCTCTGAGGCGCACAGCGGGGTGGGTGTATGGCCCCAAGGTAAAAGCTCCTAAATCTAAGTGTGCTGAGAGCTTTTACCATCACTGTTCTGCTCTCTACCTACTGTGGATTGAGAGCTACAAGGTGATTTTTTAATCTCCTGTTTTGGTTGAGAAACCTGAACTTCCTGAAGTGTCAGGAGTCTCAAATCTACTGGCCAGATTTTCTCCCATCTCTTCTACAGACGATATAAATCATTTAAAACACAAAGCCAGGGGTTGTGCTTGCTGGCTCCTTGGTTTTTCTGGACTCCTATCATAAGAAAGAGGGTGATACAATTCAAAGTACTACAGAACAGATTTTTCTGGACTGACATTTAACACTGCCTTACTTACCAAAAAGCCGTTTGCAATCAGTGGGTTATTTATACTACAAGGTAAATCTCATCATGGATAAAGGCAATATGATTTGCGTGGTTATGTTTTTCCACATAAGCAGGTTGTCCACATATGACTTGAAATTTCAGCGAATAAAAACAACCATAGCAGGTAAAACAAAAAAGGGAAAACTGTCATGAAGAAAATGAACATGTAGCTCTCCTCTGGAATATCCCCTTTAATTTTGCAGGGCTATATTGCTGCTTTTCTTCCTCAAATCATTACCCTTTTAATAAGCAGCATTAGCTGTGAAATAACCAAAATTATAACAGTGAAACAACTTCTAGGATTGTTCAAAGGATAACAAACATGATTTTGAGTGATCACTAAAACACATGCATGTATTTTATATGCAGATATGTATATAGAGATGAACACCTATAAACATGAGCAGCATATACCCAGATATCCATAGAAAGACATTTCCAGAACCATCTGCTCTTCTCTAGCAGCGGATTTTGGCACAACACAATCACTGCAATTCTAAAGGGAGCTCATTCTACCAGTGCTTGTAGAGGTTTGAAAGATTTGGGGTTGGAAACCCTTCCTCAAGGAGAACTGGGAAGTGGCCCCAGGATTCCTGCCCTGGCATGCAAACCACCGGGCAGAGTCTGGGCGAGGCAGGGATCCTTTCTGTCCCTTCCCAACTCCAGTGCACCAGCTGGGAATGATGGACTCCAGGTTCACCTGCAGATTTCTCCAGCCACCCACAAGGCCAATTCCTGATCCTACACCCCCAGGAGAGGGGAGCTGACAGATGGCTGATTAATGTTTGTATTCCTCAGCTTTTTGCTTTTCAAGAATTTTGCCTTTTAAAAATCCATGTTTAGAAAGGCTTAGATTGAGCACTGGTTCACAAAAGGTTACTTAAACTACCAGATACTGGGGTGAAATTAATTAATGCACTTCTCTAAAATTCAATGAGAACTGAAAACAGATAGAAAATCAGAAAAATAGTGTGAACTGATACCTAATCCCATATCTCAACAAATAACAATGGACTGTTTATGCTGCATTACTCTTTTCTAATCTCCACATATTACTATAATTATTAACTGCTAGTCCTAAAATCTATAGAGTTATCATTATTGTTATTATTATGAAACTCAATCTCATTTTCATGTCATAAAGATAAACCAAATCTCATTTCAATTAGTTGCAGCAGGAGGGAATGAACTTTAAACAGACATTTAATTTCTGAAAAAAAAATTAGGAAGTTCTTCATGGAAATGTTATGGCATTTTGAAACAGATTAATAGTTCAGTATGAACACATCCACCCTGCAGCTAAATGATGGCTGTACTGCGAACAGGAGACAGGTTAAATGAGCAAAATCAGTTGATACCACTGGTTTGGATCTAATCAAATAGTCTTCATTTTTATGACTTTTTAGCTACCTTATTTTTTCATCCCATGTGTTCTCTGAATTGTTACTGGGGGTTAGCTGCTTTGGAATTGGGTTATATTTGGCTTTAATGTGTCTGATCGGTAAAGTCCAAGGAGCAAGGGGGTACATGGCATTCTGGTTGCTGTCTGAATGGTTCCAATCACTGTCTCCATGGAGCACATCCCTGGACACACCAGCCACCTCCTGCATATTTTATCATAGCTCCAGGGCAGGATGTAACCTATACCAGGGCAGGCTGCCTCCCCAGCACACCCAGCCTCAGCCCTTCTGAGCTTTTCCAGTTTTCCAGCGCTCAGCTGGTTAAGGGTTAGGCCATGAGGGCGCTCAGCAATGTTTGATCCACAAATCCATGGAATCATAGAATATTAAGGGGTTGGGATGGACGTTAAATATCATCTAGTCCCAATTCCCCTGCCATGACCAGGGACACCTCTCACTAGACCAGGTTGCTCAAGGCCTTATCCAGCCTGGCCGGGGACGGGGAAACCACAACCTCCCTGGGCAACCTGTTCCAGTGTCTCACCACTCGCACAGTAAAAAATTTACTTCTAATCTCTAACCTAAATTTCCTCTTTTTCAATTTGTACTCAGTCACTACAGTTCCTGGTGAGAATCCTTCTCTGGCTTCCCAGCAGGTTCCCTTCAAGGCTGAGAGAGGGCACACCACGAAGGTGCACCTCTGGATCCTTGCAGCTGGAAAAAGGGAATCGAATGCACTGGTTGAACCCACAGCTGTGGATGTGGCTCTCCAGAAAGGCTCAGCACCATTGCAGGCATTGCAGTGGTAACAGAAGCCCTCAAACCTTGAGAAATCCTGGTCCTGGTGGCATTGCCAACTCTATAGACCTCAGTGTCCTTTTTTACAGACACTCTTGCAAAGCTACAAAATTATTTAATTATCCATTGCCGGGCAATCCAAAATTTTAAGCCAAAAACTGAAAAAAAAAAGAGGTGTGAACAGACTGGGGATCTCGCCTTGCTGCCCACCCTGCCCTCTGTTTTTCCCCCCTTCCCAGTTCCTCGATGAAGCCCCGCAGCAGCAGCAGCGGAGCTGAGCAGGGTCCCTGCGCGGATTCCCTGCTCCATCCTCCCATGGAACATCCCCACCTCCTGGTTAGCGCCCAGATCACAGCTCCGGGCCGGGGGAGGCATCTCCCCACTGCCAGTTTACACGGCGGCGTTTTTACCCTCTCCTAAATCATGTTTGGAGTTCAGAAACATTAAATGTTTGATGCCAGGCCAACACTAAAACAGAAATAAAAGGACACCCTGTAGATACGAGCTGAAATCCAGTTTCACGGAGTCAGTTCCAAGAAGTTTCATTCTCTCCTTCCACTGCCATCAGTTATTTGCTTCCCAGCACCCAGGAAGCAAAAGCAGAGATACAACCAGGAGACAAAAGCCGTGGCTGGCAGAGAGGGGCATCATCGAGCAGCATGGAGCAGGACACACAGAGCTGGTGCAAGTCTTGTCAGAGGAGCTGGCAGAAAGGACTGGCCCAGGGAATGCAGGACTGGAAGAAACTAACAGGCGGGAAATTAGGGGGCAACTGATAAATGATGAGGAACTTTATTAGCTGAGATGATGAGGTTAAGAGAGAAACTGAGATTAAATTAGAGGAAATTTCCACGTGAGGACAAAGAGCTGGGACAAAGCAGAGCTGGGAAGGAGGGAGTAGTGGATTAGAAGCAAGAAGCGTTTGGGAGAGACTGATCCAAGAAGAAAACCTAAAGTAGAGAAGTGGTCAGGACTGGAATGAGAAAACTGGGAAAAAGACTGACCATAGTTTGAAACATGAGGGAATCCAGATTTCTTGAATGTCACAATTCCTCTACTCACAGGAAGAGTGTGAAATCCAGTGGCAAAGTGTGACCCATGTCCATGAACTCAAATTCCAAGTCACTGTGGCGAACCTAAAGGTACCAGCTCTTCAGACAAGCAAGTTGTAGTTATACATTGTTTCACACAAGATTTTTCCAGTCAGACCCAGTTTGTCTGTTTAACAGGAAATCACACAGATAAAATCAGCTTTAAAATAATCAACTCAAACACTCCCATTCAGGAACACCAGAATTAAGTTTGCATCAAACAAGTTTAATTTAGCTCCATTTTCTATTAGAGCACAGCACTTAGAGATAACATAATTAAAATCATTATCTCCCTTTTTTTTTTCTGCAGGAGTCTCTCGCTGCAATATCCTTTGAATGTAGGGTTGGGGGTTATTTTCCTGTAACATAAAATCAAGTGGCTTGTTTCTTTAAAGTAGATTAAAGCCAAATTATGGCTGTATAATATCATTTAGGTCTCTGGTTTCTCAAGCAATACTCACTGAACTGGCAGCAGAACTCTGTTGGCCAGACAAGAGGATTTCCATTTGCCCTTCCTTTGGCTTGTTTATATATTAATACAATATATATTTGACAAACATTAAGTTACAATGAAAATTAGCTACATAAATCCACCATATTATCTCTTATAAAACTGCAGGTGCGACCTAATAACAAAACATACAGCCAGGGTGACTTCTGTGATCACATAGCAAAAATCGCTCCAAATTTCTCTTTCTGCTTCATGCACTGATCACATCTCATGCAGCAGTAACCCATAAAGAGCTTGGAAAACTTATTTTAGAGAAGAATAAAAAATAGTAGCCAGTTTGGCTAACAGCCAAATCACAGTATCCTGTGCACCACTAAAATTTACTTTTCAGAAAAAGGGAACTCAGCACTTTGTGGAAAAATCAGGGTCTTCTTTGGATTTCTGCATCTGGGCATCCAAATTCTCTATGGATTTTCATAACCCTGACCCACATCTCCTAACAGTCCTGCTGTAGTTACGAGCATCTATTGTAAACCTTAAAATGAATAAAGAGAAGTGATTTTCTGCAAGCTTTTGCTCCAACTCAGTGAGATAATAGCAAGTCTATAACTAAGGGAAATGTTTTTTTAGCAGATGAATCAGGTGGATCACCCAAGTAACTCAAATCACCAAGGCTTATTTGTTTGCCGTAATTCCTAATTGTTTCTGGAATCAGTTGAGTGCCTTCCCTCAACAACAAGTTTGCCTTATTAAGCTTATCCATGCAAGAGAGAGAGGGATTCTTGACATGCTCTGGATTGCTTCTGCTTCCATCTGTGCTAACCAGCAGTGAAGAAAGTTTTGCTGTGCTTACAAACCTCACAGCTGTAACACTCCCCAGTCACAACAGACCATGATTTACTGGGGTTGTTAAAGTAAAGTGGGAGAAGAAATTGTTATAGGTCTTGGAAACTACACAAAGTTGCCATTTAGACCACACTCAAATCTCAGAGGTAATAGGATCCACTTGAGAACAACAAAACACTGTGGGATATGGTTCTCTGTCCACAGCCAGTTCATGTATCAGAGAGTGATTTCCCTTTGTGAAAGGATTTGTTTTATACTTTAAAGGATCTCAGGGATATTATTGACATTTCATGATGTTGTTAATGGATTCTCCAGATGTGTAATCCTAACGATAATTTGACATTAGGCAGCATTCTCTATTAGAAGATATATTTGGGATTCCTGAGAAATATAGCCTCATACAGAGAGCAGGGAGCAGCTATTTAGCAGCATACTGTGATACCACAATAGTGTCAGCTATTCCGAAGGGAAAGTGAAAAATGTATTTCAGAGACCTCGAATGCAGGAAGAGTGAAAGTAATAATCCACTTGCAGCCAAGATGCCAGAGCTATCTAAAACAGAAGCAAAAGGTAGTCCCCCAGGTTTTCAAGACCCTGTTTTCACACTTCAAGCTCTCACATGCCACCTGTACAGTGTTTATTTGCATTACTGCAGGACATCAGGGCATAAGAGCTACAGAAAGGAAGGTACTGACTATCCTGAATTGTCCCTTCTCCAATCACAATCAGGTTCCCAGTTCTATCTGAAATGCTTTTGTTTAAATTTAAAAAAAAATAGAATATTATTATACTAAATAACTATTAATGTCTAGATTTCAATGAAATTTCAGTAATTTCCTCCTGAAAAGTGACCCTGCCAATACTGAATGTTCACTGGATGTTGGGGGTTCTCAAGCCAAAGGCTTAGATATAAAAACACCCAACCTAACAGCCCGTTTTCTTTTTATGGAGTGTCAGCTTCTTGTGCATCCCTTGATGCTCTTCTTGAGCCTGCACTGGTTTTCCATACGAAGCTGAGGAGTCTTGGTGAGCCAGAGGAACCCCTCTGAAGGCAGAACTTCACCCTGAGCTGTGGGGTTTTGCTCTAGAGACCTGTTTTCTTTGTGACAACACAGTTTTGTGAAGCAGCAGAACCAAATGAAACATTCTGAGAAGGGTCAGAGCAAAAAACAATCCCCCAATGGGAATGTTCTTGGCAGTCTTTTATTACTTCTCTGCATTTCAGGGAGGGGGTTGCTATTCATATCTTTCCTCCTGATCCCTTTCCAGCCTGGTCTTCATAGTTTTGACCTCCATTCTCTTTATTTTAGGGCCCACTCCAACAGTTTATAAATGTCACTATTTGTCATGTATAAATTCATTTTCAAAACAGGCTAAAGCCTTCCAAATTTCCCTTGATGCAGTTCAGCGACCCTCCCAATTTTAGAACAACAAATACTTTGTTGCCTCTAACATTCTCTCTTCATGATGTCTAACAGAGTGCCTTACAGGACGTGAGTTACCCCTTCACTTCAAGAACAGCCTGGCATTTGGAATCCCAACACATTTGGGTTGGGATAAATACAGCTGTGAGGCAGCAGTGTATGAGCAGGATAAACACCAACCAGCCAGGCCCTGTGACATCCTGAGAGCAGGATATTTGCTCTGTGTTGTGCAGAAGGAAGGAGTGAGGGTGCTGTTGGAAGGGCGACTTGGCAGGGGACCACACTCCTGCACTTCCTTACTCCCACAACACCCACTGGACATTGGGGCCCCCTCGGAGTGGCCAACACAACTGTCCAGGTAGCCATTGGTCAGTGCAGCCATGGCCAATGATTTGATTAGCCTAACGAGTTTTAGTAGCAGGTTCTCTGAAGCAGGCTCTTCTGCTTAATGACTCATTGCAGCAGCAGTTGTGCTCTCAGAGCTGAAGGCTGAGAGCTGAACCTGCCGAGGAAGCAGCGACCACAACCCAGACCTGCTCTGTTTGGAGCAGCCCCTCTGACCCTGAGATGACTGACACAGATTCACAGGATCCAAGGCATTGGGATGTTTTTAAGAATCCCTGGATCGCTCAGATCCAGGGATTCTTAAAAACATCCCAATGCCTTGACCCAACGCCAAGAGATTCTAACACAAACACGTGCTGGCTGCAAGGTTAAGTTCTAGGAGAGGGATGAGCACACACAATCAGTCATTCACACCTATTCTGCCTTGGGGAGGTTTATGTTGCATAAAACCCCACAGGAAGATACTACACCTGCAACAAAAGGGGCTTGGTGCAATGTACCTGTGCATGGATTTAAACCGACAGGGAATATTTAAGCATGGAAGATGAGAAGATGGAAGGCTAAGAGGAGGTTTTTCCTCAGACTATAATAACATTCTCAGTTTTCAGATATCCTTGATTGTCTTTTGTGATCCTTTGGCTGGCTGAGAAATTCTTCTCTGTACCTTCAAGCTGCCCCTCACAAATAAATCAAACAAATAATCTCCCCAAAAACTGGGCTTATCCTTCAAGTTCTTAACTGTAGTAGGATTTTGTCCACAAACTTTAGGTTTGGAGCTACAAACAGTTTACAAGCCAATATTTGGTATCCAAACCCTTCATGGAAAAAAAAATAATACCATTATTAGAATTTATTTGCATTATAAAGCCACTTAAAGGACATGGCGAGCACAAAATTAAACATGTGAAGTGCTGATCATAGGTGTAGCAAATCCTGTCTGCTCCCCAGAACATGTTGGCAAGACAAATTGCTGTTCTACAGCAACAGATATTTGAGTATCTCTTTGATTCAGTTTAAATTATATCTGAATCAGATTTAATGAGTTTCACAAAAAATGCTGTGTGATTAAAAATCAATTGATTATTAAGAGTGTGTTTATCAGTGTGTAGTATCACTGCTAAATTTAAACACATTCTTAATAGTCCTTTGGTATCTAATTATTCTATAATAACTCTTATTAAATTTAAATGAAATCAGCAGCTGAGATGCACAATTTAAACCAACTTCAATTAACAAAAACCAGCCAAATTACCCCCCCTCAAAAATAAACAACACCAAATAAAATCTAAACCCAAAAAATTTCGAATTAACAGCTGTTCACTAAGATTTTAACTGAAATAAAATGGTCTCAGCTGCTCAATTTTTACAGTTACACCTGCACGTTGCAGGTGCCTGATTCAGACACCCTTTGGTGCATAAGTCACTGTGTCCTGCTTTTCATCAAAAGTCACCTCTGATGGGTTATTTGTTGGCAATAAAAATATTAACTCGTTTCTTCAGTTTCATTTGAGGCTGGAAAAGTCCACAGATGAAAAGGAAGGAGTTTTAGCAGCTTCAGGAAAAAAATATTCACAGAATATTCTGAGCTGGAAGGAACCCACAAGGATCTTGAGTCCAACTGAAGTGAATGACCCGTACAGGGATTGATCCCACAACCTTGGCATTACTAGCACCATGCTCAAACCAATTGAGATTACGCCCCATTTGATACATTATAATAAGCTCAGAAAGTCTTTTTCCATCCCTTTTTTTTCCTTCCACCTATCTTCCAACCTTTTCCTAGAGTCCTGCAGAGACAGGATGATCTGACACCCACAATAACCTTCATCTATTTCTGTGTCTAGATCACCCACAGAAGTCTCTCTGAAGCAATCCTGGAGGGGAAATTGCACTCAGAGAACACTCAGGTGATAGAGACCCTTCCACAAGCAGGGCACAGTAACACAGTGCTGAGCTACAGTGATGCCTGAAGAGGCCAACCTGGAAACAGAGACTGCACAGGAGGAAGGGAATAAAGGTGGATATTTATTGGAAAGGCCTTCAGAGGCACACCCTGGGCAGGCCAAAGGCTGCACCCAAGATGGACCCCGAGTCACGAGTTCTTCACACTTTTAGAGCTTTGGGCCATTTGCATCTCAACCCAATTTCACCAATTAAACTTTAGCTAATGATGGAATTTCCCCTCAGCTTGCCCTTCCAAGTCCCCTTCCAGGTTGGCCTCTTTAGGCATCAACAGGACCTGCCTCTCCCCTTTGTCCTGTGCCAGCCAGGCTGGTGCTGCCACAACAGCACTCAACTCTTAGACACACCAAATCTTAAAACACGAGGCCACCCATAGCCAAATTCAGCATAAAACGCACTCAGTGCACAAAGCCCGAGCAGAAGAGTGGCTGTGCAGCTCTCAGGTGAGAAATCGTTCCACCCAAATGGACCATGAACGTAAACACTGACTAACGAGAGCGGTACAGATTGGGCCATTAAAAGCAAGGCAGAGATGAATGGAAATGTCTGAGCAGGAACATAAAACAGACCAATTTCTGCCACTAAGTAGGAGTGGGAGTATAACAGTCCTTGTTATAGAGTTGCTGGCACTGATGTTATTGTTAAGGCTGAAAAAGACCTGACATTCCAAATCTCTTTTCCCTTGTAAAACAGTAAGATTTGGAGCTTGATCTTCACTTCAAAGGTAGCTTTGTTAAGCAACTGCTTAACAGAGGAGAAACATGGGATGGAAGAGAAGGAAAAAAAGCAAATGGATTACAGAATTTTGTGCTGAATGCAGCCCCAGATGAAGGTGAGATTTCAGTTCCGCTGAGGTTCAGAGTTGGGGTCTTTTGCAGATTTGCCCCACCACAAAAAGCCAAGACAGAAATAACCAGACGATAACCCAATTACAGCAAAGATCAGAGCCAGGAAAATCCACATTTCATGAGAGAAGACAGGTGAGATGACAGCCAATTCCAGACAAAATGGAAAGGAGGTACAGCCCAGCCCCAGGTAGGAACTGATGTCTGTAACCTCAAAACTGGAAATGGAAGCCTGGAAATTAGAGTAAAGCAGAAATTGACCTTTAGAAAACAAACATACACAAATACATCTATAAAAATCCTTGACTCCTAATGTTTCGTTTTGTTTTTTGGTTTTTTGGTGTTTTTTTTGCTTTATACAGAAAAAAACTTGAGGAAAAATGGGGATGGGTTTTTGGTTGGTTTTTTTTTTTCGTATCTGACTTGATGAAGTTTAGGATTTATTGATTATTTTATCCATCAACAAAAAGTTTTAATCCATCGATTCTGTTTGTGAATTCCAAAAAAGATAATTCATGGCTTGGTTTAAGAACATTTTTTGGTTCCTAAAAATTCCTGGCTGATTCCACTGGGCTTCTCACAACTCAGGCTGAGAACCATTCTGAGGAAAGAGAGAGAAGAGCTGAGCAGAGGATTTTGAAGTTTGGACATTTGTCTTTGTTACAATCAGAAATGAAACCTGAAATTTTCAATGAAGGAAAATTTGTACAACATGGGAAATAGTTTCAGTGCAAAATTGAAACAATAATTCTACCATGGCCTTTTGGAATTTGACCTTTTTATCTCTTAACAACATTCAAATATAATACAGAATTTGAATATTTGAAATGAAAAGTAATTTCAACATTTGAAATTTCCACTTTTTGCTCCGAAAATGTCAAACCAGGATATTTCAACTTTCTGGGAACTTTTTCCCCTCCCATTTTCATTTGAAAATGAGAACTTTCAGCTCGGGCTGCTCATTTACAGGAATCACCAGGACAACTGGCTGTCAGCAGGAAGGGGAAAGCTGATGGACTGCTCCAAGATCAAGCTCAGCCATTAATTTCTTATTCCACTACCCAATACCATTTATTTTTGATAGGTTGTGGATACTTTAAAATATTTTTGTTACTCACATGATTATGCGAGTATTTTAGGCTGAAAATTGTCTGTCACCTTTTTATGGGGGAGAAACCATGGTGAAAACCTTTTCAGCTGCTTTGACTAAATCCAAATTGGACTGTGAACCAGAAGTGCCAACCTCTTGAGTTACCTTGATGCAAAACTGGAGTGGGAGAAATCAATTTATCCCCCACTCACAGATTTTTTGTCCAGTTCTGCACTGGAACTCCAAGGTCCTACATTTGCACCTCAACCCAGCCATTCCTCATGGTCAACTGCTGGCCAGCCTCTGAAATGGAGCTAATAATTCTACCTGCATTTACAGATCATTTTGAGATGTCAGAGTGGAGAGAATTACAGAACGACTAAAAGTTATTATGTATCATGCATGTGTTTGCCCATAAATAATAAATTCCTGAAGCAGACCTAAGAAGTTCCCACTGTTGTCTGCCTTTATAACAAATTCATAAGCAATAGCGTTGTACATGATTACTCACTCAGCTGTTCCTTTTCAAGTGATAGGTTTCCCTCTAGCTCCAAATACACCTCTCTCCTTATCTAAGTTGCATGGATTTTGTTATTTTTAATATTGGAAACACCCATTTGCGAAGCAAAAGTGTAAAAAAAAAAAGTGTTGTCTTGTTTATTTCTAATTCTTTACACTATTTTTTCCTAATGCTCTTTATTTAGAGCTCTTCACCTGTTTATAGCCCAGGAAATTGCCAAACCTGATCAATATTTTTCCCTGATGCTCTGTCAGGATTGCCACAGTCAAGTTACCAGATTCTAGTGGTGGTGGATCTGTGGTGCCCAGCCCCAGCTCTGGCCAGCTGAAATGGCTGCTCGGGCTAATTTCCCTGTCTCTCTGCATCCTACCAGGATTTTACACTAGAAATAAATTGTCACAGGGAGAATATTTAAATTCAGGAAACAAAATGTTCTCACTAATTCAATGTAGCCATCTCCTGCCTACTAAAAGTTATGAGTTATGTGTGAAGTAAAAAACCTCTCTGCTGCATGAGATAATGAGAAAATGGGGATTCTTTATTCATTGTACTTGTCCCTCTGCACGTAACATTTGTATATCATGCCAGGACTAACCTGTGTCACTGTACTTATAGCCACAGACCAGACTAAATGCCTGCCCTTCACTGTTTTTACGTCATGATTCATATACTCTCCCTGCTCTTTCTGACTGCCTGCAATTACTTGTGACAAATGATTCTTCAGTGTACTGTCTGCTTTACCTTTTCAAAATGTTTCCATGGTTCACAGATAAGTCAGCTAGTGTACACTGTACTGTCTTGTGGGAAGTAAATCCCAGGACAAGCACAGGAACAGGTTCCACACCATTTTGCTGGCAGAACTGCAGACATCCACCTCACTCAGCTGCAGCACGAGGAGCCTGGATCAGCTGTGCCAGCAGGGCTGGGGCTCCTCCACTACAGCTCTGTGGAGATCCCAAAGGAACAGATTGTTCCCTACAGCTGGACTCTCCCAGGAACATGAATCCTTGCTCCACAAGGAGCTTGATGCCATCTATAACAAAACAGCTGGTCCAAAAAAATTGTTGTTTTGGTATCTGCCATGAAAGAACATCCCGCTGAATGACCCCCATTGGCCTGTTTGTTGAGCACATCTGTATCCTGAGGTGAATTCTGCCTGGATTGAAACCTCTGAAAATCTGGGCGGGCTGATTCAGCCTTCAGCTCCAGCACTGAGTATCAGGGGAGTGCCACTGACCTCGGGGGGTGTAAGTGCAAAGAGACCCAATCCATTGCCTCCTCCTGGCAGCAAAGAGCGTTAACTCCCCTCTCAGCTGGATCTGCTCTTGTCCCCCTGCGCTGAAGGTGTTGGGAGTGAAGGACGCTGTGCCACTCCTGCTGCCCAGACTGCCCACCTCCAACACCCTCCCTGCCCACACGTGGCGCCTGTGCCCATCTGGCTGGGAGGCACTGAGCCTGTGCAGGGTGGTGGGGTCTTTGGGCAGACACCGAGGGGTGACCCGGGCAGGCAGCAGAAGGCTGCCGGTGACATCTGCTCTGCAGGGACCGTCCCGTGGGAGCCGCGCTGCTCACACCCCCTGCACCTGACTGCGCCTGTTGATCACCACGTGCCGAGGAAGGGGAGCAAAGCAGAGCAGGGCAGGAGGTGGCTGTTCCCAGGCAGTTGTGCCAGCCTCTCGGAGAGGCAACTGAGGCTGGTGAGATTCCGTGCTGTCACCACAATACTTGGCACTGAAAAGGATTACCCTTCTTGTGCTCCATTTACAGAATTTTCAGGGCTTCCTCTTGCAAAACAGATGCAAAACGCTGCCATCTGTTCATCGTGCCCATGACTGTGCAAGATGAAGAAGTTACAAAAAGTGCCTGTATGGGAAAGCTGTCATCATCCAATCCAAGAAGAGACACAGGGCTGTACTGTGCAAGGGAAGGGCTGTTGTCACGGGGGTCTGATTTGTAGCACAGTCATTTTCAGTTCTGAAATATTCACTCACTCCCCGGCACCTTAACCAAATAAATTCAGTGAACCCCAGTAAGCACAGAGTTTATGGATGTGGCGGGTCCTGGAAGAGAGCAAGGATCCACTGCCTGGCCTCAGAATTACTTATACAGAGGGAAGAAGAGAGATAAAACATAAAACACTCAGTAGCCGTGCTGATACGGTTTCAGGCTTGTGCCTGGGCACCAGACCCAAGCACCAGGCAGGCAGCAGCTCTGTGCTGTGATTGCTACATATGGTCAAACCTGGGTCATCCTCTCTTCACTGATTTTGTTGGCAAGGTAACAACCAGTGTGGGCAAGTCCTCCCAGGCCCCAGATGCGCCTTGAGCTGGCTGTTTAGATGTACCCAGCAGGGCCACCAAGCTCCACAGCCACGTCCCCAAAATTGTGCCTTCTGGCTCGAGAGGGAAAAAAGAGCTTCTGTGGGAGAAGAGCCCTACAGAGAGAATCCACAACACAAAATGTGGGAAACTAAGGTTGTCCTAAATGTTTCCTGCTCTGGTCACTGGAATCCCTGCTCCTCGTTGTCCAGAGTGAGTGCCAGCTCAGGCAATTGCTGTGGTCACAGCTGACTGTGCTGCCTCCAACACAAATCCCAACCAGGGACAGAGGCACTGGCATGGCAATTCCACACAGGACACAGCACCGCTCCACTTATTTGTTTTTATGGACAGGGACACTGAACCCAGACACTGAATTGTCAAGTGCCTCTTAGAATGCAGAATGCCACGCTAAAAAAAGGCAAAGGGAAAGCAATTCAGAGAGAAGAAAAGGATGGAAATATCTATCATTCAACAACACTGACAAAAAACAAACCCTGGCAGCAGGCTCCTATGCACTGCCTTGTTTATGCCAATGCTGGTTGCAGCTCCTGTTGGGATCAGAAGCACAACAAATTGTCTGTTTCCCTGAATCCAGTGGGCTCTGATAGCTACTGACCACGCTGACAGAGCCCATTGCCTGCATTTGAATGGGAACGATGGATAGGAGAAACAGCCCCGCTTGAACACATACAAGATTGTTTTTATAAATCCAAGACTGTATTTACAAGTTCCAGCTTTTAAGGCCAGGGTATTTTATTTATTTTGCTGGTTTTTTAATAGTGAAAAAGCAGGAGAGCAATCCATCTGCCTGAACTGGAAGCTTCTTATAAATAAACAGCAATAAAAAGCAGCACTTGAAATTCATTTTGCCCACTTGTGTTTTGTCTGAGTCCCCCCCCAGAATCTAAATCAACGAGAGATCAGACTGTAGTTTGTAAGCAAATTTCCTTCAAAAGAAACAAACAAAAATAGACAAAGATACCCATCCTCCTCATACTTTATGCACAGTAATGCAAGTTATTTTCCACTCCATTTAGACTTTTCACCTTCCTTTCATTTACCCTGTTTTTTACAGTTCAATAAATATTTTTCCAAGCTCCACTTGCCAAACAAAAGAGTTTAGCTTCAGTGTTACTCCTCTGACAAATATCCTTATGGTGTTGCACATGTGAGCCATTGATAAACAAATTAAAATTCTGTCCCAGCTCAGAGCTCAGCTGGCCCATTTCATCTTGCGGTATGGGTTTGTAAAGGTCTGGGTGTCTGTCATCCTCCCCTAACCTTGTCTTTGTCAAAGGGATACAAAAGCCTGCACGCTCGGGGCCTTACGATACTGATTAGTGTGAGTGACAAAGTGGAGTAGCAAGTCCACTCAGCCCTTCATAATAAATCTATCAAAGAGTAATAGAATTCCATCAATTCTGCATCATCCCCGAGGGTCGCTGTGCTGGGATGGAAAGTGTGTTCCGCTGGGATTGTACAACTGTTATTATTCAATTACACTCTTTTCTTCCTAGTTAAAGACCATGATATCATTATCACTTAATGAATACATATAATTGGATCTGGACTCTATGTTTGGCTGATGAATACCACTCACTATTCATTCAGTCTCAGCTCATCTTCTGACCATTTATTATAGACTTTTGGCTGAAAACCATGATGACAAAGGGAATTTGAAATTAGCTGAGAATTCATTCAATGCTCAGTTAGACACAAAGGCAAAATACAATTCTGACGCGTAAATGAGGCTGAGACCACACAGAGAAGTTTTGCCTAAAAGTTAATAGCTGTTGATTTCTACACAAACACACTGAGGTAAGAGCAAAGATATTTTTTAAGACCGTCTCACAACTTTGCAAGCAAGCAGAGATTTCCTCCCTCTCTTCCCCAAACGGAAAAAAAAAATTAATTGTCTCAAAGGTAAATACTAGACCTTTTAAGTTGGTACTTTATTTCCCAACTTAGGCAAAATATTAGCTTTAAAGATGTCATCCGAGGCCATTATGAGCTTTAACTCAGCCCTGCTAAGCCAAACACCATTTTATGATTAAATAACATTTAAATCTGACAAAGCAAAAGTGCTTTCTATACAGTATATTTATTACACCTAATATTGAGACCATCATTAAGTTTCATCAAACAGTGTGCCCCCAAAGGAAACTGGCCCTCCTATTCATATTGTTGGGAGTAAATGTAGCATACCTCCTTTGGATCACTGGTGAACAGGCCACCTCATTAATCCTAGTTAGTAGATGCTGCTGGGCATGTGGAGCAGCCAAATCCAGATGCTACCCACAGAGCCTCTCCAGGCAGTTAGGGAATCACAGAGTACCACCTCAAGCCCTCCATACATCACTTCAAATTAAATTTACATTAAGTGCTACTCCATCAGAGCCGAGAGAAGCTGACATCTTTGGAAAATGCAGATGATAATCCATTAAATCCTATTATATACATGTCTTCTAATTTTACTTAAGCTCATGCATACCAAAGTGTGAGTTTGTGTTAAAAATTAAAGACCCTTTTACTAGAACAAAAGACTTTATGAACTGTTGACTTTGGGAGGGTTTATTACAGGATCAGGCTATTCTGTCAAGACAAGTAGACTTTTTTTCCTGTAAAATTTCTGGTTAATCATTTGTTCCTGGGATCTTTTTTCAAACGCACAATGTGTCTTTGCTATTTCCATCTCCAACTCTTTGTTCTCCCAGATAGAAGTGCAGCCTCTTTAACTTAATCAAATGTTATGAATGAAACAGTGGGACACATATTGTCTCCTTTTGCAATTAAGAAAATATTTTCTGGCAGCTTCCAAACTGGCAACAGTAAGACGATGCTATAAAATCATCACAGTGAAAAAGCTAAGGATTTAATTGCCCTATTACCACATATGTCAATCCCTTTATATTTCCATAGTCCTTAGTCACAGTTACTTTTACTTTGATAAATCTCTTCTAGTTTCGGAGCAATGGTCTTACTATTTTTGATTCAAGGTACCTAATTTTTTACATGTAACCACTGTATTTTATGTTTATGTTTCTGTCTGATTTATTTTTCTGCAAAAATTGAAAATACACAGATTTCAGAGAAAGGCAGTAATTATTTCAGATATTAGGCAAAGGTGTTATAAGGAAACACATCAAGAAATAAAAGACACACATATGCATATACACACACAGTTAATTTAAAAGTTATTTATCTAACCTTTTAACATTTAATTAATGTTTGGATTTCAGGCTTAGATCGGTTTTAACTTTCAAACCAGTTCTTTCCAAGTGTTTGTGTGTTTCCTTTACAGAACATGTAGTACACATATATAGATATAGATATAGATATATAGATATATATATACGTATATATATATATATATACATATCAGTGTAATAAAAATGTGTTAGCTTTTACCTATTGTCAGTCTTTGGCAATGGGAAAAGTGATGGGGCAGACTGTCATCTGGCAGAAATAAGTATAGCACCATAAAATTCAAGTGAATTAATAAGCTGACGGAAGTTTTTCAATGGGATATTTCTGATTTATGTCAGCTGAGGATGTTTCCCTACATTATTTTCTAGAAATACAGAACTAGCCTAGGTTTACAGGCTGGGTTGGTCCTTTTTTCTTAGTGCAGTGTGGACAACACCTTTGTGAGCTGGTGGTACTTTGTGGAGGACTCCAGGTGCTGTGGCAATTGACAGCCACAGCCACAGTCTAATTTTGCAGTATTTTTTAATATTAAAAATACAGGCCCTGAACAAGACTCACAGAGGGTGGATAATAAAACAAACACGTGCAATTTGGAGGTGGTTCTCAAAAAAGGAGAGGCATTGGCTGCTCTCACAAGTTTGTCTGAGGGGTGGGCCAGCAGTTGTACTGAGGCTCCCTTACCAAGTAGGACACATGACAAATAAAAAATGATGTCACCAATAATGAAAACTGCAGAGTTTAGTTTAATCTTCTTGCACAGGGATTTATGCTTGTTACTCCCATTAAAACTAGTAGGATCTGCTTCCATAAATTCCCATTCAGCAGGTTTATAGCATTACCCAAATTATTGCTCTGTAATATACTTACACCCTATGATTTCAGAAGATTCCTTTACCTCTGAACATCTCTAGCTCCAATTTTAATAAATCATCCCATCAGGAAAGTATCAAACAACATCTATCATTTCAATTTTATTTCATTTTTAACCGAGGGACATAACTTGTTATTTTTTTTGCATCTGATGGGTCAAATTTTGTTTCCAGAATCACAAATAAATGGTAACTGAATTGGATGATCCAAAAACCAAAACTAACTTTAAGAATTAGGTTATACTTAAGAATTAACAGTATCTGAAAGATGATTTTGAATTACATAAACACAGCAACATGCTGAATTTCCTATTAAAAACTATGGAGAAAAATGCAAGATCATCCCCTTCTTTTCATATTTTAAACTGCCTTTTCCAGGGACTAGAAAGGCATGAGTAGGGTAGCAAAGACAATCCTAGGCTCTACTGTGGAACTCACAGCCCATCTCCATTGCTGATCTCCCCCAGAACAGAACAGAGACACTTTCAGAGATTTCCAGAACCTGGTGTTTGAAATAGCTCAGAAAAAGCATCAGGTCTATCAAAAACAAAGCAATATATTTAAAAAATATCAAGTTTTCAACAGTATCCATGAAGAATATTCTACTAAGGGAATGCCAAGTACAACCAGAACTTACCTTGTGCTGGTGTCACTCCTGACCATAGAAGAGGAGCTTCAAAACCAAAAAGATGGTTAAAAGGATCCCTGGGGAAAGGCAGTATTGCCACTGATGACAAACATCTCTGGTACAGCCCTGGTGACAGGTATGGATCTTGCCATTACACGGAGTTCCCAAAACCCAAAAGAATTTTCAACCTTATCCTTCTGGGAATTGTAGCCATCACCTGAGGGCTCAGTTGAACAACCCAAGGCTGGGCTGCCACAGTTTTTCACCTGGCCCACAGGATTTCCTTTTTCACAGCGGATGCAATAAAACACCACATAATTTGGGCTGATATGGGCTAATTTTGGACCAAGTAAGTCACTTTCAATTTGCCACAAGGATCTGCCTTGTGACTGTGCACAGCTCAGTCCCTGATGTTCAGGAAGTATCCCTAAGTCAAGAATCCCAGCACTGAGGGCTCAGGGCAGCTCGTGCTGGCCAAAGTTGCCTCACATCACGATCTGTGGGGCAGGGAACACCTCTGTGCCTGTTTAGCACCCAGCAAAACAGCTCATGGCAGAGGCTCTTCCCCATGTCCTTATAGTTTGCCACCAGTTTATACAACTCCTCTTTCTGTGACCTCCAGAAGAGGAGCTGAATGTTGTTATTTACATGCAGCACCACTTGGAGATGGAGCCTCGCAGAGGTCCCAGAGCACCAGACATGGTCCGTACACACAAACAGCCCTTGCCCTCAATAACTTACAGTCCAAATAAACAAGACAGGCAGAAGGTCAGAGAGGAAACAGAGGCACAAAAGAAGTGACGTGATTCGCCTGCAGTCACCCAGTAGATGATTGGCAGAGTCAGGATTAGACTAATAGATCACTGAATCAATCCACTGGCTAAACATACTGCTTCCCATTATTTCTTGGGAGGCAAACCGGGAAGAATGATCTCACTCGGCTAAGAGCCATAATAAAAATAACAGCAGCACTGAGGGCAAGTTCAGAGCTTTCTACATGATGTGCTGCGGATCCGCTGGTGGAGAGGTTGCTCTCTCCACCACCATATTTTGAATTGTCTTCACGGCAGGAATGATGGAAGACAGAGGAATGGCTGACAGTACTGAATAAAACTCCATGTAAATTTCCCTTATGAACATCTGATAAGTATTTATATGGGCATAAAGGGTTATTTATTTCCCCGTCCCCATGAATGATTTACATGCTACTCTCCATTTTTATAACGCACTCGCTCGGGCTTGAGCAGCAATGTACTCGGACTGGCTCTTTTTCCAAAGAAATGACTTGACACAGAACTGGAGCCAGGATGCTGGGTGGGGGTGGGAACATTTCCAGTGATTTTTTCTGTCTTTCACAGTAGCCATTTTCCTCCCTCCTTTCCACTTCTGACCTTTTTTTCCCCCTCCTGCCAAAGAGTTTCATCTTCCCTCAAGTCTCTGCAGTCTCCAAACTCCTTTGCTCATTCTGTAGGTAGAATAACCCTTTTTTATGTGACATCTTTTAAGGATGAGACTCAGGAAAGAGACTGCAGACGTTTAAACCACAGTCACTCAGTGAATGTGACTGCAATGCCTAGGAGGTTCCTCTGGTTCTTTAGCTCTCACTCTAACTCAAGCTGTGCCAGGATCGCCTCCAAGGGTTTTCCAACCGTTTTTGAGAACTCTGAAATCCCACACCAAGCCGAGCCTCAGAATTTGAAAATCTAGGTCCAGTTTTGTGGTTTAAAAAGGACAAAATCAAAGTTTGGACCAATTCCCGAAACAGAGTTTACAGTTGAGCCAAATCTTAGTATTTTTCCCTGCGTTCATTTCCTTCTGCCTGCCAAATGTGCATCTTAATAGTGTGAAAAGTATTTAAATGGATGCAGTGAGAAATATTACAGATAGATTTTACATGGGACTTATAAGGCACTTGGCCTTCAAATTCCAGGCAGATGAGTGGGAGTTCAGCTTGAGGAAACACATTTTTTTCCTGGATGCAGTCAAATGAAGCACCAAATACCTAACTTCCATTAACACCAAATATAATGGATGCAATCCCACTCAACTGTATTTGATAGCTGGAAGGAACACAGTAAATACATTTACAATGCGTTGAACAAAGATTTATCACTTAAATTTCAAAGAAAAGCTTTTTAAAAGAGTTCAAATTTATAAATTTGTGGCTCTGCAACTTATTTTCTGACCCTTCATGTTCAATTCCCAACATCTTAAGAAAATAGGACAATTTTGTCTTCATTAGAAATACTACTGGAATCGTCCAGAATGGAGTTTGATAACATTTTCTATTTTTTTATCTGTGTAGCAGTATTAAATTATTTTCATAAGCAAGAGAGTCACATTTGTAAAATGCATTCAGTTCTTTAAAAAATAAGGAAATTAAAACATAGAGCTCCATATCAGATATGAATCTGATAGGAATTGTGAACACTACCTGTGTCAGCTTTCCTTGGTCTGCCATTCAAACAGAGAGGACATTGGGCTGAGCTCTGAAGCAAAACCAGCAGCACAATTCTGAGGTTGTCCACAACCTGAAACAAGGAAAACAGAATTAAGGTTTTGTTACATGGATCCCTCATTTTGCAAATTTTAGTCCAGCTTTCTGTGAAGTCAGAATAGCCCCAGAGGCTACTCTTGCTCACAGCAGCTCTTCCATGGCTGGTTATTTCACAGCCATGACTCTCCACCAAACTGACTGCAATAGTTTCCCACAGGTTAAAACCCTGTGTGGGAGTTTGAAGTGGCAGACAGCGGGTGTTAGTCTGTATTACTTCTGTTTGTAGCTTTGTGCCACTTCTGAGGGGGCGAATCCCCTCACACGCCTCATGCTGAGGGCCCACACAGTCACCCCCCATATTGGAATGTCAGAGCATTTCCCAGCTCAGGGCAGTCAGCCCCCTGAGGGCACCTCTGCCAGGCACTGCACCCACCTGCACATCCAGCCAGGCTCCATAAGAAAGACATTCAACCATTTGAGAGCGTCCAAAGGAGGGCAACAAAGATGGCGAAGGGCCGTGAGGGGAAGCCATGTGAGGAGAGGCTGAGGGCATTTGGCGGGAAACTGAGGGGAGACTCATCGCAGTTACATGGCGGGAGAGGAGGGACAGGCACTGCTCTCTGCTGTGTGTGACCAGGGACAGGGCATGAGGGAATGGCCTGAAATGGTGTCAGGGAGGTTTAGGTTGGATATCAGGAAAAGGTTCTTCCCCCAGATGGTGATCGGGAACTGAACAGGCCCCCCAGGGAATGGACATGGCGCCAAGGCTGCCAGAACTCCAGGAGCGTTTGGACAATGCTCTCAGGCACAAGGTGGGATTGTTGGGTTTTCTGTGCAGGGCCAGAAGTTGGACTAGATGATCCTTGAGGGTCCCTTCCCGCCCGACAGATTCTGTGATTCTTTGATTCAGCCCTGCCCGACACAGGGCAAACCCACCTGGAACAGCCATGGCCGGTTGTCTCCTCACGAACCCTCAGGCACCCGACATGGCACCGGCCTCTCCTCAGCTCTCCTCAGCTCTCCACAGCCTTTCTCCTTCCCTCAGGGCAGCCAGGCTGTGTGGGAATCATATTCTCACACGGGATTGCTCAGGAAAGGCCCAGGGCAGCCTAAGATTGCGTGTGAAGGAAGCTTTTTCCCACCTCTCCATTTTGCTGCCTCTCCGTTTTCCCGCCTCTCCGTTTCCCGCCTCCCCGCTGCCTCACAGCGCGTGAGGGACCTGGGGCCGCGGATGGTGAAGGGTTTATCCAGCAGCTACTCCTTCACTGCTTTCTTTGCCATCCCTGCTCTGGGACCAGTGTGACCATGTGCTGAGGCAGAAATAACATGGAAAATATTCCTTGCTGCCCAGCTTGTTCCTGCAGGCAGACAGTCAAGGCGTCCCACCTCCTCTGTGCCCATACCGTCTCCTCAGGGTTTAACCCCATTAAATTGAGTGGATTCTCCACAGAGAGCCCGGTTTCAGCAGCGGCAGCAGCAATGCTCCAGTCTGTCTGGATCAGCTGCTCTGGTTCCAGGGTTGTTGGCGACCACAACAAAGGGGCTAAAGCCACGAGCAGTCCCATGCTCTTCATTTCCCAACAGAGTAAGGCCATGGAGGTCCATGGATTAGAACCATAGAACCACAGAATATCCTGAGCTGGAAGGGATCCACAAGGATCATCGAGTCCAACTCCTGTCCCTGCACAGACACCCCAACAGTCCCACCCTGTGCCTGAGAGCCTTGGGCAAACACTCCTTGAGCTCTGGACTGTGCCCTGGGGAGCCTGTTCCAGTATCTTGGGCAGAAACAGTACCATTTGTATCACTGCAAAAAGCCATCAGTGATCATTTTGGTCACGTTACCACCGGAATTTTCAAATTAAAAAAAATTAAGAGGCTGCAAGCGGAAGAAATTGCAAATAGTCCCCCCTGTTGGTACAAGGAGCCTGTTGTGCTGCTGCTGCTACTATGAGATTTTATTGTGAGCTTAATGTCAACAGCGTCAATTACCATAACAAAAGTAAGGCCAAATTTCATGCTGGCAAAGTGAGTGACCTTCTCTGAAATCTTTTTCATCAGTACAACGTCTCCACCTTCCCAGGGCATCCCCAGTGTGTGTTTGGTCGGTCATCTTCCCTCAGTGACCCGCTTTGACTAACATTTCCTCACAAAACAAAGCAGAAATTATCATAAACAAAGATTACATTTATTTTAACACTCAGCTTTTCATCAACATTTAACCTTTATGGGGAATCGAATTATTTTTCTCCATGACTAAGAAAAATCTAGTGATATGTAATTAAAATAACAAAGACGAGTCCCGTTCTATACAAGTGTAATTATGTTCATGTGGTACCACTGTAATTGAAACACAGAAGATGTTTCAGTCTGTATTAAAAGAGAATTTCTTTCAGTGGGTTTCCTGAAGCTCATTAGATATTCCCTGGCCTATTCTCCTAAGTAATTAGATTTTAACAGGATTTTCAACAGATCAGAGCAATCTCTGTGGGTGCCAATAGGAGACTCTCCCTCTGGCCTTACCAGCAGGGCAGCATGGATAACATCCAGGCTGGGAGTTAATAGGACAATTACTGGCCTCTTTTAAATGAGTTACATTAATGCACTTAAGCTAAATGGCTCTGCATATGATTAAATATTAACATCTGCAAAATATGAAATCATGATATGCAATCAAGTTTTGTTGTTTTAATTTCCCAAATGCCGGATTTCAGTGGTGTATGTAAATGTGCATTGGATAGTGTATGTTAAACTTTCAAAACACAGATCAACACTATTTGTGAATGGTTCTTCTGGAGCTACTAAGTTAAACATCTTAAAATAGCACAAAGAAAGAGGAAATTATCGAAAATTATGTAAAAACAAGAAAAGGGAAAAAAAAACCAACCTTTATATTGAATGCCTCAAAGTGAGCCAGGTCACGGTTTCCAATGCAAACAATAAAATTCAAAATTTTATGTTAAGTACCTCAATAGCTAATGGTTTCCCGGCAGGAATGGGAAAAATACATAGTTACAAAGGCTGAGGAACTCAATGGCTTCTTTGCCTCAGCTGTTCATGGCAAGACCAGTTGTTTTCCAGACACCCAGCCCCCTTGTGCTGGAAGACAAGAATGGGGAGCTGAATCAAGCCCCCATAATCCAGGGCACACTTTCCACTGTCCCAGGCTGATCCAAGCCCCATCCAGCCTGGCCTTGGACACTTCCAAGGATCCAGGGGCAGCCACAGCTTCTCTGGGCACCCTGTGCCAGGGGCTCCCCACCCTCACAGCCCAGAATTCCTTCCCAGTATCCCATCCATCCCTGCCCTCTGGCNTCTCCATGCCCTCCCCTGGGCTCAATCCAACAAGTCCCCATCCCTCCTGTGCTGGTGACCCCAGAGCTGGACTCAGTGCTCCAGGTGGGGTCTCACCAGAGCAGAGAGAGGGGAAGAATCATCTCCTTTGACCTGCTGATCACACTTCCTTTGATGCAGGCCAGGACACAGCTGGAGTTGTGTCCCACAGTACATTTATTTGTTTTTCTGCATCTCTCATCCACTCACCAGACCCTGTGCCCTGTCCCTGCTCACCCTGACCTCTCCTTACACGTCTGTTGCCTCAGTAAGTCCTTTTTGTAGGTTGACTCTGTCACCCCAATGTGCTCCAGCCCTCTGCAACACTCTCACAAAATCATCTGACAGGAGAAGTAAACAGAGCTTTGATGTGGGCTGGAAGCACACTCACTTTGCAACAAGAGGTTGGACTGTGTACTGATGCTTCCACATTATTTCCCCAAGTCTTTGCTGTGTGAAAGGATTTCTTTTTGTTGCTGAGAGTTTCTCCTGTCAAAACTTCTCAATATTCCTTACATTTCAAGATTATCAGGTCTGAACAGCACAGAGACACTTGACTGTTCCATCTTGGGCTCCAGAAGTTAATAATATCAGCAATATGGAGCACATTATTCCCAAAGTACTCTACAAATATGAAATAATTACTCACTGTGAGTCTGCTGTATGGCAGAGAAATATTACTGCTGTCTTTCAGCTGGGAAACTAGAGCAGAGGTTAAGACCCAAATCCTTCAGTATCTAAATCCCCATGAAGTCAAATGTAAGGATCTGTGAAGTCCAAATGTAAGGATCTGAAGTCCAGTGCCCCCAAAATTTATATAGAGCTGAGATAAACATTAATTTCTGGGGTTTAGCTATGATTTCAGTCCAGCAAAAACTGTCTTGTGCTTGACCAAGTCCATGAAGTCTGAAGCAGGACTAACAGTCCAGTAGCAAACTTTCTTGTTTCCTTCCATGACTCAAATTTACCCTTTGTCATAACTACCAAGCACAGTGTGATGGAACTTAATTTGAGGTGGTGCAGTGATGTCTTTAGATAATAGAAACAGCTTCTGCTGCTGGGTGGTGAGGGCTGACAGCAGCATTTTATCAGTTGCCTCAATTTGAAATAAATCAAAACTACTCATCTTTAGATAAAAACCAGAATTTCCTCTTTCTTTGCCCAAAATTCCCCAGACTTTCTGATCAGTTCCAGCCATGCCATGGTCACAGTCCATGCTTCCAAGAGAGGGAACTCACCCCAGCTGCCTCGGGTGACAGCGCTGAGCTGTCGCCATCTGCTCTCAGGAAACACTGCCATGAGAGCTGGCCATGCCATAGCAGCCTCCCCACAAATCTGATGGAGAGACACAAATGTTCACGTGGTGCAGCAGCTAATGGTGGCAGCCCTTGGAACCAAGATGGAAAATATTAGTGTAACAGCATGACGGGAATGGAAAACAAAAGAGAACAAGCAGGACAAATCAGAGACACAAAATTGCAGTATCAAACTCAGTAAATGTGGAGATATTTTAGCCAATGATGCTATTACTAGCAACACTCGGGCTTGTGATCGTCCAGGAGTTAACCCAGGCAGGCTCCCACAAAAAGCTTTATTATGAATTCCATGAGAAGTGGAGTAGAGCAGTGCCTAGGGTTCAGCCTGTCTGACTCTCCCTATTCTATAAATCTGCCTTCAGTTGCCCGTATATTTGCCAGCCTTTACCCATTTGAGGTGAAATGTCCCATGATGACTGCCTGCCTCAAGCTGGATTCTCTTCCTACATCTCAGAAGAAAAAAAAAAAAAAAGGAAAAAAAAAAAAAGAGAGGATTCATGTCTTTCTTCAAACAAGAGCAAGGCAAAATATTTTCCTTTGCCCACATTAAAAAGAATCTCACAACAATCTCATTGAGAAGATCTCACTTCAGTACGGTTTGTACTTCAAATTTGGCTGGGAGACTTCCGTTGCTTTTGGGGATGATCTCTTGACTCTGTCTGGATTTGGTGAAGTTTATAAAAAAATTAGAGGTTTTAGGGTTTGTCCACAACATCCTCCAAAGACTCTCTCTTCTGCACATAGCACATTGCTCCTCACAGCTCCCATCAACCAGGCAACCATGATCCCATCAGAGCAAGCAAAAGAAGAGCAGCCCACAGTTTTGGCACTTGAGTGGGGCTTCCCAGGCTCCCAGCCCTTCCTCACAACATCCCAGCAGCACAGACCATGGAAACGTAACCCTGCTGCAGAGCACACAAGAGCCAGACCTGGCAGTAAGGAGATAAAGAGGCAGGGACCTGCATGAAGGAGGCAGATATCAGGGACTAGGACTGGAAGAGAAGGGGATTTTCGAGTGGGAGGAAAGGGAGAACTGCAGCTAGAGAAGTCAGAGTGGATCTTGGATACTCAGAAATTATCAGAATGTGCACGTATGTTCACATGGGCTTCAGGGGCAGCCACACACAGTTTGCCTCAGTGTGCACTGCGCAGAGGGGTTGTTTTCGCTAGGTTTGTACTTTTTTGTGGCAGCAGCTGGAACCTTGCAGTTGGAGGCTGACTCTCTATTCAGGCATACGACAGAGACAAATTAAAGTGACCAGAATAGCCCTAAATCAGGCTTTTTCTAACTTTGGCATACTTGGATTGGCACTTCCCTCAAGTCATTTTTGGGTGCATTCATCTACCCTGGAAAGCTCAGTGCTTCTCCAGGCTCAGATCACCGCTGGGCCTCGCTCAGCGGAGCCCACATCCAGTAGGCATGGTGGGAGGGATGGGTTTGAGGCAGGAGAAAATGCCAGCAATGTTTGTACAAAGGCACTGCAGTTAAAAGGTTTTGCTAAAACTGAAAGAGCTTTGGGGTGAGGGGGTCACTCAACAGCTCCCCGTTTGCACCTTGGGCCAGTACATTGGACCCAGCCCACAGCACCTCTTCAGTTTGTCTCTAATTTCCGGCTAGAAATATCTGACTCAGTGTTTGCCAGCTCTGAGCAAAAGCTTGCCATGGGATGCAGTTCTTGAGGGGTCAACCCTCAAACCTGGGAGGGCACTTGCTCTATCACACATTTGTACATTTGTGTCACCCACCGCAGGGCTCAGAGCTGTGCCACATCTGGGTGTGGCAGATGAAGGAAGAGGATCCTTGCACCCTAGGGGCACCTCTTTGCCCCCCAAAGTCATGAGGGAACACATCTGGGTGCACATCACAGCTTCCCAATAAATATTTCCGTGTTTCCTTTTGTGGTCTGGCCCAGCATGGCTTTTACAGTACTATCAGGGTGCTTTTATGAGATTCACCCCTTGCAATGGGAAGGGTTTTATTAGAAACACGCCTTCCTCTCTGTCATTTATGATAAATAATGTTTATTGATGTTCACTTCCTTCAGTGAAATAAAGTGTCAAACAGCACGTTGGTATTTGCCAATTTTCTTTTCACATTTCATGTTATGTGCTTTTTATGTTACATGCCTGATTAAAAATTTAAACATTGTCACCGTCAGTGCTAAAATACGTTGCCAGAGCATCTCTAATTATGCTTCCTTGTCTGCTCTGAGCGGGGACTGACATTTCTGGGTCAAGATCTGGTTGTTGATATGCAGCACGGGAAGTATCCGATAGCCACTTGCTGAAAAATAGCTCCTTCTCTCACACGATTATGGTGCACAATGCAGAGCAGGTACCCGGGGCAGGCTGCTCCTGCCATGCCAATTCCTGGCTCAGGAGGCGTTACCCACTCTCTGCACAGCATTTGGGATCGCAGTGAATTAACCCAAAATAAAAAGTGCTGGAGAAGGAACTCCTCTCGTGGAGCTGTGCCAGCTGGGAAGGCGAGCAGGGTCCCATCCTGCTCCTGGCACTGCCCTTGCTGAAGCCTCTCAGGAAGGTGATGATGAAGGAGCTGAAGCCCAAATATTTTCCATCCTCCTGGACACGTTGGCTACGTGCTCAAGCTCCCAGCAGCAGGAGCTGCCAGGAGTATCTGCTTTAGTGAGGTCTTGGGAAGCGTTATCGCCTCGCTGTTTGTGCACCTTTCTTCAGCAGATCTTTATTTTTTCAAGAGAAAGAGAAAATTAAAAGTCACCCTCAAGTTTTTCTCCCTCTATAGACACATCCAAACCAACAGACGCACTTCTGTTGCATTTCGGAATGAGCTTTTCAGCAAGAACTTTTTAACCATGCCACATGTGTTTATATTTTTAGCAGTTTGTTTTACAAGTCTGTTTTCTGGCACAGGCAGGAACAGAGGCTGGTCTGCAAAAACCCACCTGAGTGTGGAGCAGGGCATCTGACAACACAACTGACCTCCAGGAGGAGCCTTTGCACATCTAAAAATGCCACCAGTGCTATGCACTGGTGGAAATACGGCTATTAAAAAAAACCTCTTACAATATTTGCTACATTTGTTTGCAATGATAACACATAGCACATAGTTAAAACCAGCCAGGCTTTCCTAGAGAGTCCGTATTCAGAAAACTCAGCTGTTCTCTTTGGGAGCTGATGGTTGATGAACAGTTATGAAGTGCAGCCATAATTTATTGTGGATGTTCAAATTAGTTAAAAGGTGGTATTATATATGGCTCAATGTTTCATCAAGAGTGTCCTTATTTGACCCATTAAATGCACATTGAATGAAGACTGATACATTCTAAGATATTGGAAAAATCCTTCCCTGTTGTTCCCAGAATTTTCTTGCATTGTTATTTGCTCTCAGAAATTACTGACATTTTCTCTTTGGAAAGAAGAAGAAAAGACGAAAAACCTGAAATGAGGCTCCAAATTTAAAAGTAGCCATGGGAATTCTAGAGGCTTTACTCAACTTCCCATCATATTCTGAAAACACTGGAATTATTTTTATATCACTTTACATATAACATCCTTAATTTGTGACCCATATCTATGTGTGCCTGACTGGCACAGAGGCATTAAAGGAAAAAAGGTGTCTGGCAAAAGAGAATTTGCAGAGTTTCAGGATTTAACTCTGACGAACCTGGCTTTAAGTGTAAAGAAACCCCCCAATATCAGCAAAACAGAGTTAAACTTGTGGCCTTAAGAATAGAGAAATCCAAATATACAAAGGGTTTCAGCAACAGGAGCATAACACAGGTTGTATGGCACGGCTGGAAATGGAGCTGGGCACTGGCTGCCTCTGCAGCATCAGGCTCAAGGCATTTCTGGGAATCACGTCCAAGACCCTGAGATCCAGCTGTGAACTCAGAAACCTGGTATCACTAATGAGGACGGGAATCATTTTGCAAGAGCTGTAATAAACATTTGTTCAAACAAAAAGAAAAGTGAGATTAGAAAACACGCAGTATGTCACGGCATTAACGGCAAACCTATTTGTGCCATCTATTTTGGAAAAATTATTGAAGAACAGTTCATCCATGTGAAAATATTAGCACTGTAATTCTGTCAAGGTCAGTAAGACCTAGAGGTTTGCTGAGAAATCACCTTCATTTCACCAGGTAAATAAAGAACTCGTTTTTCAAAGGAGCCTATTGAAGAAGGCACTCCATAGCAACAGTTAAATTATGAATACAGCACATATGTTCCATATCATATCATTTACAGCACACTTTAGCATAGACATAATGCTTAGTAACAAACTACAATACCATTCACAAAATGCATTTAAATAGCATAATTTAGTTCATTAAATTCAGTCATTTACAGTAAATCAAAATTATCACAGGAATTGAAGAGAGTACACAGTTGTTTGTTTGAATAGTTAAGCTAGGGAAGTCAATTCCTTTTTGAAGGTCAAGGACACAGTTGTTTCCATTTTCTGTTGTAAAAAAGATACAGCCTGTGTCATAAGATAATTTAGTATCATCTGAATGTGATCAAGTCCTTTCCCCCTGCTTGTTCTGTATTATATAACTGGCATGCCTAAAATATATCTAAGTCAAGAAAACGCTTTATGTATAATGTTATCAAATTAGACTCCTTTTTCTTTTACAGACTGAATGGATGTGATTCTGGGCTTTTAAAAGGATTTAGTCTTGCAAATCTGCAGCCTATTACTTGGAAGCAAAGAGGTATGTTTTCCCCTAGTCCAGCCATCAATTCCTTGGCCTGTGGAAATATTATTGTAAAAAAAAAGTGGATTTTTTGGAGCCTTTCTAAGCGATACACTCTGGCTTTTGCCATCAGAGGTGCAGCGCGTGTCTCTGTGTGTGTGGTGCTGGCAAGGCAGTGGGTGCAGAAATGACTTTGCAGCACAGCCCAGCTGCACAGGGAGCTCAGGATGAATCACCAAATCCCCCTGGGAATTCCTGAGGTTTAAACCCTCCTACAATTTCTTGGGCATCAAAGAGAGGAAGGTGAATTGAATTACTTCCCACATTTAAAAAACCTGCTCCGTTTTTCAGTCTGAATTTGCTAAGCATCTTCTTGTACCTCCCTGTTGTCTTCCCTGCTTGATACAGGTTAAACAGGTTGAAAAGGACATGACAGAAGTTCTCTTGTCCTTGTGGAGACTTCTGGGTTGTCATCAAGCCTTCCTAGCCTGCTCTGGGTTTTGCTCAGTAGAGGCATGCTTTTCTCTCCCTTTAAATAATTCCTGCCACCAGAATCACTTCCAGGAAGTGAGAGCCCTCTGCTAGGTCTTCTCTCCATTGCAAAATTTTGGATGCAATGGAGATGCTTCTGTTGCATCCATGAGAATGAAATGCTGACTCTTTTCTGACCACCAGGAGGGGAAAATGAATAAGTTATGATTTTCTACCAATGGACTATCCAAGCATCTTACAGTGCTAATTAATAAAGTCTCACATCACCCTGGCGAAAGAGGGGAGGGTTTTGGTTGGGTGTTTTATTAACGATTGCTCAGTCTGTGTGTAACTATACGAGTTTAGCCTTAACTGAGCTTTTTGGGTCCTGATGGCTGCCTGGCTGGAGCAGCACAGAGGATGGTCTCCACTTCCAATCCCACTTCTTGTCAGAGCTTCCCTCTCCTCAACAGGACTCCACAGGAGGGCTGGGAATTGGGCAGCAGCGGCTGACCTGGAGGAAGCAACACCTTAAACTGCCCCAGAGTGTTTATTTGGGGCTCTCGCTGTTCCCACTCGCATGGAATACCGCGGGATGCCCTCGGAGCAGCAGCCTCCCCTTGGCAGCCGAGGGCTGACCCTGCCTCGATGGGGCTCTGGGAAACACCCGGGGAGAGCCTGGGAATGGCAGGGCAAGCAGCCAGCTCCGGACAGGGAGGGACAATTAGGGCCCAAACAAGAATGAATTATGGTGCAAATTGCTCGTTTACACTGGTGCAAAACAAAAGAGAGAGAAGGAGAACATGTTCTTAGGACAAATAACCTTCTCCGTCTTGCCGGGCACAGGGGGAAATGCCGTGAGCAGGCACAAAGGACACAGATGGCAGCGCAAATCCTTTGTATCCCACACTGCCAGCACAGCTGTCCTGCGACTGCGAGGGAACCGACCTCTTACGGATTACCCTGGGCACTGAGGAAGCACCAAGAGGGCTCACTGGAGTAAATGTGCCAAAAATTTTAAAGGACAGAGCTGAGAGCCAAGGGACAGTGCTTCAAAAATGTGTCTGGACACAGCTGGAGCCTCTTCTCCTTGTCACAGTCCCGGAGCACTGCGAGGACCAACCTTGCCAGTCTGGTGCCCAGGGAGCGGGGTACCAGGGGCCAGAGCTGCAGGGAAGAGGGATGGGCTCTAGAGTCACTGAGGATCTTTCACAATTTTTTAGCTTTCCAGCCAACATCTGGATGGCCAGGCTGTTATCAGGTTCTTACAGGCTGAGAAACTAAGCTTCAGAGCTCTGCAAAGTAGGGTGCCCCATCCCTGGCAGTGTCCAAGGGCAGGTTGGACGGGGCTTGGAGCACCCTGGGATAGTGGAAGGTGTCCCTGCCCATGGCAGAGGGTGGAACAAGATGGGATTTAAGGTTCTTTCCAATCCAAACCATTCTGGGATACGGGAATTCTTTGAAACCAACTTGGTGGAGACAGGGAAGGAAATGAAGCCAGTGCAGGGATTTGTGGTGTGATGTTTGTAATGGCTTTCACCACAGCAGGGCAGAGCTCACCTGCAAAGGTGCAAGACTTTTTCACATGCACAAAATCCGTGCACACGACAGCAGGGTCCAGCTGCGGACAAGCACATACAAAAGGAGTTTCCAATGTTTCCCACCTCCACCTGCACAGATACCAGACACTGGCAATGTTTCCTGTCTTACCCTGTGCACTTCCTTCAGGAAAACATGGGATGTAACAGTTCAGGAAAAACAAAAGTGTTAACCCAGGACTAATTTTAGCCCTGATTTTACTGCAAGAAAAGTTGGGTTGATTATAACCTCTTTTCCCTCCTCTGGAGTATTTCCTCTACAGCATTTTTTCTGAAATAGATTTAAATAATTTCACAGAAAATGCAGGATCTTTACTCATTTTGTAAAGTGGAAACTGAGGCACAAGGAGAAAACAGTTCCTTGTTCCTGGTGAGCTGCAGCCCAGGGAAACTCCAGCTTGCAGGCTTCAGCTAACTGGTCTGGAAATTGCACAAAATCATTAACTCATCCTTGAAAATTTTTCATGATAGATTGTAACTATTCAGTCTGTCATCTCCAGAGCCTGCCTCTCACAGGAATTATAACTATGTACCTGAGGGCTGCCACTATGGAATAGCAGAGGGATACATCACATCTGCTGCCAGGCAATCCTTAATGTGGCTGTGTTTGAGCACTGCCGGCTGTTATTGGTACTGGTACTTCCACTGCTCTAACTTGAACACCACGGCCTTAATTTGGCACCAAAACTGCATTTAAGGGTTCACAGTGGGACTGGAAAGCAGCAAGCTCAGGAGGAAAATTCCAGCCTCACTTTGAGGTAACTATAAATCTTTTCTCTCCCGTTCAGACGCTATATTAAGGCTGCTGCATTGAACCAGAATTTTATCTTTCATTTCCACTTTTCTTCTTTGGATGGGTTTCAGCCAGGCTTTGAGAGGAGCGGGGTCAGGGCTGAGCACTGACAAAGAGCCTTATTCACAAACCACCAGCAGCCGCATTTGCAACTTCCCCAGCACCCCGGAAGCAACTACGCTGTGACAGGAGAAACTTGGACATCAGACAAACTCCAGATCTCCCCTGCAGCGATTATTTCCTGATAACTCCATGTCTGCACTCCCAGGCACCGTGCTGCCTCTGACATGGACTTGCAGACTCCTCTGTCAAGCTCAGAGACTTCAGGCAGAAGCTATCTCGAGCCATCTGCCAGCACCGCGCCAGCTAAGGTGTTATTATTTATTAAAAAGACTTTGCTTCCTTCCAAAAAACTGTCTCAGATGAAGTTAAGGACTCTGAGCCAACCGCCCCAGTGTTTCTTGGTCTGTATCAGCTGGGATGTTGAGCTCTACTTGGGAGCTGAACACAAGAATGGATTGCCTGTGCCTGGCACAGTGGAATATTACATCCCGGAGGCTGGGAAGGGCTTGGGAGCAAGGAACAGCTGGTGGGTGCCCTTGCCCCTATAGCCATGCCCCTATAGAGTCCCTGTCAGTGCCCAAATTACTGGGGACAGCCCAATCCCACCCTTCTGCAAGCGCCTTGTGGGAAGCACCAGGAGGGACCATCGTGGCCAAGGAACCTGTGTTTGCAAAGCTGACAATAATTTGTCACATCACACATGACCAAAGGAGTTTCAGCCCAGCCAGCACGAGCTGGTTTTCAGCAGGTGGCAGCGAGTCCAGACCCCTGACGAGGGGTGGCACCACTGATGGTGAAATATTTCCAACACAGAGATCAATAGCAGCGTGAGGAGAGGTCTCCTGGCCAAAGCAAGCCCCCCCAAATCCCAGTCTGCAACAAACACCGGCACCTTCTCCTTGGAAAAGCATGGACACCCACCCAGGGTGGGGGATGTACAGTTAAGAGCTTCCAGCAACAGCTCAAGCTCCCCAAATCCTTACAGCGAGAGGAAACCTCTCTCCCATGGTGATCCAAGACACCAAAGTCAAGCTCACACTTTTAATTTCTCCCTGGTGGTGTTTCTCTTCCTCCCCAGGCACAGATGGAAACCCTGGAGCAGCTGGAGAGGGGAGCCAGGTGACAGGGAGTGAGGAATCAAAGCAATGTGGGCACCACCGTGGTGGTGTCCCCACCAAAACGTGGGGACAAGGTGGCCATGGGTGGCACGGGCAGCCCTGCTTGGGCAGGCACAAAGCTCTCTGCTCTCAGCCTGCCACAAATCAGCACCCAAACAAATGTTTCATGCAGCAATAAACCTGTTGAAGGAATAAATTAACTGCACAGCAAGGTTATGCTTTGGGAGCGTCTCCACCACGGCAAAAGGATCCACTGCAGCCAGTGATTAGCTTTATATTACAATGTGGCTTTTAAGGCTCACTGTGCTGAATAAAAATTTAGGCAATTAGTGCTCTTATTTCTTAGGAAGAACTGCTTGCTATCGTATATTAATACAGCTTTTGCTCAATTAAAATTGTTCGCAGTCAGCAAAAACAATTTCTGCACTGTAATGAAATAATGAAATAATTATATGCAAGGGAGGACTTCTGATCTTTTTAATTATTCTATTCTTCATTTTTAAAAGGGCTATTTCAAAACGCACTCTTATAATTGATTGCTATAAATCAGTCAGGAGCATTCTAAGGATCATAAATATTCTAACTTTTAAAAGACAAAGAAATGCTAAATATTCAATGAAATCCTTCAATATTCAGAAAATTTAATCTAGGGTAAAAGGATAGACTGCTCTTTTGAAAATAAAAAGTAAATTTGTTGTCCTGTGAAAAATGAAATATCTTGAATGTCAGTAACAGAAATGGAATTAACAAGAGATCTTTTTATTGTTTTTTAAGGTCATTAGGCTGTGAATTCTATAATTATGGAAATTGTCAGTCCAGTTCTGTGGAGTGTTTGCTCCCATCCATAAGGTATTGGAATGTTCAATCAGTCTCTCTCGTGGGAAAGTTAGGTCATAACTGTAAGTGTACCAGCAAAATTGAATTAAGCAAAGAGATTTCATTAGTATTTATAGCCAGAAGGCATCTGTAAAAGTACAGGGCAAAGAAGTTATGTGGAAGTCAAAGGAGAAAAAAAAATGGGTTTCTGGTGACAAAGGCGAATCTGAAAGAGATATAAGTGTATAATGAATAAGAGCTATTGAGCGCTGCTCCAAGGAGGGAGTTGCAAAGATGTCAAATATTGATTTTCTTGTGTATGCCTTTGGACTACATATGTAATTGTTTGGATTTGCTGTCTTCATGATACAACAATATTTGTTGTTGAAGGTTAAAAAGCAGAGTGTGAAACAACCCAAAAAAGTCTGGAACGTGTTGGAGAATTATAATAATTCCAGCAGCAGGATTGCAGGAGCAGGAGCTGTACTTGTGAGCAAATAAACACTTTTATGACAGGCAGTTGTGTATGGGGAGCGTCGCTCCTGGAGCTGCAGAAACACACACCGAGGGCAGGGCCATCGAACCATATTGCATTTATTGATTGAAAATATACAATTTGCTTCTAATGAGTCTCTCCAACTTTTTATACCGTGAAAATATTCTGAGATCAGGTTTATACGTGCAGAGTGTTGCATGTGCTTTTGTACAGACAAATATAATCCTCGTTCGTGAGTTGTTTATCGAGGGATGACAGTGCCTCTCTGGGTCTTATTGCAGAACTGAGAATGTGTTTCCTGATGCTGATTAACATCTTAATGCAATAAACCTCTTGAAATGTTTTCATGCTGAAGAAACAGGTGCACAAATCACCTTCGGAATTATTCTCCTTTTTAATAGTGCTGACATGGAAGTTCCAGATGTTTCCGCACAAGAGGGACTTGTGGCTGTTTGAAGTGACATCTTCCACATGTGATCCTTACGCTGGCATGCAAGCAACCAAATCTTTACTGGCAGCTTTGTCCCTGATTCCAGAGGGATGTGGATTTCAGAGTTTCTTGGAGATCCTGGAGAACTAAAAGCAAAGGGTGTCCCTGGAAAGTTGGAGACAACCCAAATGTCAGAGCCCACCTAAATTATTCAGTCTCGCTTTAGGTGCTCAGGTTGGGAGGTGGGGTCTTTATTTTTGGGGCTCTAAAGAGTCTGACAATCAGGTTATAACAAAGAACTCTCAGTGAGGAGCAGTTTGGAAAAAGCCCAAAAACCAGCTGTAAACAAGAGTAAGAATGGAATCAAACTCCCAGTGAACCATGGCCCCAGTGAATTTGGTGTCAGAACCCCATTTGTGCTCTGTGGGGCTGCAAATTCACCCTCACCTGTACAAGCTGGGAAGGAGAAAATCCTCAGGGACCCAGGGAAATTTGCAGTCCTCCTTAACTTGTTTAAACATGAAGCTCTCTCAGGGATGAAAATCACATCTTTTCCTAGTCCAGGGGTGTGACTCGCTGGTTCCTCCCTCGCTTCTGTCCTGCTAAGGGCACCAAGGCACCTCATCTTTCATCCAGTCCCTGCTGCAGAGCTCTCCGCAGCCACAGCAGCAGCTCTGTGTGCTGGAAGTGTGGGGGAATCAGGAATTCAACTTCCTCCTGTGCAGAAGGAAAGAAATTTGGAATGTTTTGGCATGACTGTCTCTGATCTGAAGCAGTTTTACTCTGCCCCTCGCGTGGTGTAATTCTATTTATTCCATTACACACGACCATCAGTGAGATGGGATTACAGCACAGAGAGGTGAAGTGATTTTCCCAGGGCCATAGGAAAACCAGGAATTGGGGGCAACAACTCTGATATCCAAAGCTATACAAACTTCTCCAGGCTATTCTATAGTTTATTTCCCTAAATTCAACAAATCATCTGTAAGAACTCATCTTGAGAACATCCATTTCCTCCCCAGGAAACACTAATCACAAATTAAATGTGAATTTGTCAATCTTAGGTGAAAATACTTTCTAATAAGGCACATTTAACACCAACTTCCATGAAAATAACATTTCCAAACCTGCTAAACTGGGAAACTGCTTGATTTTGCAAACACCCCCAAGAGTGGAGGGCAGGACAGTGCCATCCCTTCTCCAGCCCCAAATCCTGCTGCCTGCTCTGCCAAGGAGTGAAGGGGCTGGAAGTTTTTGGAGCCCTGCTGTCAGAGTACAATGTTGCCTAAGCAAGCATTAAGAGATTATGGTAATAATAGGTGTGCTTACTGCAAATAAAAGGTTTCATTAATCAAGCCATACCGAGATAAACCTGTCAGTGGACAGAGGAAACTAGAAATCAAACGCTGTGAAAGTTCTGACAGATTGTTAAATAGAAACCCTTTAAACCTGAATTTAATTTACTGTGATATTACAGATATTTATGCATCAATAGGCAAGTGCAGATTGAGTTCGGAGGTCAGCTCTGGTGCTTGAAAAATAAACGCGCAGAATGAAACAGAAGGTGACAGTTACCTTTGTCAGAAATTACAGTTTATTAAACTAAATACAAAGCTCTCTCATCTGATTCATGTTAAACACCAAGGCAGGGGGCCGGGGGGTAATTTACTGCAGTAGATTGGTGAGGGGATAATTATGGAAACACTCCCCCTTTTTTTAAAGTTGGATCTATAAACTTCAGCAGAAGAAGCCAGGAACAAACATTGCAGCATAGAAGCACAGTCAGGTACCAAAGGGCAGCGAGCACAAAGACCTTTCAGCAAGATTATTCACGAGTTACGCCATTAAAACGCTGCTCTCCTGTCAGGCAGTGGGGTTTTTTACTTCTATATTAACATTTATTTAATTAAATCCTCCTCTTGATTTTTTTTTTTTTTAAGTTCTCCATTCTCACATTCGTACCTTCCTCAGAATCGGGACACTCCTCTTCCTCCCCCTTCTTCCTCAGCTTCAGGAAATCAGACGAGCAATGTGAAAGAAATGTGAATTCAAGGAGATTTCTGTGCAGGTAATTCTGCCAGCAAGTTGCACAAAGTTGTTTTTGCAAGGAGGTGCCATTCACCTGGGCAAGAGCTGCAGCTCAGCCTGTTCCAATCCATTCTTTGAAGGAATAAAACCCCAGAGATCAGTCGCTGAAGTGTCGTGGGCAGGTAGGAGATAAAACATCATTCCTGTTCCCAGTGATTATCAAATCCCATACAGACAGGAATCATCTTTCCAGCACTGGATCTATAGCTAACATTAATATTTCACTTAAACACAATGGTTACGTTGCTTACATGGTTTTATTTCAGATGACTGAAATTTGTAGGGAAAATTTGGACCTGGTAATGATCCAGCTGAGCCAATAACAAGGCTGCTGGACCCTACCAAGCACAGAAAGAAGTCCTTGGATAAAAGCAGTCCTAAGTGAAAATCAGTATGTCTGTGCTATATGAGATGAACATATTTATCTGCCAGACTTTCGTGAGATCATATCTAAATACACGACTCCAAAACATAGAACTATATTACATTTCACACACATAAGAAACATGTAAATCATGCAGGACATGTTAGCTATAGCTATGCTGGACATATGTCCTTCCCAGAATGACAGCCTGAAAAATCCTTACCAACTCAGGCAAAAACTCCTGCAAATAATTGCTGCAATGGAAGCAATGCCATGGGCGAAGTTGTTCAGGATCCGGCACAGCTCTGTGAGAAAATGCCCTTTTTTGCATGCTTAAGGAGTGCAGGGCTGGGCCATTAGTTATTAGAAGCCAAATTAATTAGTTAATAAAAGCCAAAGCAGCAGGATAGTGTGACAAAGTCTCAGCCATGAGCCTGCTCTGGTCATCCTCTCTCCGTGGGCAGCGTTTGTTAAATATCCACCAGCCCCATTTCCCTGAAGCCACTCAGGAGCTGCCTTTGCTGCAGCTTCAATCCAGGAATGACCATTGCTCCAGGTCGAGGTTCACTAAGAAATGAAAATAAAACAGTAAAATCTATCAGGAGAAAGGCAGGAAGGAAGATATTTCATATATATGAAGATGAGAATTTACCTTACAAAATTGAACAAGGCCTATCTGGAAAATGAAGCTCCAGTTCAGCAGTAGAATATTGTTAACCTGAAGCACATATTTAAGTCTCATTAATTTACATGGTTTAAATGCTATGCACCTTTAGGCACTGGATGGGGCTCTAAAGTCTCCCTGGAGCCTTCCCTTCTCCAGGTGAACATTCCCAGCTCTCCCAGCCTGGCTCCAGAGCAGAGGGGCTCCTGGAGCATCTCCATGGCCTCCTCTGGGCTTTATCCTGCAGCTCCACATCGTGATGCTGGGAGCCAGAGCTGGAGGCAGCTCTGCAGGTGGGGTCTCACCACAGAGGAGTGGAGGGGGACCATCACCTTTGTCACAAGGACCATGAGAATGAGCCCTGAGCAATGCTCTCATCTGGATTTTGAGGTGCGAAGCCAAAATTTGGAAAGTTATAAATAAACCCAAGGAACGAGAAGGAGCCCTGTCACACCTGTGATGTGCAAGCCCTCAGAGTGAATGGTCTGTGAGGGTCACAGAACCATTTTCATCAGGAAAAATGCAAGGAGCAGTAAAAAAAACCAAATAAAGAGGAGCCATGATGGGTGTGAGTTTCCAGCAGAGCTAAAAGACACCCAAGAGGCTCCTGTCCATGGCCAAGGGCTGGGGCAGGGATCACTGCCCACCTCCAGGGATCACTCCCCAGCTCCAGGGATCACTGCCCAGCTCCAGGGATCACTGCCCACCTCCAGGGATCACTGCCCACCTCCAGGGATCACTCCCCAGCTCCAGGGATCCCTCCCCAGTTCCAGGGATCCCTCCCCACTTCCAGGGATCACTCCCCAGCTCCCGAGC
>VWZT01006911.1:326463-373449 GCA_013397055.1 Pachycephala philippinensis
CAGCGGGGCCGTGCGGGCAGGTGGGGGCTCCCGGTGGCGGCGCGGCTGCAGTGGCGCACCGGGGCCTGCGGGGGGCGCGGCAGCTCCCGCTGCACCCGCTGGGAACGGGCGCGCCCCCCCGGGGCCGGGAGCACCCCCGGGACCAGGAGCATCCCCGCAGCACCCGGATCCGGGAACCCTCCGCTAGCATCCGCAGGGACCGGGATCGCCCTCACGGCCCGCGGGGTCGGGAGCTTCTCCGGGGCCGGGAACACTCCCGGGGCCGGGAGCAACCCCGGAGCCGGGAGTCCCTTGGGGATCCGGGAGCAATTCGGGGGATCGGGAGCACCCCCGGTGCCCGCAGCCGCTCGGGACGACACCGACCCGGGCGCGCTCTTGCAGCGGGCGGCACGCCGGGGCGTTCCGGCGGGTCCCGCAGAGCTGCCGGCGGGGATCGGGGATCCAGGGGTGTCAGAAGTCGGTCCCCAAATAAGGGAGGGTTTGCAGCCGGGATGGGAGCAGCTTTCCCGGCTCCCAGCGGAGTGGGCGCAGCCCCCAGAGCCGGACCGGGAGCGGCGGACCGGGGACAGCCGGGAGCAGCAAATCCCGGCCAAGTTCCCTCAGCCACGGGCCACAGCCAGACAACAGAAACTCTTTCCCTTGTTCTTTCTCTTGTTTTCCCTTCCACAAACTTGTCCGCCGCATATGGCAAAACTTGACACGGCCGGTGACAGATGCCCATTAGTATAAGTCGTGTCACGTCGGTCCCTGGGGTGTGTTGGAAGTAACTAGATCCGAAACACCGGGAAAATGACCCTCCCGCAGCCCGGAGAGTTTACCCAGAACCACCACCCCCTGCACCCTCCCCGACCCCGCTCCTTATTTATTCCAATTGTGGCCCCGCCGCTCCCTCCGCCCGGGGAAGGAATTTATAATAGGATCTGGCGATAGGATCTGGCCCTAATCCTCTAAACCATCGCGTTGGTTGAAAAAGGGACGAGATGGGGCTCATCAGGGCCATTTCCGCGGCTGATGCGGGGCTCCCGGGGAACCCTCTCGTTTTCGCTGCGCGGCCGCGGGAGTTGCGCCCCCCTTTACCCCCTCTCCGCTCTACCCTCTCCCAACGCCGCCTATTTATAGCATCACTGTTCTCTCCCGGCCACAGAGCGGGGCTCAAAGTTTCGGGCTAATGGGTGTTGAAAGGCTGCGGCGAGCGTTGGAAAAGGCAGGAAAAGACCTTTTGCGGTTATTTATAAACGTGTCTTTATTATCGCGCGTGTGTGTTTATCTCAGTAAGCAGCCCCAGCGTTGGGGTATCCCCCCCGCCTGCCCCCAGCCCAGACCCGCGGAGCCGCAGCAGTGTCCCCGGAAGGGGCGCAGCGATCGGAAATCTCGCTCCGGAGCTGCGGGAGGGCAGAATTGAGGCCGGGTGTAGCGGAGGGGACAGCGCCAGGAGCGCACCGGGGGGGCCGGGGAGCGATGTCCGTGTGAGACCTTTCCTTCTCGGTCTGTCGCACCGAGAGGCGGCCGGAGGAAATCATCCGCCGGCGACATCAGCCCCCTTTGGGACACGGGCAGCGTTTGAGGACGGCTCCGGCTTCCCCGGGGGTTACGGGCTCGGGTCGGCACCGGCGGTACCGGGTGATTTAATCCACACCGGCCGCACCTCCAGCACCGCCCGAGCCGGCCCAGGACCAGGCACAAAGGAAGGAGCGCGAACATTTCGCTCTGGGATGAGCCACCCCTCGTCTTTCGCGGGGCCCTCGGGGGTCTCCCACACGGGAAAGATACAGCAAGGGTTGCTTTAGGGGAAGTGGGGATTTTCCCTCCCCCGTGCGGGTGCGGGTCAGGGGGGCAGTTCCCGGGGGATGGGGGAATTCGATGGGGTTTTGCCTCCCGGGGCACCTCGGGCAGTTCTGTGGTCGCTCCCTCGTGTCCGAGGCGCGCTCGGGGCCTGTCCCCGCCTGCTCCGGGGAGGCAGAAAAACAGCCTGGCATTCTCAGGGGCGTTTTATTGGTGTTAAAAGGCAGCGAGTGAGGAATCACAGCGAGCTCCACGCGCAAGTTACGCTGCCCATCCCCGCGGCTGCGGACAGCCTGGGCTCGGGCATCCCCCGGGGCGGCGACTGATGCGCTCCAGCCTCCTCCCGGAGCCGGGAGCATCCTTGCATCCATCCCCGCAGCCTCCCTTGGCACCGCCGCGCCTCTTCCCCGAGCCGGGAGTCGCTGCAACTGGGCAAACACCCGCGATGCAGCTTCCTAACACTTCCATTCCGGGGGTTTTTATTGAATTACGTGTTACCAGTCCTAAAACATTAAGCGTTATGTACTTAAAAGATACAGAGCATAGGTATTACATCCACAGGAAGTATTTTAGTCAGTGAATGTTCAATGTAGCAGGTAGAGATGAACTTAGCACGTCTTCCAGACTGAACTGGGAACAGACTCTTCAGCCATAAAATGCACTTAACAGTCTATTTAATAGTGGCGAGGTCCTTGAAAATGCAATATCCATGCTAATCTTGCCTTTTTCTAAATCAGAAATGAAAAATAGGTCAGGAAGGTAGAACCTTCCCCTTCCGTTTAAAATGTGACATTTAATCTATTTAAATAACTAAGTAAACTTTATTAATCCAGGATTTGGTAAGCAAGATGAGGAAGTAGGAACCGCGCGACTTTATTAAGACGGCAAAATGTGAGAGGGAGCGTCCTTGAACTCCAGGTGCAATAAAATCCCGTTTTTCTTGAGGTTCAGCAAAATGGGAAAAGCCGGGACACACGAAAACCGCCCAGCCTCTCCTCTCCGTGAAAAAATGGAATGTCTCGCTCTGCTTTACCGAGGACTCGGAGCATCCCCCGGGCTGAGATCCCCGGGTCGGACAAGGGAATTTCCGTGTCCCCCAGCGCCCAGAAAATCGCAGGCAGTCAAGAAAAAACCCCAACCCTCAATAATTTCTAATTACTTTATTAAGTGCCAGTATTTCACGGGGAAAAATAAAAATAAATCCATCTCCCTGCGGGCTAAGGTAGTGGTTTCTGACACGTTTACTCCTGGTTTTGCTCGGGAAAGGAGGATGCCAAAGAGCCGAGGCTCCTGAGGGTTCAGAGCGGGGCTCGCAGCGCCCGGCTCCGTGCCCGCTAAATCCCGGGCGATGTCCTGGTGCCGGGATAAAAGCTCAGACTGGGAATCTGCAATCGCAAACGTCTCCAGAGTTTGTTTCCCTGCTCGCTTCGGCACCACGGCTCCGCTCAGAAACGAAATCCTGGATGAGCTGGAACTTTTTATGGCCGCAGGCTCTTCCCCCCGCCCGCCCTAAGAAAGACTTTCTCATTATTCCGGCCGCATTTCACTCCAAATTTATGGAATACCCGCGATGTATTTGCCTTGCCACCATCAAGCCAAAGAGCCGGGGTGGAGGAGAGGAGGCAGCGGAGCTCTGAAGCCTCCCGAGAACGCCAAGGGTTAAGAAAAGCCGTTTATCTGCTCATTATCGGCTTGTCTTTACTCCTGAGCACCAAACTCCGCTCGTCTCCTACCCCGCGGTATCAATGTGTCCTGAATGCCTTTTCCAGTCATTGATCTGGTCAAAGTCACCGCAGAAATACAAGTGACAGAGACTCAATTCCAGGCGACGTGCCCGATGCGAGTATTTAGAAAGCATTCAATAAAAAAGCTTTCCCGGGGAGTGAATGATTTCACCTTGCAACAAAGAGCGCTCGGCTAATTGGAATAATGCACTTGAATGTGCGGCCGTGGGCTCCTGCTCGCCCATCCCGGCTCCAGCACCGAATTAGCAATAATCTCCAAGGTAAAACCCAAAAACTCCTCTTCTTTTTTTGCGGTAGGAGCCCACAGGCGACGCGCAGGGACCTGGGGGTGATTGTGCATCAGAGTGCTCCCCGGCCTTGCTGTTTGGGGAATTCCGGGTGTGGAAAATCCTGGAGGGGAGAGTAGAAGTAGAGGAGAGAGGGGCTGGGAGAGAGGTGGTGAAATAGGAATCTGCCCCGGTGATTCTCGCCCGGGCTTAGGCTGGGAATTCACTTTGCATCGCGTGTTTGCAGTGCCATAACCCAGCTCCAGCCGCCGTGGGCTCAGGAGGTGTAACTCTGTCTCCTAAATTACTTAGTAATTGATGAATTTTTAGGATTATCCTTATTTTACAGACTTGGCATTTCCAGACACCCTGTCAAAAATCCTGAAATGGACGCACTTTACCTAGCAGAAATATAAACTATTGAGTATAACAGATTGGGCAAACTGTGTAAAATTTGACGGTCATAATCTGCCGTTTCCCACAGGATTATGGCTCCAAACACCTTGGCAAGCCAGTAGATGTGTGATTTTTAACTTTATCTGTTTAAGACAGCTTTCAGTCCCTTCACACCATCCCACATGAGGCAACACCACAAGTCATTGAAATTATGGCAGGTGTAAGAGGCACCAGGATGTCCAGAGAATTTGCACTCAGAAATGGTTGGGATAGTGCAAATCAGCATCCTGCATTGGAAAAACATCAAGGAAGAAAAACCATCTCTGGTGTTATGCAATACTATATTTATAGTGCTTATGTATTTTAAAAATAATCTGCACATCTGAAAAAAATAATTTATAAATCACTTTGTTTTCCAATAATCTCTGGTTGGAAGGGACCACTGTGGGGTCTGGTTACTTTAACGTTTCTGTTGTAAGTGATCAGACAATTTTTGACCACATCTGCTTTTTGTAGCAGTTGTGTTTAAATCCATCACAGCTTTCAGCCCTGGGATTCCAGTCCAAGGAGAGCACTTCTTCCAGCTCACCTGGCAGGTGTGGCCATGAGAACCTCAGTGTGTGGTGTTAGTTTTAGCAATAATGAGTTTTCTATTCAGTTTCATGTCCTGACCCCCGTCAGACACACAACCAGAAGAAAAGGTCAGATTGGATGTGGCTTGGATCCACTTGGGATAGTGGAAGGTGTGGAAGCAGCTCCTCAGCTTTTTCACTTTGGAGATGATATCTGGGAACCTATTGGTTCATAAAGCTCTTAGCACAGAATGCCAGGCTGGGTCAGGCTGGAAGGGACCACTGTGGGGTCATCTGGTGCCACCTCCCTGCTCAGGCAGAGCCACCCCAGAGCACAGGGCACAGGGCTGTGGCAAGACATTCCTGAGTATCTCAGTGAGGAAGACTCTGGAATCTCTCTGTGATGCACCATATGTCTCACTTTTAAATCTTTCAGTCTTACTCCGTTCCATTCTCCTGAAGGTCTTCACAAAGTATAGAGTGTAACAAAAATCAGAGAATCACTGGATGGTCTGGGTTGAAAGAGACCTCCAAGATCATCTCATTCCACCCCTGCCATGGGCAGGGACAGCTTCCACTATCCCAGGATGCTCCAAGCCCCATCCAACCTGGCCTTGGGCACTGCCAGGGATCCAGGGGCAGCCACAGCTTCTCTGGGCACCCTGTGCCAGGGCCTCACCTCCCTCACAGGGAACAATTCCTTCAATATCCCATCCATCCCTGCCCGCTGGCAGTGGGAACCATTCCCCTTTCTCCTGTCACTTATCCAGAGTCCCTCTCCAGCTCTCCCGGAGCCCCATTAGGCCCTGCACGGAGCTCTGATGTCCCCCCGGAGCGCTCCCCGCTCCGGGATCGCGCCGCAGCTCTCCCATCCCGGCCCGATCCATGGCGGAGCGGCCGCGGCGCGCGGAGCGTCCCTCAGGCGCCGGCGGCTCCCGCCCCGCGCACGCGCAGAGCCCGCCCGGAAGGCGCCGCGCAGGCGGAAGCGCGCGCGCCGGCCCGAGCCCGGTAAGAGCCCGCGGGCGGGACCGGCTGAGGGAGGCACCGGGGCCGAGCTGCTGAGGGAGGTGAGGGGGCTGTGGGGTGGCGAGAGTGAGGGTTTTTAGGGGGCCGTAGGGGCTGAGGATTCTGAGGGGTGAGGGTGCTGAGGAGACTGAGGGAGAGCGCATTGAGGAGACTGAGGGAGCTGAGGGAGAGCCGGCTGAGGAGACTTAGGGGGCTGAGGGCGTGAAGGAGGGCGGGCTTGGGAGGCTTAGGGGGCTGAGGAGGCTGAGGCAGAGCNGGGTGAAGGAGGGCGAGCTGAGGAGGCTTAGGGGGCTGAGGAGACTTGGGGGGCTGAGGAGGCTGAGGCAGAGCGGGTTGAGAAGACTTGGGGGGATGAGGGGTGATGGAGGGCGGGCTGAGGAGGCTTAGGGGGCTGAGGAGGCTGAGGCAGAGCGGGTTGAGAAGACTTAGGGGGCTGAGGGGGTGAAGGAGAGCGGGTTGAGGAGGCTTAGGAGGATGAGGGGTGAAGGAGGGCGGGCTGAGGAGGCTTGGGGGGCTGAGGCAGAGCGGGCTGAGGGGCAGCAGGGTCCGCTGGTGGCCGGGGCAGTTCGGGTGGGCTCGCAGCTCGGCCCCGATGCGAGCCCCGCAGCGCCAGCCCGCCCTGGGGGCTCTGAGGAGGCCGGGGCAGAGCGAGGGGTGATACGAGCAATAAAAGGCGTCTCCTGACAAGGATTAGGGGAACCAGCAGGGTTTTAGACAGGTGTTGCTGCAACAGATTAAATGCTTCATTCAGTGCGTGCGTTTTTCAGCTGCTGAAATGTGTGCTGACACCTCTTTTAAAACAAGTTATATTCAGGGCCGTGCATCTATGGCTGAGTTCTATCAGCCTCCCTGGGCCAGGAGAGGGTGGTTTGTATTGGTGTTATTTATCTGAATCTTCATCGTGGGCAGTGTGGAAGGATAGTGGTTTTTTGGGTTTTTTTTTAGCTGTGATTTTCACCTCCTGCTTACAGGTGGGATCTTGAGAGACCCTCAGGTGCTGCACATCCAGGGGCAGAAGGTGAAAAGTTTGGGATTGGCCAAACCAGCTTTATCATCCCCTAAAAATTATTCCTTGTCTAACGTTGTTACCCACAGGATACCAAGAATTAAGAGTTCTGTGCTTTAGAATCTAATAAAAGCATGGCTTTTTGTTATAGGTAGTATGGGATAATTATTAAAGGTGAAAAATAAGTAGGAAAGAATATTTTAAGGGCCGCTTTTGAGAGCTGAGAAAGAAACTCAATATCCCACAAAACAATTGTTACTCCAAACATAGGGAATGGCAGAAGTAAATGAGTGAAACTGAGATGGGGGAGTCTGTAGGTGAGGCTGGTGTTATGTAATAATTAAGAAGGTGTAATTAATTAATGGTCTGGTGAGATAGAAAAGTAGGACAGATGTAAAAGTAGGACTTTTATTTAGATAAAAGTGCCTCCCCAGTGGCTTAGGCACAGGTGAAAACATGCAAATATCAATGTTCACCTTTCTACCTATAGATGGAGATCTGCTGCCACAGATTTATATTATTAATTAACTTCTTTTTTCCCCTTGGTCGTGGTGTTGGGTCATACCTTTGTGTGAATAGTAAATAAATATGGGTGAAATTGGAGTAGAATAACCTAAACATGCCTTAGATGTTGCTTGTTTGTTACTAAAACTGGAGCTTGGTGCTGCTGCTGTGTGGGATTTTTATTTTTGGTCAGTAACAAGTGTATTAAACTCACCTAAATCAAGTTATGCCTTTTCTGCAAGGAAAGTCTTTGGTGGTTGTATCTTTCAAGACTGGAGTAGTTTCTTCCTCACTTTTTTCCTAGTTCAGACCGAAATATTTTTGATTCTTTGGGTGGAAGTTTGCATATTCTATAGTTAGTGGTTTGGTTTTTAAAATTTTTTTTGCATAGAGCAACATAATAATTTTCCTGTTTCTTGATTTCTGAGTTTGATGCACGTGGCCTTCCATTTGACAGATGTGGCAATATTTCTTACTTTTACTGGATCCTCAGTGTGGTGAAATAAGCTTGGTGGGACATCAGCCCTCCTGCTTTTTTGGGGTAGAAGGATGGAGAATGTCTCCTGACACGTTATAATTAAATAATTAACTTTTATTTTGTTTGAAGCAGCAGTGGTGCCTATTCCAGATGTGCACTTTTAAATAACTTTTATTTTGTTTAAAGCAGCAGTGGTGCCTATTCCAGATGTGCACGTTGCATAACCTGGCCGTGATGCTCTTAACTGAGGAAACAAGTGGCATAACTTAATACTGGGACTTTTATTTGCTTTTAAACCCCTGTGCTTGTTAACAATACAGGGAGTTGTTAATGCAGGAGTTGTGTAGCAGCAATCCCTGAGGGACAGAGGTGTGGCTGGGCTGGAGCAGTGTCCTGGTGTGTTTGCAGGTCCCTGCTGTGTCCCAAGGTGCAGCCATGGACAAGTGGAGCCTGATGACAATCACAGTGCTGCTGGGGCTCACCGTGCGCTGGGCAGTGTCCCTGGGCTCCTACTCAGGTAAGGCACCTGCACAGCTGGGACAGCCTCAGGGAGGGGGATTATGGGGCTTGTGATGATGCCTTAGGTTTTAACTTTTATATTTTCCAATGCTGCATTCCCAGTGTGTAACTCTGCAGTGTCCTGCAGCCTGGGAGCTGCTGCTCTCTCATGCTGAGACAGACAGAACAAAGCCTCTCCAGGCTGCTCTCCAAGGACACCCAGCCCAGCCTAGGCCCAAAATGTGTAACCCAGCATCTTGAGAAGGGGGGCAAGCTGAGGGGAAATTCCATCATTAGCTAAAGTTTAATTGGTGAAATTGGGTTGAGATGCAAATGGAGCAAAGCTCTAAAAGTGTGAAGAACTCGTGACTCGGGGTCCATCTTGGGTGCAGCCTTTGGCCTGCCCAGGGTGTGCCTCTGAAGGCCTTTCAAATAAATATCCACCTTTATTCCCTTCCTCCTGCCCAGTCTCTGTTTCTAGCTTGGTCTCTTTAGGCATCAGTGATAAATGAAAAGAAATGTTATTTATTGCTTAATTTTTTGCTTTTATGTATATAAAATCATAAATAGGAAACAATGTGTTATTTCAGCTGTTGTTATCTTTTAGTTCCTCTCGATTTCCCCCAGAATTCATTTCTGGGGGGAAATATGGAATTGATTCCATATTTTTTGAAGTGTGCAATGATTAACATCATTGTTTGGAGCAAAACACTGAAAAAAAACGTTAACTTTTTTTTTTGGGTGGTGCTGGGGATGGTCAGTTATATTTGAGGTTGACTATCTGGCTGTTTTCCCCTGTGCCTTTATCTGCAGACTATTGCAGGCAAATTGTACATCTTTATTAATATTATCCTTTAAATTCTGTAGCAGATATAACCTTAACTTCTATTTAGCTACTCCTAGTGCTAATGAAGACAGTGTAGAGGTGACACGGAGTGAACAATTACTCTGCCTTGTAGCTGTACCCCTTAAGCTTGTTTACAGCAGGAGCCAGAGCTACGTTCTGTTAATGGATGAGTTTTTCCCCTCCCCGTGTCAGAAGGCTTGCAAAGAATTAGCAAGTTCCTTTCCAAGCCTCCCAGTTCCATTCCTACCCTTGGAATAAGCTTGCCCAAGGCTTGGCCTCTGCACATTTAAAAAAAGATAAAAAATGAACCAATACTTTCAGTCCTCATCAGCCCAAAGAACCACAAGCTCAGTTAAATTCTGCTCTGGTTTTTTGAGGCAATGGGGACCCTCATTCCCCGAGTAGCTGGAGCTGCTCAGGAATATTCTGGTGATTTTAAACTGGTAATTCTGGGTTTCGTTTACTTGAAGGAATTTGCTTGAAGCTGAACTGCATTTGCAATTGTTTTGGTTTGAGTTTGCTTTCTCAAAATGCCATTTCTGAGAGATCTGTAGGTAACTGAGGTTTTTACCCATCTCTAGACATGAAACACCCTGTTTTTAGGCATACACTGAATTTCTCTTGCACTGCAAGAGGATTTATTTAGAATTCCGTTGCTAACTAGATTTTTGTAAGTTGATTTAATTTCAAACCAATCAAGATTGTGGAAGAGAGTCTAAAATAAAGCCTGAGCTAAAATAACAATTTTAAAATCTTATTTCCTCCTCAGTGCTCATATAACTGCTTTTGGAATAGGAAAAGCTGAATCTGATCCAGTCCAGCAAATTATTAAAGCTGAACTTCGAGCATTGGCTGGCTGTAAAAACACAAACCCCAATGTTAGAGCTGTCAAACACATAAATCCACTGGGGTTATGTTTTTTGTCTTTGATTTCATGCAGATGTGATAAACTTTTAATTCCGCCCTCATTTACTGTACAGTCTTGGATCTCTGTCTCGTTCCCACCCTGTTCCTTGCCATCCAGGTTGCTTTTGCATCTGCCTCTGGAATTATGTGAGAAAGCAGGCAGCTCATACCTGGTTCTGAAAGGTTCCCATTAGTGATGACCTGGTCTTGGAAAATTACTGAGGAAAAATTTGGTTTCATAGGTTAATGCATAATTTTTTTAGTGCACTGCCAAACTCCTGTTAAATACAGGAGTTGAAAGGCAGCTTCAAACCTTTAAAAAGTCTGTTTCCAGGTTAACAATAAAACTGAATAAGATCACTACTTTTAAGGTATTTGAGACCCTTTTAAAATAGAATATTCTGTTTTTATTAATTTTTAACTCAGTTTGTCTGTGTACTTGGTGCTTTCTGTAGATGGAAGCTAAATATGCATTGTCAAACAAACTGATCAGTCTGTATTTGGCTTTTTATAATCAAACCTTTGGATTAAGTTCTCTTTTGATCATTCTGAAGACAATTTTTTTCATCCCTTTTTTCCCCTAGAGATTAAGAAATTGATATACACACAAACACACACTCTAAAATTTGGGTAATATCTATTTTGTATTTCAATAATCCAGTGACAGATTCTTTGTTCCACTGAATTTATAGCTACAGAATTGACACTGATAAAACTCCAGTGCTTCAGTGACCTCACTTATTTGGGAAACTTTAAGCTGAATGTGTCACCGAGTTAAGATAATCTGCTCTCTCCAGCACCCAGGAAGAAATTAGCAGAGATAAGAGGTCCTTTCCACTTTCTGGGAATAAATTGCACATTCCTGAACTCGTGGGATTCCCACAAACACAGATCATGGGGAAAACCAGAGATGGCTTTCCTATATTTTAAAGAACCTTTTAAATCTCTGTCTGGCTCGTGTCAATATTGCACTGGGAGCACAATCAGTCCCGTTTCTGTTCTCAGTGATCAGGTTAATAGAAGTAAATAAACTCTGGGAAGATGCTCAGCATGCTGCCAGTATCAGAGTTAGGCTTACCTCGAGGGGAGTATTTGACATCTGAGCTATTTGCATTGATAAAGCTTTTCTTTCCCATGAAAAGAGAAAATAATAATATTATAATGATATTAATAGCAAGGTACCATGACATGGCTGAAACACAATGAGAATATTGACAATTATCACATACCGAGGGAGTGCAGCAGTTCCCACAAAATCACTGTAACATGTCCATTATGTGCATTTTCCTAGTTCAGGGAAAGTACCACATTTTTCATCTGCACTTGGAAATGATTTTTTTTGTCAGATGAGGAAGCAGTTCTTCACAGCAGAGTATCTTGATAAATGCTTATTGCAGAAATCTCCAGAAAGCCAAAGGAACACATAACTTTTTTTCCTCTCTGTTAGACTGCATGAAGAGGTCTCTATTTGCTCTCAATATAAAGGAATGGAGAATAAAATTAATAATATATTAATATGCAGTATATAACTGGGGGAAAGCAATCTCTGTAAACCAAATAATTTCCTAAATGCTGTGTCCTCTCTTTTTAGGGGCAGGAAAACCACCCATGTATGGAGACTACGAGGCTCAGAGGCACTGGCAGGAAATCACCTACAACTTACCCATGAGGCAGTGGTAGGTTGTGCTTACAAAGGGGGAATGGAATGAAATCCTGGTTGTATTTTACACCTCTGAGCCCACTGTTCACACCAGTGTTCCATGAGGTTTTTAGATGTGGGAATTCTGGATTCTAGATTTAAGGGTAGCGAGCTTCATTTGTACAGATCACTTAAAACAGAAGGATAATTATTCTAAATATTTTATTTTTTTACATTATTTCTAATATTCTTTGGAGTAAAAATTTAGTCCATATATGTGCTATAACTCAAATTGGAATATATTGGAATTCCAGGTCATCTTCTAGCAAGGACAGAGGTGTTGTGTGTGGTGGAACTTTTCCCTGGCTGTCTCTTGGGGAACAGACTAATCTGTCAAAATAGAAAATGAATTCCCTTGTGTTCTGTAAATACATGTGAACTCTGCAAATGGCTCTGTTTAGTGACCTCAGACCATCCTGTTGTTCCTGTATTATCATTTTTGCTCTCTTTTTTCTGGGATATCCAAACCCTGACTGTGCCAGAGGTGGGATAAGAGGTGTTACATAAAAATGGAGTTGGCAGCTTTGATCCACTCTGCTACACTGAACTATATCTCCTTAAAATTAGGAGTTATAGCAGCCAATATTCCCAGGCATTCCCAGGGGCCAGATCAGACGCTGCTGCAGGCTGGGTTTAGCTGAGGGGCTGCCAGGTGGGTACCTTGGGCTTGTCTTTGCTCTCTGGTTTTATAATTTATGTAATTTTATATTTATAATTGAGGGTTTTTTATTTATAATTGAAGGGAATTTATTCTCTAATACGGCAAAGTCCTATTCAGTGTTGGGTGTTTGGAACAGCACATCTTGGCTGACATGCAAGGGATTGCATTCGAGAATTTAAATATTTCTATTTTATATTATTCTTTAAAGTCTTGACATTATTTACTAAAGGCTGCTTTAGGAACATCCCTTCTCATTCTCTGCTAATTAAAACTCTGAAAGCTTCCTTACTATAAATTACTGGATATATAAGGGTTGTTTTTCTTTTCTTATTGAAACTATGAGTTTATGGAAGGTAAAATGAAATAAAAATAAACTCCCCAAACTGGCAAGTTCCCTGAAAGTTGCAAACTATGACAATGTGCATGAAGAATCTGCACTGCCTTGACAGGAGCAATCGTGAATTGTAGGATAAGAAGCAGAGATGCAACTCAAAGAAATCTGATTTATCATCAGTTCAGAAGACACTTCAGGCAGCTCATAAAGAATTCAAGAAATATCATTTACTATAATAAATGTCAAAAATTGGCTGCATTTGAAGCAGGGAAGTGGAAAAGCCAAGAGGCTGCCCCGTGGCAGTGGGAGCAGCCAGGCAATGTTTCACTGGGAGATGGGAAGGGGCTGCTCCTTATTGCTGGAACTTTTCCCTGGACAAACCTCTCTGTTCTCCTTTGGAGAGGTGACTTCATTTTAACTGCTGCCCTAGAAATCCTGGCACAACATAGTCACAGATGGGAAAATCCTTTTCCTTCCTTTCACGTGCTCCACCTGGGTTAGGAGGTAGAACCAGGAGTTTCCACTGAAGTGAGCTTTAGCAGCTTTTTTTTTGCAACCACAGACGTGTGAACTCTGAATCAGTTTTACTGTTATTTTGTTGCTTGAGACTTATTTAATGTGAAGTAAAATTAAGCCGATAAAGAAGTTGCCACCTTTTATTTTGGATTTGGAATACATTTAATATTCAGCTTTTTCTTGGATCAAAACCAAACCGAAAATGTAGAGTCTTCTTTAAACTGAATTTTATTTTTTCCAGGTACTTCAATACAAGTGATAACAACCTGCTGTACTGGGGCCTTGATTACCCACCTCTCACTGCCTATCACAGTTTTGTGTGTGCTTACATGTAAGTTCAGTGTTTTAAATCCTTCTGGGTTACATTTTCCTTCCTGCCAGCTCTTTAAATTTAGATGTGACTTGGATATTCAGCTTTCCCTAGGAGACACTGCTGGATCTGTGATGCCCAGGGAAAAGTGCTGTAGGAAAAGGGGGCATTGCCTGGGAAAGCTCTCGTGTGTGCAGAGCCCAAGTGACATTTGATGAGTGGATATCATGTAAATAGAATTCTGTTATTGGAATACTTTTTCCACAAGGGCTTTGCTGCTGTTGGAATGAGACTTATGGAATAAGAATGTAGGTTAAAGTGCACAGGCACAGCTATGTGGGGCATCTATGTGAACTGTAAATGGTTTATATTTAATACTTAAGCATGAAAGGTATTTACAATTGTTTTTTTTTAAAGTCCCTGGAACCGGACTGGAGGTGGTTATCTCGTCCTAATAAATATTGTATTCCATTTTTACTGTTTCCAAAGGTTATTTTGTTTTAATTGTGAAACAGTCTATAGTGTAAACTGATCTAGTGGTGAGGAAAAGCTTTCATTGATCACTATTGCTCTCTGAAATATTTCTTCTCATTCATCTTAATTCTTGGAATCTGCTCCTGTGCATGTCATCTTTATTGCTGCGAGGAGTGTAAAGGGAAATGAGAACTGTCTGCATTTTGATGTGTCTGTACTTTGTTTTACAGTGCAAAGTTAATAAATCCTGATTGGGTTGCTCTGCACACATCTCGGGGCTACGAGAGTCAGCCCCATAAGTTATTTATGCGTACAACAGGTAGGAAGATGATATTTCCTTGGGATCATCCTGCACATTTGTCTTGCTTACTAATTCAGCATGTTTAATATGCAGCTTCTCTGTCTTTACTGGTTTATTCTCAGTTTTTTAATTGGATGGCTTTGAAGGTCCATTTCTGAGCCAAATTCCTGCATTATTTCCTCTTCTGCCATCATTTGTGAAGCTGACAAATATAAAATACAGAAATGAGTTTTCAACCCAATTAATTAATTAAAAACTCTAAAACGCAACTACTCTTCATAGCATAGACCCATTTTTTAATTTTGAAAATAATATTCTTGTTTTCCCTTCCATTCTGATAAATACTCTTTTTATTTTTAGCTTCATTTGGTTTATACTGTAATATTATTTTCCATGTAGCCTGGCATTTACTGACTTTATCTCTGGAGGTGTCAGAGATTTTCATTAGGAGCTGATCTCAAAGGCACAGATATTTGATATTATTACTGTGAGCAACAAAATAATAATTTATTTTACTGCTTGTCTTCTAAATTTGTCTTACACCATTTGATTATTTTGAACTGCAAACAAATGCAGAAAAAGATTTGTACCATAATTTGGTACAAATTATCAGTAGGACAGCAAACGGTGTGGCCAATGAACTCTTGTTTCTTGTTGCTATTTCTTTCATTTCAAATGTCTTTTTCTAACACAAAATGCTTTCTGATTGCAACAGCAGAATTTGTTATTCATCAATAGCTTTTCTGTACTTCACAAACCTCTCAGTCTGCTCTCTGGTAATTGATTGAATTGAAAAAAAATAAAAATCACTAGGATTTAATTACCCTTGAAATGGTCTTTATTAATTTTGAAATCAACTCACTTGACACAACACTGATGGGTCTGGAGAGCTGATAAACACTTTTTAACAGGAGCCATTAGAAGAATGCATTAAAATAATTCAGGGTGGTCAATGGCAGCTTGAGTTTAAGCATCAGTGTATTTGTTTTGCTAACACCTTGGGTATATTTGTTTAGTTGTGGCTTAAGGTGGCAAAACAATTCAGCCTTGCATAACTGACATATTTAAACATATCCTTTCCCTCTTGGAACCACTGCACATCTGCTGAAAGTGGTTTGTAGAAATAATCTGAGCTTTTTCTTGAGTTCTTAAGACAACACTCAAGAAGAATTCAGCTGCTGGACATACCCTGGCCAGGGGAACCTGCTGGCTCTGTTTCCTTGTCCCCTCTCTCACAAACCCTTGCTGTAGGCAGGTGATCAAAGCCAAATCCCTGCTTTCAGTCCCTTTATCCCCATCACTGGTAACTCACCCAGAGATTGGGATAATCTGGAGTTTCTTTACTGTGCCTCAGCCTCTCTGTCCTGTCCCACAACCTGGGTCCAGTCAGGGCTGATTTCTTTGGGGCATTCCCAAATGCCTGCCCTGCTTTTGGCATGTAAGGAACTAGAGTGTGACTGAGGCTGTGCCAGGAGCCAGGACAGCTGAACACGTGGAAGCAGCAGCTTGGGGACATCAGAAATGAGCCTTAGAAACATTAACAAGATCAAATTCTGTAGACCTGTTTCTTCTTGTCCTTTGAAGTGGAACTGCCCAGTTTATTTCTGATATTTTGATGTTTATTTGCCTGTGTTTTTTCCTTGCCTCCTCCTTGTGGGAGGATTCTAATGGAAAGTTAATCTTTATTTTTCAGTGTTTGTTGCTGATTTGCTGGTTTATATCCCTGCAGTTATTTTATATTGTTTTTCCTTGAAAGAAACATCTGCTAAAAAAAAGGCAAGTATCTGGTGTGTGTAAATTAAACAAAGAAAACACTGTTAGAACAGGGTAGAAGTGTAACCCTGAGTTCATTAACACCTAGAACACCCTGATGGCTTCCATGTAAAACTGATGACAATCTCTACAGTTCATATTATAGGCTTTTCACTGAAAAAGATTAAAAAAGCCCTCATTTTATCTTACAGCAATTATTTTAATGCTTTCTATAACAAGATGTTCTTAAGTTTAGTAGCCATGAACTCCTGAATGATGTTTTCCCCTGAATTTATTACTTGAGTATAAAAAAAAAATTTGTGGTGTGGCAGGAGGGGATTTGGGAACTGCTGTGTCTTGAACACTTCTTACAGTAGATTTTGGAGTAAGTCGTCTCCTGATTTTTGGAGTGGTTAAGGTTTAAGATAGGTGTGGGTACACTTTGAGCTGTTGTAAAGGGCAGGTAATATTCAGTATTTTCTCATTTATGGCAAATCTTTACCCTTTTTTATTCCCCAAAAAGTTACTGACAAATGATTACTTGTAGAGAATAAGATCCCTACATACAGGATGCACCATGGAGGGGCACATTCTTGTCCTGGAGAAGAAGTTCCTCTGTCTAATGCCTAATTTTGGACTAATTATGTTTCCCCTCTCTTTTTTGATCCCTCTTTCCAGGTTTCCAGTGCTCTCTGCATCCTGCTTTATCCAGGCCTCATCCTTATTGACCACGGGCACTTCCAGTATCCTTGTTCTGCATGGAAATGAATTTTTCTCTATGGAATAACTGTTCCTTAGCACTTGATAGGGTTCTGCCCACCCCAAACAGAGATATCAAAGGAAGCTGTAAGTCTGAAACACATTGGAGATAAAAATTATTGATATTGGCACAAATCAATCCGAACATGAATATCATTCTTCCCATGCCTCCAGCTCATCTCCCTGTCAGTCACTTCCCTGCAGGCAGCATCAGTGGAGCTGTGACAGGGAGGAGAGTGATGGGCTGTGCTCCTGTGATTTGTGTGTGCACAGGGAATCCCCTTAGATCTTGCTGGGATGGCAGAGCAGTGGCAGGTGGAGCTGTGTGAAATGTTCAGCTCTATAAAACCTCCCCTTGTGCCTCGGCTCCACAGCTCAGGGCGGTGAGTTCAGGGCTGCCTGCTCCATGGTGGTGGGCACCTTCACAGGTGGGGCTCTGTCAGGAACAATTGTGGTTTTGTTCTGGGTTTGTGCATGAACAGGCCAATGCTGCCAGCTCAGCCCGTGCTGGGGTGGTGCAGGTGTGGCAGCTGCTCTGGAGGCAGGGATTTACTGCAGGTTTCTGTGCCAGCCCTGCCACTCTGATGTGACCAACGCCACCCTCTGAGCAGCTCCAGGAAGGCAGAGATTTGTTTATCCTGAGCTGCTGCACCTCTGCAAGATCAGGGCCTCTCAGTGTGAGTTTGCTGATGTGAAATCAATGAGGTGTCAAATGTACCTGGTGATGTGGAGTGGGAAATGTGAGTGGGCCGAGAGCTCCGTGGGCAGCCTGGATGTGTTGTCACAGCTACTTAGGCTGACAGAGGGAAAACAAAATATTGTGACATTTCTGACAATACAAGAAATACAAGGGACTGTTTACAGGGGATGGAGAGACAGGACAGGAGGGAATGGCTTCCCACTGCCAGAGGGTGGATTTGGATTGGATATTAGGGAGAAATTCCTCTCTCTGAGGGTGGTGAGGCCCTGGCACAGGGTGCCCAGAGAAGCTGTGGCTGCCCCTGGATCCCTGGAAGTGTCCAAGGCCAGGCTGGAGCAGCCTGGGACAGTGGAAGGTGTCCCTGGCCATGGCAGGGGTGGCACTGGATGAGCTTTAAGGTCCTTTTCTACCCAAACCCTTCTGGGATTCTGTGTCTTACTGGTTTACCTAGGTTTTTCAGAAAACAAGTAAAACCCAAAGCTAATACTTGTTGCAATTTAATATTAAGTGTAGCTTAGTCTCTTGAAAATCTTCTGAGCCTGGGAAGCTCTTTTCAAAGTCACAAGGCAGTAACATTGCTTTTAGCAACTATTACTCATTGTTTGAGCAGAATTAGCAGCTCAGGGAACTGGTCATGGATGAGGGTGCCTTGTGAGTGTAACAGAATCACAAACCCCTCAGAAGTCCTTGAACTAAATTATACATAATTTAAACACTGACATATTTGAATATTCTGCACATATCTTGTGGGAGCTGGAAGGGGAAGCCTGTGAGAGCTTTATCTTTAATCATGTAAATACCAAGAAGAAAATGTTGCAGAGAACTGTCACTGCCACCAAAGGCTGGGTTGGCTGAGTAGAAATTACATGTGTAATTAACACACACAGAATTTGCCTTTGTATTTGCTCGGAATCAAACCTTGGAAATATAAAAATTACACTTTCAATGGAAGTAACATTTTTTATCTCTGGGGGCAATAGAGTCACAACTGGTGATGTGTTCTTAAAACTAACTTGGCAAAACTCCTTTTATGAGCTATTTCTGCTTCCCCTCAGGGCGTTAATTGCTGCCTTCCAGAAGTGAGATGTGTATCTTGTCCTTGACATAAAAAACCATATACAACTCAGTGAGCCTTGGCTTGGCCTTGTGGGCTGTCCTTTGTTTGTCCCATGACTGGGACCTCCTGGGCTCTGTGGCGTTTTGTTTGGCCTTAAACTATAAGCAAATGGAGCTCTACCATTCCCTGCCCTTTTTTTGCTATTTACTTGGAAAATGCTTCAAGAAGGGACTGAAAGGAAAGGGGTAAGTGGCTTTAAAGTGTTTTATCTTCCTCAGGCATCAGCCTGGCATGGGGAACAGGATTGTTTTTACATGCATGTGGGCACTCCTGAGTTCATTTCTGTGGGAGGTACCCAGTGTAACGTGTTCTGTGCTGCAGGATGAGAACTGAGAACTCCTGTTGATTCCTGCCCAGCATTCCCAGATTTCCCTGCTGATATGTTCATTTCTGTGGGAGGTACCCAGTGTAACGTGTTCCTGTGCTGCAGGATGAGAACTCCTGTTGATTCCTGCCCAGCATTCCCAGATTTCCCTGCTGATGTGCTGTGCTGTTGCAGGTTGCTGCTGTTGGCTAAACTGGCAGGGACAGTGCTGTTGTCCTTCGCTGCCTGCTGGCTCCCGTTCGGCACCGACGTGGAACAAATCATGCAAGTACTCAGAAGACTCTTTCCCATTGACAGAGGCTTGTTTGAGGCATGCATGTTTTCTTCTCCCACCCACTGCCCTGTCCTGTATTCTTAGATCCCTGGAGAAGCCTTCAGGCTGACCTTTAGGATTTCATGGGGGAGACAGAGCGCAGGGCGAGTAACTCGAGACGGCTTCTTCAGCAGTCGTTTCTTGCCAGTTATTTAATCCAGCGTTTAACCCCAGCTCAGCTGGCATCTTCCAGGATATTCTACCAGTAGACAACACTTATCCCATCATCAAACCCATACTTCAATCCATACATTTTTCCATTGAAATAGATTCCATAGTAATTGACAGTGTCAGAAGATGTATAACCTTGAAAGTCAACAGCTTCAGCCTCTTGGGTTCTGCTCCCCTCTTTTCAATGGGATTAATTATTTCTAAAAAATAATTTTAAAAGAGTGTTTTAGATACAGCCTAGAACTTCCTTTTTGCCCCACCTTGTGCAGTTTCCACAATATTTTCCAAAAGTTTTAGGCCATTTCTGCTTTTGGTTTTGCTCAGGCTGTGGACATGCCCATGCTGAAGGTGCTGAGCCTTAATCTAGTCACTCAATTCCTCGTTTACCGAATGGCAATGCCAGAGGAATTTGGGATAAAAGAAAGGGTTCTCATCCCCCAAGTCTCCCGAGTTGCTGCTGTTTTAATTGGGGTGCAAGTCAGTATTACACTTTGTACAGCAGAGTCTCAACTTCAAGCTTAACCCAGAAAATGAAGCTTTGAATTTCCAGGTTGTCACAGGGATTAAAGCAAATTCTCACATAGTTTGATTAATCTTAATTATTCTTTTAATCTTTTTTAGATGTAAATAATATCACAACTGGCACTTATTTCTTCAAAAGTTAATGCTGGTGTACCAAAGGCAGTGGAGGTGTTCTTAGTGTATTCTCTACTAGTTTATTTAAAAAACCCAACAAACACCAAACAACCTCTCCAAAAAAGACACGCCCAAAAAAACCAATGACCATTTTCCTTGAGAATTATTTGGAATTTATAAAGAAATCTTTTTGATCACCACACCTTTTATTCAGTACCAAGTTTAAAAATAAAATCTGTAAATGACAATAACCAAGGAGTCTGAAAGAGCTGGAGTATTTTAGTCTAATATTAGCCCAAATATTTTCTGAGCTGCTCAGGGCAGTGACTTGCTGGATGCTGATGGAGATAAAACGAGAATTTGTCCGCGTAAGCAGCGCTCAGTAACTTGGCCTGGGGTGTGACAGGTTCTGTGCAGCTCCCATTTGCAGCCCGGGGTGTGACAGCTCCCATTTGCAGCTCGGGAACACTTGCTGATGGCTGGAAAATCATCCTGGCTGTGAGGAGGAGCTGCCTGCTGCTGCCGGGGCTGTGCTCCCCGGAATCCCCGGCAGATTCCGGGCGCTGGCAGCGGGGACGGAGGGGGCTCAGTTGCTGCTGGGAGTCGCCTCCGTGGGGTTGTGTCTACACAGCTGTGCCCCCCGCAGCTGTCTGGAGATGAGTTTCACCAGCAGGAGAGCTGCAGTTACAAATTTAATTTTGAAAGTGATCCTAGCACAACTGCTAATGTCTTTAGAGTTCTTGATTTATTGGAGGTTAACTCTGTCAGTGCTAGCGAGCAGCGAGCAGAGGCACGGGCAGGTACGGGGGAAATGTGCAGCAGAGTGAGAAAGGATTCACTCTGCCAGGGTTTACTCAGGGACAGTTTCACAGCCTTAATTCCACAAAATGTCTGGTCTTGTGAGTTCAGGCATTGTCTATTGTGCTGAAGAACTATTTCTCACTTATTTTAGAGCATGTTTTAATTGGGTCTCTTGAAACTTTCCATTTTTGAAGAGCAGAATCATCTCCAGTACATCTAAGAATGTAATGTACACCTGCAAGTGTTATTTGCACTCTCATGGTAGAAACCCAATGATCCCCACCTCCCAAGCCCCATTGTTCCCACAAACATGAGTGTAATTATGTATAATTATCACTGATTACCTTTTTATTTCCTTCCAGGATAAAGTAGCCAATATTTGGTGCAGTCTAAGTGTCCTTATAAAGATAAAGAATGTAATATCCCCTCGAACTCAGCTAAAACTCAGGTAAGACATAACTGGAGTGCTTTAGGTAGTTTTTATCTGCACTGTTTTTTGCAAGAAGAGTAAATTTTCTCAAATTGTATTCTTTCCTATACTATATATTTCTCCCAAGTCATGAGGGAGAAATGTTGGCAATATTTATGACTGAAAAATTCCCTGCTTGTTTATATAGTGATTTAAGCTGCTTGGTTAAAACTGAGCTAAAACTTGCAAATTCAAAGAATTCAAATATCTTTCAATGCTCTTAGAAGTCAGAGCTCCCAGTTCTGCTCCTTGACTCGGTGAAGAATTCAGGTCTGGCTCTGCAGAGTGAAGTGTGAATGGCTGTGGTCACTCGCGTATTAAATCTGTTTTTCTTCCCCAATGCTTTAGTTTTGCTGTAACGTTCCTGAGCCTGCTCCCTGCCTGTATCAAGCTCACTGTCCAGCCTTCCCTGCGAGGGTTTAAATTTGCCTTGGTGAGTGTTTGCTTTTCACTGCTCCTTGTTTGATATCCACCACGAGCACTGGAGTGCAACCAGCAGTGCCAGCAGCACTTGTGCAGGGCACACAGGGTGGGAGCCATGAAATGCTGAAGGAATTGGTTAAAAAGTGTTTTACTTTCACAAATCCAGGCCTCTGACCTGTCCTTTAAACCCAGACTTGTTCCTTAAGCTCAGTTTTCTTTATTTAACTCTGTATTTTTATTATCTTCCTCTGAAGAGCCTTTAGAAGATGCCACACACATTTAAACCTCATATAGAATTGGGATTTCTCCTCTTTTTGTTTGGCTTCCAAAGTGCCAGTTTTTCTTCCTTCACTGGCTGCAAAATTCCATTTAAAAGCCCCCAAATGGACATTGTGAGCTCATTAGTGGTTAGAAAATATAATGATCCTATTTTCCAAAATGTTTGCCTTAGTCACATTATTGAATTGAAGCACATTGCCATGACTTCCATGCAAAAACAGTTCTCCTTGAAATCAAAATTATATGGAGTTTAGATTTTATATGCCAGTTTCAGAGTTAGGAAATAATTTCTCTTTAATTTTATCACAACATTGCCTTAAACTAACATTTATCCTAAGAACTGGTTGGTTTTACACCCTGGTTTTGTTTGGTGGGGGAATGAAAAAGACAATTTGTTTACTTTTGTATTGGCTGGTCATGATGAGGAGCAAAATTTTCTGTCAAAAATGGGGGTAATTCTTACCGTGAGTGGGATTTGCCAGTGCCTGTGTGTGGGAATGTTGGGATTCCCTGCTGGGAATGCTCCTGTCAGGGAAGCTGAGCAAGGGGGAGGCTCTGCCTGAAGGACTCTGTGACCAGTCCTGGGTGAACTTTCAGACAAGGAGGTTTTGGTACAGCAGGGTGCTCCCAGGAGCTGCTCTGGGAGGTTTTGGTACAGCAGGGTGCTCCCAGGAGCTGCTCTGGGAGGTTTTGGTACAGCAGGGTGCTTCCAGGAGCTGCTCTGGGAGGTTTTGGTACAGCAGGGTGCTCCCAGGAGCTGCTCTGGGAGGGTTTGGTACAGCAGGGTGCTTCCAGGAGCTGCTCTGGGTGGGTTTGGTACAGCAGGGTGCTTCCAGGAGTTGCTCTGGGAGGGTTTGGTACAGCAGGGTGCTTCCAGGAGCTGCTCTGGGTGGGTTTGGTACAGCAGGGTGCTTCCAGGAGCTGCTCTGGGTGGGTTTGGTACAGCAGGGTGCTTCCAGGGGCTGCTCTGGGAGGTTTTGGTACACGAGGGTGCTTCCAGGAGCTGCTCTGGGTGCCTGGGATTTGCCCTGAAGGAATGCAGCAGTTCATTAGAGAACTCAGCTCGTTGAGCTGCTGCCCCATGCAGAGCCTGTGCCAGCAGACACCAGAGCAGAGCTTTGCTTTGCAGCCACACTGACACATCTCTGCTCTCCCTCCTAAGGTCAGCTGTGCCTTGTCATTTTTCCTGTTCTCCTTTCAAGTCCATGAAAAATCTATTCTTCTCGTGGCAGTGTAAGTAAATTATTTCCCTATGGATATATTTTGATCTTTTCCTCATCTTCTTACTGCATGCTGCTTTCACTTAGAAATATATCAAATTTCAACAACTCTGCACCTTTGCTTTTCTAACCATTTGTAAATGAAGGTGTGCAAGTACAGCCAGGCTGGGCTGTCCTTTCAGTGGTGGCTGTGGGGGCAGTCACCAGCACTGCTGCTCCATGGGGATGTCCTGCATGGACCTGGGAGTGCTGTGGGATTAGGGAATATTTGATATCCCTTTTCTTCTTTTCATTCCAGCCCAGTCTGCTTAATCATAAATGAAATCCCCTTTATGGCCACGTGGTTTCTACTCGTGTCAACTTTCAGGTGAGTTGGAAACTATTAACAGAGCTGGAGAGGGATTTTGGACAAGGGATGGAGGGACAGGACACAGGGAATGGCTTCCCACTGCCAGAGGGCAGGGATGGATGGGATATTGGGAAGGAATTGTTCCCTGGAAGGGTGGGGAGGGGCTGGCACAGGGTGCCCAGAGAAGCTGTGGCTGCCCCTGGATCCCTGGCAGTGCCCAAGGCCAGGCTGGACAGGGCTTGGAGCAGCCTGGGACAGTGGGAGGTGTCCCTGCCCATGGCAGGGATGGAATGGATGAGCTTTAAGATCTCTTCCAACGCAACCCTGTCTAGATTCCATGAAAACGCTCTTCTTCCCCAGTTCTAGTAAGGATAAATATATTTACTGCTTTTCCCTCTTCTCTGTGCATCCCCTGGATCCCCCTGGAACTGCTGCTGCCCCCAGCCTGCTGCCCCTGCTGCTGAAGGACGGGCTGCTCCTGCCCTACGCCGTGACCACGCCCGCCTTCCTGGCTGTGTGCCTGGCCTCCTTCTCCATCCTGGAGAAGACCTCAGCAGAGGACCTGCAGCTCAAGGCCTTCTCCCTTTCCCTCAAGGGTTACGTGTCCTGGTTTAAGTCCTTTCCCAGGATTGCCAGGAGCCTGGTAAGCCAATTTGATTCCTTTACCTCTTACTTGCAGCTTTTCCCAGCACTGAAGTACCCGTGGAGGGGGGGTGTCATTTCCTTGTGCCATGTGGAAGAGTGCAGAGCACCCAAGCAGTGAAGTGACAGCTGATCTGTCTGAGGTGTTCCATCATTCCTTGTCTTCCAGTTCCTCCTGTCCGTGGCCCTGATGGGAGTGCTGTCTGTCCTGAGTGCTGCAGTGCCTCCTCCCCAGAGCCTGCCCGATTTATTCCCCGTGGCCGTGGCCGTTGTGTCCTGCCTCCACTTCCTGCTCTTCTTGGTGTATTTTAACGTTGTGATGCTCTGGGACTCCAGGAATAGAGGGCAGAAGAAGGTGAGTTAATGAAGCTGAAGCTCCAGGACTGAGAGTGCTCAGTGAGAGGTGCCAGCACCTCAGAGGAGCCTGTGTGGGATGGACACAACTGCTGGAACGCCAGGAAAGCCAGGAACCGCCTTTTGCTTATTTAAACACAAAATAATCAAAGACTGTTTTAAAGGAGAAATATTTTGAAGAGCATCAGGAATGGGATTTGGTTTGTTTTCTTTGCAAGTGTCATACTTTTGTTACCATTTGTAAACCTAAAATGCCTAATAAAGGACCAAATTTTGAATTAATGCTGAAATACTATATTAGCAAAAGTAGCATTAAGTTTTCTCCTTCCCCAGCATAAAAAGCATAAGGAGGTAGAGCAGGGAAAGTAAAAACTTGCCTGGCAGCACTGAAGCTGTGGTGCTGAATTGCTTTATTACACAAACCTGGTTTGTGGCATCAGTCACTGTGCCCCTTTGTTGGGGCTCACCAGCTCTGGTGTGGCTCTGAAGCTGCTGCAACTCTCTCTTTAACAGGACTGAAAAGCCAAAACTTTGGGTTCTACTGCAATAAAAGCTGAGGTGCTGCAGTGCAGTTTGGAAAGGAAATACCCAAACCCCTTGTTAAATTGCACAGCAATTTGCAGATGTAAACTGAACTCAACTCTGCAATTTCTCCCTGGGCACTGCTCAGCCTCCAAGGCCAATAATTCAGAGAATACAAATTGATTGAGTAATTATAAACATAACAAAGCATGGAGGAAGAAAATAAATCATAAAGCAATTTAGGGTCGTATAGTTTAATTAGGAGTCAGTCTATCTGTTTTTTCTGTATCTATATATAAATATAAAAAAAGCCCCCCCCCCTTGTTTGAAGGCTTCCCCTGTCACATTCCAGGCTGTCACTGCCCTCAGCCTCAGTGTGTGAATCAGCTGTTCTGGGAACTTCCAGCTGGGCCAGTTCTGAGCCCTGGCAATGGAGTCCCACAAGCTCCGTGGATTTGTGCAGTTTTTCCAGGCTTATTTGTTGTGGAAAAAGTCCCCCCAGCCAGCACTGCCCCCCTGGCAGCTCAGAGAGGATGGAAAAGGGGCTCTGGAGTAGGAACCAGAGGGATATTGGGGGTGAGCACAGTTCAGTTTCCCTACACTGTAACAGTTTGCTATAAAACAACAGAACTTCCCTCTTTCCACAAGTATTTTGGATTTTCTGTGGGTGACTCTCGACTGCGGCATGCAAGAGCTCTGCCCACAGCACAGCCTTTCTTTCTGGAAGTGTAGGCTGAGTGGCACTGGTGGGCATCAGGACACAAAATAGGAATCTTTGTCTCCAGAAGCTGTGAAATCCCAAACCCACCATGTTTCCCCCAAGGAACAGCTGCCTGAACCATGTCAGCCTGAGGAAGGGCTGTGTGACAGGAAAATGAGGGTGGATGGAGGCAGAGGGAGCCCCGGGTCTCGTTAGCCCAGCCCGGGGCCAGCAGAGCCCAGGCCCGTCCTTCCCCAGTACCCAAACATTAGTTTTGAGTGTATCCCTTTCCTTTGTCCTTGAGGTGGCCTCGGGGGGTGATAAAGTGAGAGTCACCCGATCCACCTTGTGTGGAACTGGAAATGGTTCTTAACAGCCCCAGCTGCTTCAGAGGCAACAGCCTGGTACAGAGGAGGTCAGAGCTAGTGAGTGCTCAAGAGCTGGGGTGTGGGTGAGGGGCAAGAGCAGCAGAGCTCTGTACAGCTCCCACTCCCTAAAAATGCCCATTTAGAGATTGCCATGGGCTCCCACTCCCTTAAAATGCTCAGTTTAGTGATTGCCATGGGCTCCCACTCCCTAAAAATGCCAATTTAGTGATTGCCATGGGCTCCCACTCCCTAAAAATGCCCAATTTAGTGATTGCCATGGGCTCCCACTCCCTTAAAATGCTCAGTTTAGTGATTGCCATGGGCTCCCACTCCCTTAAAATGCCCAGTTTAGTGATTGCCACAGGCTGAGTTCTGCTGTGACTCACTGCTGTCCATCACCACCTTTGCTGTTGGTTCCTGTACAAGTTTGATGCTGTTCTTCCAAGACTGCCCAGAACAGCTCGATTTAGACCAGCACAGTCACTTCCAGACTCAGATCAATAATTATTTAATTTCCAGCTCCAGAGGTTACAGCCAGGTTAGAGAAACTCTGCCTGGGTCAGGTACCCTCAGCCTACAAAGCCAGGGCTGGGGCACCTTACACCCACAGCAACCCCCAGCTGAAAGCCTGAGACACCAGGGGGAAATGAGAACAACCAACACAATTCCCTCCAACAGCTCCTCACCTTCTTCCCAGTCTGACTGCACAGGCAGTGAAGTGCAAACCCATTTTTATTAATTAAAAACTCCCAAAGCCTGAGTGTGTGCGTGTTGAGCCACACCCTGAACGCATTTATCCTGCTGGTGCTCAGAGTTGTAAAAATCAGTTTATTTGAGGATGGGTCTTTGCAGTGGTAGAAAGGACGTTCAAGTGTTTGTGTTTATGCTGGACTTTGATAAAAAGTACAAATCATTTACTGCACTTTTCCAGCCTAATTGCAAGGATTTGAGATGTAGGGGTGAGACTGAGGAGAAGGAAAGAGAAAAGCAGCTGGTTTATATAGAACAGCTCTGCTCCTACTGCATTAAATGCCAAAACTAAACTCCAACGTTGACCTAAAAGCCAATGTTACCAGGGCCCTGTGTGTTACTGCTGGGTTGGAAGCTGAGGCCTTTTCATCGAGGGGCTGGGGTTGACTTTAGAGGAACCCTCGTGTGGGTGACAAATCTGTCCCCAGCAGTGGCAGCACCACCAGGGAAAGCGTTTGCAAACAACTCAAACCCATCCAGGGTCAGAATAATTAATTAATTAATTAATTCCTTGCACTGCAGAGCTCCCTCCACCTCAGAGCCCAGGCAGTGCTGGAGAAGGCCCTCCAGACCCCACAGTTTATTTCCACACAGCACCAAGCCCACGGCCACAGGGCTGCCCAGCCACCCAGGGTGGATTATTTACATTGAGATTATCTGGTTGTGCACATTGTTAAGTTGAAATAGATGCCAGAAATGTTATCTGGACGTGCACCTGCCCGGCGCAGCGAGCGCTCCCCAGCTGGGATTTGCTGGGGAGATTGGTTTACACTCAGTTCTTCGCTCCTTTTAAGTCCAGTCCAGCAGATGGAGAAGTTTGGGTTGATGTGGAATGCATTTTTCACATAATGCCTGTGGGGAGATGAGGAATGACTAAAATAAATAGCAATTAGACAGCAGCATCGTCGTTCATGGGATCTGTTTGGGGTTATGGATCTGATGTCCAGTGAAACACACACACACAGCCCAAGGCAAGGAGGGCAGCAGCCCTTCTGCCCTGGCCTGCAGGAACATTTTGGGATGGTTTAAGGAACAAGGACAAATAACCAGAGGAACAAACTGGTGAAGAGAAATGCTGCAACAAGGACAAGAAGCCAAAGCAGCAACAAGTTGAGGAGAAACACCACAGGATGTTTTAGTGGGGGAGCAGAGTTTCTAGAGTCACTTTGTCACAGTGCTCAGCAAAGGAGGAACAAATCCCTCGTGCAGAGAAACAACTGATTGCCCTCGGGCCCTTGCAGCCTGCAGGGCATCCCAGAGCTCTCTGCACGTGGGTTACAGGAAGGACCTTGGTCCTGGTCACTCTGGCAGTGCCTTGGTGCTGGGCAAAGCTGGGAGCAGGCCCAGGGGCTCCTTCCTTCTGTCCAGGAGTGAGTTCAGGAATGCAGCACTCCCAGCACTCTGGATGTGCCCTGTGAACGAGAAAACAACACAGAAACGTGGTATAGGATAAACAACAGTGGTGTGATGACAGAATTTGTGCAAATCCTGCCTCCAACACGAATTAAATACATTGCTGTGGTGGTTAAAGAACCCAGCACTCCTTTTCCTTCAAACATGGTGTCTCAGCAGGGATTTCAGAGCTCGTCCTGGTGAGTGGCTGCACGTGTCACATCATTAGCAGGGATGGTGAAACAGAACAGAACGTGCTCTGAGTATGAGAGGCTGGTGCTGCTTTTTGCTATCAGTAATAAAAGAATAAATAAGAAATCCCCAAGGGCCATGTCAGCAGAGCCCAGTCAGGGACTGCACCAGAGGAACACCCATCCCAGAGTCACCCACCACCATCCCAGAGTCACTCACATCAACCCTGAAGTCACCCACACCATCCCTGGAGCCACCCACACCATCCCTGGAGTCACCTACACCCATCCCAGAGTCACCCACCCCATCCCAGAGTCACCCACACCCATCCCAGAGTCACTCACATCAACCCTGAAGTCACCCACACCATCCCTGGAGTCACCTACACCCATCCCAGAGTCACCCACCCCATCCCAGAGTCACCCACACCCATCCCAGAGTCACTCACATCAACCCTGAAGTCACCCACACCATCCCTGGAGTCACCTACACCCATCCCAGAGTCACCCACCCCATCCCAGAGTCACCCACACCCATCCCAGAGTCACTCACATCAACCCTGAAGTCACCCACACCATCCCTGGAGTCACCTACACCCATCCCAGAGTCACCCACCCCATCCCAGAGTCACCCACACCCATCCCAGAGTCACTCACATCAACCCTGAAGTCACCCACACCATCCCTGGAGTCACCTACACCCATCCCAGAGTCACCCACCCCATCCCAGAGTCACCCACACCCATCCCAGAGTCACCCACACCATCCCTGGAGTCACCCACACCTGAGCCCCAGCCGGGCAGGGCAGGGCTGGGTGAGGGTGAGCAGGTGGCTGGGACAAGCAAAGGAGAAGTGTGCAAGGGCAGAAAGGAACTCAGGGAATGAGAAATGTGGGAAAGGCTCTGGCAGCAGGTGCCTGCGAGTGCCAGCGCTGCCAGATGGTCCCTGCAGCAGGTGAGCAGCTCTGCCCCAGCACCCCGAGGGCTGCTGGCTCTGGGGTGTTTGGTTCCCCCACCACCGAGGGGTGAAGGGAGAATTCAGGGTTATATTGAATGTACAAAGGGGGATTTCCAGCAGCTTGAGCCTCTCAGCTGCAGAGAAACCCAGCTGGGGGTGGTTTCACCAAACCCCACGGCCGCGGGGCTGCTGGGGGAGGATCTCCTCATTTCTCCTCCCTTGGCACACTGTGATTCCACAGGGATCTCACACTGTCAGGATGTGACTCCACACCAACACCTGCTCCTGGATCAGACAGCGTTACCTGGAGCTGACCCAGACCAACCCCAGATTGTGTCCTAAGCCAGGACTCACAAGGTTACTCCAGAAAAAGGAATCCAATCCAACTTGGCCTCAGGTGCCACTTTTTAGCTTCATTCCTAATAAACATCCTTAGTTTACATGAATTAGCAACAAAAAACCCCACAATTGCTCACAACAGGAAACTGTCCAATCTTGTATGGCAAATAACAGAAAAAAGATTTAATTACAAGCTGGTTTACTTGTGCTAAATGCAATTCCTTTATGGATCTGATTTCCCTTTAGCTATGAATTGCAGCATTTGGACTATATGGTGAGTAAAGAACCCAAACATGCCAAGACCACTATGCTGAGCTCTGCCCTGCACTCTGAGCTCTCCTGAAAAATAGAAGCTGCCCAGATTCACAAAAAATACCACGGACTCAGCTTTGTTTTCCAAACAAAGAATCACGGAATGGTTTGGGTTGGAAGGGACCTTAAAGCCCACCCAGTGCCACCCCCTGCCATGGCAGGGACACCTTCCACTGTCCCAGGCTGCTCCAAGCCCCATCCAGCCTGGCCTTGGGCACTGCCAGGGATCCAGGGGCAGCCACAGCTGCTCTGGGCACCCTGTGCCAGGGCCTCCCCACCCTCCCAGGGAACAATCCCTTCCCAATATCCCATCTAACCCTGCCTCAGCTCCGAGTCAGCTGTTCTTAAAAGCCCCAACAAAACAGACACAAAAGCCCCAACAACTCTTCTCTCTCTCAGTAATTTTACAAGCAGAGCTCCTGAGGAAGTTCAGCTCCATCAAACCAAGGAGAACATTTAGGGAACTCCTGGGTGAGGATGAGCTCGATCAAAGCAAGGAGAACATTTAGGGAACTCCTGGGTGAGGATGAGCTCCATCAAAGCAAGGAGAACATTTAGGGAACTCCTGGATGAGGATGAGCTCCATCAAAGCAAGGAGAACATTCAGGGAACTCCTGGGTGAGGATGGCAGCGAGTGAAGCAGCTGGAAAAGGGATCAGGGGAGGGACCAGAAGGTGCCTGGGCTTGGCAGAAGGGGTGGCTGCTGCAGGCCCAGCCTGTTCCCCTTCTCAGCTCCAGTTTTAGGGTTCCCAGGGTCAGCGGTGGCTGGAGTCCCCAAAGCTGCTCCAGAGGGTTGGCAGAGCCACCCCTGCCCTTGGACACACACAGGCACTAAAAGGGCTGAATGTTCCCAAGTTTCCTTTCCCCTCCAAGTTCCCCCACCATCCTCTCCCAACTTTGACTGCTCTAAAACATTTACAGATCTAAAAAGCAGAGAGAAAAAAAATGTTCACCTGTCGGGTGATATAAAACCAATCTTCTACTAAATGTGCCAGAATAATTTTTCTCCACCTCAACCACAGTTAAAACCTTCAGTCTATTCATTACTGTCTTTTTATAGTATTTTTATTTAATAAAACCTATTAAGACTACCATACAAATCTCTTTACTTATGCTTTTATCTTTTAACTGATCAATTTTTATATTGCTGACATCCCTTCTTCACCATTTGCTCATTTAAAAATTCATAGTATATGAGCTATGTCTCTGGAGAAAACGTCTATAAAATTTGTTACAGCTGGCAAATGTGTATGAGTCAGTGATAGCACATGACTAAATGCTTCACAGAAAATAAAATTTGTTTCTGTAGTAAGCAGAACTGTTTAAATGTTATTTATTTTTATGTTTCAAAGAAAATATATTGTGAAGTGCTGCATTGATTTAATACGCAGCAATGTCTGTGTACACGCTGTACCGGGGAAATTTATGAAACCTTTGCACAACTCCTTTAATTGAATTTTCCAAATCTCTCACCACACACAAATAATCAATATCTTCTGCAGAGAAAACCAGTCAGAATTATTACAGTCTTTCTTTTCAATTTTGTTGTCATCAGCACATACAGAGCACCTGGATATTTGTAATGTCTGGATAGCAAGTTATTTACACCTCTTAAACATATAATTGCTACTAAGTGAGTCCAAACTAATGTTTCTTTTCTTTTTTTATTTAAAATAATTATATTCATGGGAGAAAGCAGTATTTATTCTCATGTAGGAGTTGCTACACACTGGAAGAACTACAATTCTTTTGAATTTTTCATTAAGCTTAATACTCTAAACTAGATCCACCAGAATTAAAAATTAATAGCTGTTGCATCTCTAAAAAGGTACGTAGGAAAATAGAGTGTAAAAACAAGGGTGAAAATCCTGAATAAATGGGGCTGACACCTAAATCTACAAAGCAGGTTGACAGTTCTCTGTGTACTTGTCTGGGGCCTCCAGTCATATGTCTCATGTGCATTTCTGGATCTGCCACTGCAGTTAATGGCTTAATATTTCATCTACATAGCACAGGCTGTTCAATCACTGCAGAGCCTTGGAGCTGCCCCTTTCCTTCCCTCCATCCCCAAAACTCCTCGTGCTGCTGGACCCAGACCCAGAGACTCCTCCAGACTCTGGGTGTTTGTAAAATCCAGGTGTGGGTACAAGCCAAGAGCCCCAAATCCTGCTGGGAAGGGAAGGAGCAGTGGAGAGCTCACCCAGCTGCTGGAGCTGTCAGTGGGCAGGATTCCTCACCTGTGCTGGGAAAAGCAGCCTGGGGATACTGGGCTGAGTGGGATCTGCTCCCTCTCCTCCACTGGGAGGGACTCCCACAGTCCCAAACTGGAACCAACCCATGTGAACAGAGTGAGGAGACATCAATTCAAATTCAGCCTGAGCAACACCAGCTTTCCATGCCCAGGACACAAACTGGGGCAAGGCACACTCCCCACTCAGTGAGGAACTGAACCAGCCCTGCCCCAGCTGTGATGGCAGGGAAGCCTCAGGAGCACAAATTGGGATATTCTTCCTCAGGGAACAAGGCCAGATCCCTCCAGCATTACAATTTCTGCTCAGCCAGCTCCCAGACTATTCCCAGCAAAGGGATAATGACATTTATTCCCTGCAATTAAATACAAAGTTGGGCTGAGGAAAATAAATGTGGTTTTTAGGTTAGGGTTTTACAATTGGAAAAATCCACTGCTGTATTTCCCTTTTCCTCAGATCTCCAAGGAGGAGGAAGGGAAGGTGGGACAGACACCCAAGTACATCTAAAGGTCAACAAATTTGTTTTACTTTATTTGAGTAAGATATGAAAACAAACTCCCAACAACCCATCAGGGCCAAGTGGTTTAATCTCAGGACACCCAAATTCCAAACTCAAACTGAAACAAAATGGGATAAATGGTGGAATTCTGTATTTTGACCTTTTAACCTGGTTCAAGGAGGAGCTCTGATTATTAAGGAGGTGTTTATATTTTGCAGTGGCTGTGAAATGGGATTTATGTTCTACCACAAATGCAGCCTTCCAAACTGGACTGGCAGATGGAAACTCAGGAGTTTTGGTCCCTCATCTCTCCAGCTTTGCTTTCATCAGTGATTTCAAGTGGCATGGGATAAAATCCACCCAGTTAACCCTGATCCAGTCTCTTGGAAAGGCACCTCTGCTGTCCCAAGAGCACAAACCTCAGTTATTTGTATTAACCCCACTATGAAAGTTGGGAATGTTCAGAACTCAGTGAGGATCAGATTTGCCCCTGGGCTCAGCAGGATGAACAGCCCCACAGAAAAGGAAGTGTTTTTTATTTCATCACAGCCTGGAAGGAGTTCTCCTCAGCACTGCAACTGTTTGATGTCTGGAACACTCTCATGGCCAGCAGGCAGCCACGGCCAGGGTTTGTGTTGGGGGTTTGGGGAAGAAAAGTCCCTGTCCTCTGGAACAACCAGCTGGAGCAGCTTCCCCTTTTAGAGCCTTCACTCCTGGAATCTCCAAACCTACGAAATTTTCCTTCCAAATATGCACCCCCCAACCTACACATCCATTCCCAGCACACAGAAAGCACATTTTGGACTCCCAGACACCGGCTCGATTCATCTCTTGGCAGTTGTTTTACAATTTGCTTACTTTCTATTCAAAAACATTTTGTTTACTGTAAATTCGAGTCATGGGCAAACAATGATGCCCTTTTTTCCATGCTGGTCACCCAAAATGATAAACTGAGCTCTGCACAACGCTGCCCATTGAGCCAGGAATGTTTTGTATGAAGTTGTTTTAAGAGGAGGTTGTTTATGTAAAGTAAATAAATTTCATGCCTCACCATGTGATGATAATGTGACATTCCATCTGCACCAAGCCACAGAACAGTCATAAGTTTTAAGCCCTGCCATAACTAATTAAAAATAATTATGAACAACCCACATCTAAAACGAAAAGGCAAAGTAAAACATCTCCAGATGCTTCTCTTTGATCACAAACTTCTCTCCCTCTCCTGCTACTGCGTTTTCAAGACTGCAAAATTGAATTTATTCTTTGTGAAAGCAAAACTGACAGTGGAACTTCATCAAAATCGGTCAGCTTAAACTCAGAATTCTCTTTTCCACCCTACCTTCACAAAATATTTCTCATCTAAGCAGCCTGGCTGTGTGTTGGGTGTTAGGGGCTGGTTCCTGGAGCAAAGATGGAATTGGAAATGTGGATGTGGAGAGCAGCACAGAGCAGGGCACAAAGGGAGCAGTGACTTTCAGCCTGTGGCAGCCCAGCGTTCCCATCCCTGCCGGCAGGAGCTGGGATTGCTGCAGCAGGAGGACACAGGGAGCTGTAAATCACCAACTGCACACTGCACAAATCAGCCCAATTCCTTCCCAAGTGCTGTCACTCCTTTGCATTTTCAGCTCATCTGCTGCAGCCCAGCAAATCTAAGCTTGATCAATTTTCTGTCCTTTCAGAGAATTCCCCACAGCAGAGATGCCACCACTGCTCCTGATTCTGGGTTTGCTCTGCTCCGAGATAGAAAGTGTGAAGATAACAGAAATATCAGAATATCCCTGGGGAATGGTTGTTGATTTTACTGTGTGTGAGGGAATTAAACAATCCTCTGTGTGTCCCCTTCCTTCCTGCCAAGGCACTGAAGCAGCTGTGGATGAAATGCCACCAGCTTCAAATATTTTCACAGCACTGGTTATGAAGGAAGCTCAGAGCTGGGATTTCACAGCCCCCTGGAGTGGGGGAAATACCCCACAAAATACAGAGCGAAAAAGGTTTTGCTGCAAGGTTGTGATACTGAAAACACAGTGGGAGGGAGGAGGATGAGGAAGAACAAGGATAACTGGGATATAGAAAAGTATGGGAAGTCTTCTGGAGCATGCCACAAGTGCAAGGCCATGAATGATTCTTTCTCCTTGAACAGCTTCACGGGGAAATACTCAATACAATGAAAATAGCAGCAAATATTCAATTTACATTTGCATAGTATTTCGAAGAAACACATTTGATTATCATCATTTTCACATCCTAAAGGTTACCCAACTTATTTCAAGTGAAAAGAACTGAAAAGAAATCAAGCAAAAGGAATCAAAACATCTGTTACACAGGAGTTATGAAGAGTTTCTTACCTCGGGCAGGGACTTTTCCATGGTTTGCTTTCAACAGCTGCAGTTTTTCTGCTTGACTCACTAGCGAAGAAATAAATCCAAAATCAACAAATGTTGCCCCAGAGCTTTCAAAGAAAATAATACCTCTGCTGCCTCCTTCACTTTCAAAGCATTTCAAGGAAAAAAACTCCTCTTGCCTATGTAACTGTGCTCAAAAAAATTAACAAAAATTTTCAAAATTCAGAATAATTCTGACAAGTCGTGTTTCCAAGCCTCCTATCACACTTTGTTCCATTTTTCTTTCTTCTAGTGCTGACATGGTTCCTAATTCAAAAATGGGGGAAAGATGCTTCTTTCCCAAGGAGCTGAGGGAAAGAGTGGACACAGGAGTGTCAGAGGTCTGAGCTGTCGTGTCCCATCCAGATGGAAAATCAGATTATTCCCAGGTAACCTCATCCTGTCTAAGGAAGGATCTGGTATTGCAGTGGGAACAGTGCATGCACATGCAAAAGGAAAATGGAATGAGCTTTGGAATACAAGGCAGGGAAGAAATTGTGATTTAAACAACAGCATGTGACACATGAATTCCACTGTTTGGGAAGAAAAACTCTCTAGTACCTGGGCTTTAGTGTCCACCTGTTTCCAACTACAAAAAGCAGTTCAGGTTTGCTTTCTGGGTTCCTTTGGAAAAATATTCCAGATGTGCCAGCTGTGAAGCGCCCTTATCCCAACACAATAAGCATCTGGAATGTCCATCATTTCAAGACACATGAATAGCGATTTTTAAAGCCTGGAAATTTATATTCAGCCTAATCCTGCTGACAGGCAAACAAACAAACCAACTTCCTCGGAAGGGGAGAAGAAAGGCCAAGCAATCCAAGTGCAAACGTTCAGCCTAATCCCCACCTAACTACCCACTAAGTATCTAACTATTTACCGACCATTTCCATGAGAAAAGGTGTTGCTTTTCCAGGTTTTCCCTCCCCGGTGTGCCTGGCTTTTATGTCCCTGGTTGGATGCACAGGGACACTCGAGGTGCATTTTTGCTGAGCCAAACACAGTCCCGGGGAGCAGCAGAGGGAACAGCTGGAGCGATCCTTGGGAAATGTTACAAAGGGATAAATGGGCTGAACCCCCTCCTCACCCAGCGCTTGGGTTTTCTGCAGTTCTGCACTCAGGACACAGGACGAGTGTGAGACCCCGATGATGTTTTCCAGCTCTCTACTGCCCTCCAAAGCCTGGAAAATAACAATTAAAGTCATTGTTAAATCCCATTCCTGCTATCTACTCCATATCTACAACATACCAAAACCAATTTGGAAATTGTTCATAAGCTCTAAATTCTCCCTTTTCTAAATAAACATTTCAATTAAAACATTTTCAATTAGTATCAGCTTTTTTTTGTAAATAAAACCTTGCCCACATAAAATAAATCAACACAGTGCTCCCAGTACACTGAATTATTTCTCAGCTATTGATGTACAGCAATGAGCCTTGTGCTAAATTTAGTCAGGAAGCAAAATGGGAATAAAACAGAGCAGTGATTTGCATTTTAACATGTACTGGACTATTAAATAATGATACATTAGTGGTAAATTAAATGGTACAATCACTCCAACACAAAAGGATCTTTAATCTTCAAAGACATAAAAATCTATGCAGTTAATTCATATTTCGAGTTATAAATAATAATTGAGAACTACTTCATATGGTTTTGTGTACAAATTAAAAACAGAGGAGTTGGAAAGGCAACTCTTCTCGTTTAAAAATTCCAGTAAGTTTTGAGGTTTTTTGCATTTTCTGAATTTCCAAGTAAAACTTGCCTGATTTCAAGTCTTTTATTTGCTTCCCTGCCCCTTAAAACTCAAATGTTGTACCTAAAATCTTAATTTTGCTTTCAAACCCTATATTAGAAGTAGTTAAAAAAAAAAAAAATCAGTGTAAACCAGACCTTAAGGTTTGTCAGACTTGCTCTTATTTTCAGAATTCTGGGCAAGGAATTTCTCACTTGGGACTGCAGTTCCAGGAACCTGTGCAAAATGGTAAAACAATTCCAATTATCCACGTCCCCACTCACTGAAAATCCATGTTTGTAACGTTTCCCAGAGTTTCTTCCCATTGAAATGGGGATGGATCCAGCTCAGCTGGGAGGATTTATATCAGAGTATTGGACAATGTCTTTTCCATCTGGAAAATTAAGTGTATGGAAGTTCACATGAATATTAAGTGTAGGTGTTGGTTTATACATGTTTTTATTTGAATGTCACTGCTGGGCTCCTGCAAACCTTTTAAAAACATTCTGAATTATCGAATGCAAACATTTCCATGTCAATGAGGCCTCTAATTACTCCAATTGTTCTGTAATTCCGGGTTCCTGTCACTAAGAAATGAGGCTGGATGTGTTGACCAAGGGATTTACTGAGCCACAAAAAGACCCCCAATTAATCAATTTACAGTTTTACACCGGTATAATGTCAATATTTTATTTTTCACTGTTTAAATGCCATCCAAACAATTCTGTCCAGCTCCATCACTTGGAAGACACTGTCCTACACTGAAGGAATTTCAGCCTAACGATGTGGGAAAACATCCATTAGAGGGAAAAGCACCTGGAAATAAATTGTGAGTTCAAGTGAAATAAGGAAAAGGAAGAGCTCCAACTTCAAACATAATATTTAGTCGAATAAATATCGCAATTATTGTCTGGTGATGCAAAAGAGATGCAATCACAGCCCTGCACCCATAACAAAGTTGAGAATTGAATCCACTCACACATCGTGCTCTGTTTGAGGCTGCCCTCTCCTGGATAATCCGCTCTCGGAATCGCTCTGCTCCTTCCCATCTCCTCGGAGGGTCACAAGGAAGAAGAGACACAACAAAGATAAAAATAAGATTTAGAGTATTTGAAGCACCTGAAGAAGGTGTTGGTGTGAACTTTGAGTGCTGAATGATCTTTTAGGAAGAGGAAAAACGTCAAAGCTCACTTGGAAAGCAGGGCTTGGATTGAATCACACTAAATTATTTATAATTTACACTTCTGGAATTTGAATTCTTCTCAGTTCCTGGAAACCCTGGGATTACAGCATTAATAACTGGAAGTTAGAATCATCCTGGCAGATATTTACTGTGTATTATCCAGATTATTTACTCAGGAGCTTTTTATCTTATTAACGGCCTAAATACAGCAGATTAACATGGAGCATTATCCTAAAAATGCTGCAATGACTGAGCAATGAAACTCCCATTTCCCGTTATAAAACCTGCCTGGCCCCAAGTCCATTTTATAAACAACCACAAAGACACTGGAAATTGCTTCCAAAGGCTCCAAATGGGCTCTAGTGACAATATAATATTCCAGCTTGGCATATGATGGATGGGGCAGGATAAATGTGACCTCTGACCACGAAAAGACTTTCTGAATTTACATGACTTAAACAATTCCCACAGGAATCAGATCAGAACAAAAGCAGATTAAATTTTTATCTTGTCTATCAATACTTGTTCCAGCAATAAAAAAGTCACATCTGACTATCAGAAATGATTTAATTGTGGCTGAAGTTGAAGACACCACAAAACGTGGAGATTTTGTAAATTCACCTTTAAGTGAAAGATTTGGAATTTACCATGGACTTAACAAATGTACAGATCCCAGACAGACCCTGTGGAATGAGGTGCTTTCCACATTTCAATGTAATTAATCTCCTTCCTGCCACCAGACTAAAAAAGAGAGACCACACTCAGCATTAAACACTTTGATTTCTTCTTGTTAGATCTAAATTATTACACACAAGTCTCAGGACTCAAGGATAAATTAACTTTTAATTTTAATATTTTGTAAAACATTTAGAAACACTTCAGAATGACAAAGTGCTATAAAAGTTTAAGCTTTAATACAGTAGCTGAAAGTTAAGACCCTCAAAGATTCCATTTTAAATCTAAGTAGTCAATAGAACCTGGACTTAAATCAGTCATCAATTATCAAAGAGGTTATACTTTTAGACCAGTACTGTGGTTTTTTTAGAAGGAGAACAGAAATTGTGAGTTTAAATGGACAACCTGGAACATGGGATTTCATAATCATACACCATCATTTTGCAGCTATATGAACACAGGAGAAAAATAAAGACTGGCAGCAGGATAAAGAATTAGGATAAAATATAAAATCCAGGAGGGAAGCTCCACTTTTGCAGATCCATCAGGAGAGGACATGGCGCAACAGCTAAAATCTGCAGACACCCAGATAAATTTCCAACAGTGGTTGTTCCACCTTGCTCAGAATATTTTTACTCATCATAATTCATGGATGTTGGTGAGGCCTCAATTACTGCACATAAATTCTAAGATCTCTGGGGCATAAAAAGCTCTGTAACCCAACAAGAACCAGTGGCTGAAAATTAAAGCCAGACAAATTCAAAATCAGACAGGGGATTTTTTCTTAATAACTCAAGTAATTGAACAAGGAATTTGCTAACAAGGGAAGTGATGCATTTTTAAAGTTATTATTATTATTTAAATAATTTGTAGTCTTCAAATCAAGACTTAACCACCTTTTCTAGGAGTTGTATTGCAAGGAAATAAAAACTCTATAGGGAAAAGTGACCAAAGGTCCCTTTGTATTCTTCTTTTTAAAATACACCAGGTGACCTGAGGGTTCCTTAACACTTAAAGAGGGCACAACCACAATTGTTTTATATAGCCATAAAAGCAGCTCAATCTACTGAAAATCTGCTTCTTGAGCAATCAGAGTTTGCATCAAAAATTGTGGCTGTGTAACGAAGAGGATGTCTATCTTAAAGTGAACTGGAAATAACATAATTATTATAATCATACAGAGGTGTATTTCCTGAGAGATAATGGCATTCAGTGTTATGTTAATTAAAAATTGCATCACTCAGTTGTTTCATAACCCCAAGACTTACGCTGAAAAAACTCAAGCTTTAAAACCCAACATCGGCTTTTCCAGAAGAGATCAAAATTCTTGGAAAGGAAAAAGAAATCAAACACAGATGAGAGAGAAGTCCCTAAATCCAGCCAATAAGCAGGAAAACGCTGCAGTAAGAGGGATGGAATGTTCAGCTCACCCTCTGCTGGGGGATTCCTGGGATTTTGGGCACTGTGGGTCATGGGAGAGGAGAAGGGGCTCATCTGGCGTGTGCCTGTGGTCGGGGAGTAGGAGCTCAGACTGCTCCTTTTGGCCTTCTCAGGGGTTGCATCAGCTGGCTGAAATGGAACAAAACACACAAAAATCCAGGTGAATATTGACAAAACTTCTCTGGACTTTTACTACCTGGTAAGATTTTCCTAAGTAACTCGTGGCTTTATGTGTTCCCATTATGGAAAGCCCATGTTAAATGTTGTGGGGGGTGACTTTGTGCTCATCAAGCTTCTCTATCACTCCTTCTCCTCAACAAGATTAATTTGACTCTAAAAAGTAAAAAATCCTTTCAAACACTTTGTCTCCCAGTTTCCATAAAGAAAAAGTATGTGTTTTCCAGAGATTTAGGTATTCTGGCATGATCACCTGGATGGCTGGGGTTTTTTTAAAGCAGCCAAACCTTGGTATTATTTTTCTTCCAGTAACGAGAATTTAAGACAAAAATATATTTATATTTTAATTGTAACAAAAACTAGTTATTTCTAATGATTTTTTAATAAGTGTTAATTGAAAAAATCCAAAGTAAGTCCCTTAAATCCAGAGTTTTGTCTCTGGTTCAGGGTTTCAATATGCCTAATGATACAAGAGGAGTTATTTAATGAGGTTAAAGGATTTGTGCAGAGAAGTTTTCAAAAGAACAAGGCTGCAATGCTGGAATATGAACTGGGATTATCTGGGACATGCTCCAGCATGGATGCTGAGCTGCAAGGATGAAAAACTGGGATTGCACTGCACTACTCATGGACAGAAATAAAAAAAAACAACCCAAAACTTTACTTTACATCCCACCAGTGCTAGTGCTGGTCATCAGTAGTGGGACTTCCAGCAGATTTTAAAGGATTTAATTTGCTTCCCACTTGCCTCTGCCTTGTTTTAGTCTCAAAGACCCTAAATAATTTCACACCACTCATTTATGCTCTTGTTGCACTCTATCAGTATTTCAACTACATCTGATGGAAATCCTCAGTCTGACTTGCAACATTCAAGCAGGTTAAAGAAATGTTTCAAATCATCTTTAAATGAAATATTAACTGAAGTATCAATGCCAATTTAGGGATTTACATGTCATCAAATCTCCTCTTCAACAGGGAGAATCTCCAAACATTTCTGGTTGTTTTTCCTGCTTGAACAGCAGTCACCTCACCCATTTCTGGATATGGATAAGGTTGTTTTAAACAGTGACCTGGAGAAAATTCCCATAGCACTTACAAGAACAGTATTTATTTGTCAGTTTGTCTCTTCCAGGAAGAAGAGTTTTACTCCAGTTATGCAATTTTTTTAACAGTACCATGCTAACATTCCAAAAATCTAAAAATACTCATTCCTGATCTGGTGAGCTCATGAATATTTTGATCCATGGAATGAGGGACTCTTGATAAACAGGGATGGAATGATAGAAGCAGCAAAGATGAAACTGATACTTCACCCAAACCATGTGTGTTTACTACTTTCTGTTCCTTCTTACCTTCTATAAAGTTATTTAATTTAAATTTTTAACATGCATCTATTAGAGACATCGTGTGAACTAAAAATCAGTGTAAAGCCACATCATGGAGCCTCCACTAAAAGTTTCTATCATTCAAATGGGCTTTTCTTCAGCTTTTTGCTGCACAAGAACCTGACTGCAGGTAAGCATCAAGTAACTCTTTTTATCTCATGGCAAGGAATGGCTTTAGGGCAGGAAAAGCATTCCATGGAATTTCAGCTGGACCACTTAGCCACAAAAACGTTACTACAGCCCAAGAAACAGATGCAAAATTACAGTCACAGCTGCACTCTGAGCAGAACAAGTTGGGTAATGGTACACTAAGCTGCTAATTAAACTGCTAATGATTTTTTTTTAGTGCCACTGCGGTATTTTGCTATCTCTGTTTAAATTTTCCAAAAATAAGTATCTAGAAAATTTTGAAATGGTGAATTTCTACCTTGCTCAATACCAGCGAGGCCTCCAAATATAAGCTGCATATAAAAAAACCCTCTTCAAAATCACACAGGCATGGAGATTTATTGGGAGCTCGTTTGCTGACCAGCTCTTTCTCTCTGGACTTTTCCAAAATTTTCCTTCCTTTCCACCCTGCCATCCTCCCAAGCTCCCGTGCACTGCTGGCTGCAGCAACACCCACCGTGGAGAGATAATAAACTGACATATGTCACGACATGCTGGTGGCTGGGAGGATGCTGGAGCTGCATTTACAAAAAATAATAGCAACAGTACAATTTTATTTTTATTGTGATAACTGCGGTGAAATTTACGGCAGCGTTAGTAGTTTATTGTTTCATTATGCCAGATTAGCTGAGGGAGGTAATTACAGCCCTGACATGAAAATGCCTTTAATGTTTTCATTTCAATTTTGCAGTTTATAATATGCAGATTACAGCATTATCATAATTCCATATTGTCACATGTACAATTACATGGCAGAACATTTGCTTCCCGGGATAATGGAGCTAATTTCTAATAAATGATTTCACCAAGGATCTTAACTCATTCAGCTCTTGGGTAAATATGATGGCAATAACAATATGCACATTTTTCAAGTGATTCATGCAGATGTACATTACTTAACGCCAGGCAGTTCTGTGACAAATGAAATACAATAAATTTTATACTAATATTTGCAGCAGTAATTTTGTGCTTTAAGATTTGCCCAGACAACATCCAATCTGTAACAATATAAAAGCAGCTAAAACGAAATAGATTGTTTGTATCCACATTTATTTTTGCACACAGATATAGATACACACACATACATATATATTTATACAGCCCAGATGTATAAATAACACCAAAAAATACTTACATTATCTTTTTTAACAGTGTCCAAATTTAATGCTCTCTTAACCCTGCAAGAGAAAAATATGGACAGGTTTTATGGTCATCTAGGCACAAAGATTTCTGTTAGTGAGGTCTATAATTGATAATGTTACAGACAGTTTCCTTTTTTGGTTTCACATTTGCACAGGAAAGCTGATGGCATCCAAAGCAAATCCATTCACTGCACCAAGAATGTTGCTTGTTTAGAAGGATAAAGTGTTTGCCTAAGAAAATCTGATTCTCCATTTTATATCAGAGATAAAATCAAGGCACTGAAGTGAAATCATGCTGAGTATTTATCTTTTTCTTCAAGACTATAAACAACAAACCCCCCCTCAAAGCATTTTCATTTACATACCTTCTGAGCAAGGCTTGAAATTATTTTGCCTTTAGTCAAAATAATGTTTAAGACACTTAAGACACAGGTACAGCCAAGGTGAAAAAAGTAGTTTTTCCCATCATTTTAGCTCTTAACATGATTCAGTGCTACCAGACTACGACTTAACTGGGGAACAGATGCTCTATGTCTTTACAGGTCCCCAAACCATAAGAAACTGTTTGCTTCCCTTCTTCCCTCTCCTGATTCAGGAACATGCCAAGCTCTCTCTGCAAAATCTGCTCCTCTGAACTGGATGCCCAGCTGTTAATGGCAACACTGCAAGAGGAAAGCTGAATATTTATAATACTTTATATGGTACAGCTGTCTTCTAAAGAGCAGTCATCAAAATTTTATTGAATGCAGGCTAAATGCTCTAAGGAAAGAAAGGTCAACATAAATTAAGACTATTTTTCCCAGAGACAACTGAAACTTTTTAAGCACGTTCCTAAATCTTAACAATAGTTTAAGCATGATATAAAATGATGAGAAAAAAAAAATCTTTGTAAGAACAGTCCCCAAGAAACATATATATTACATTGAATTAAACAAGGTTTGGAATATACATCATATTTCAAGAACTTAGTTCAGTTTTCATCTCGGAAAAAGAATGTTTTGCCTTGTAAGGAATTTAGATGACCTCATTCCAAACATATCCTTTTAAAATTTATGTTGCTATTCCAAAACTGTAAATTAAAGGATTGGGAAAATAGAATTGAAACACATCTTTGATATGTAACTCAGGCAAGGGTCTTATATGAAAACTGTTTTACAGCTATCTCTATTACAAAATAGAGAAAAGAAATATCCTATCTTAAAAAAGCCAAGTAAACAGGTAACATTTAAATTAGAAAAGCCTCTGAAATTCTGGCCAAAGGGCAGCCAAAGCTGTAACAGTTTGATGGAATTCTTTACAATGTATTTCTTTTTTAAAGAGACCCAGATATTGCTCAAGGAATCCCGACTCCATTACACATTCCAGCTCATGGCAGCAGAGAAATATTCCATTTATTAATGCATCCACACTGGAAGGATGCTCTGGGGGCCAATGCATTTGCATGTTACACTAAGGCATGTTCTGATGGAAGTTTTTATGACAGACTTCAAAAGAAGCTGAAAGCAGGATCAGGACTCAGCACAGCTGTAGGATAAAATAAATGAGAAACTACATGAAAATCCCACTAAGTTATAAACACTGAGAACATTTCTTAGGGGGAAAGTTGTGCACTGATCAAAGCTACGTTCTTTGAAGTCTGTCAAATATTGTGTACAGCAGCAGAGCAGCACACAGCCCAGATTTCTCTCTGCAAGCACCCTGAACTGTGGGAGCAGAGATGGAGCCTCATTCCAAACACTCCAGTGTTAGGAAGAACTGGAATATTGTATTGGAAGACACAATTTTAGCTTTAGAACATCAACCTTGCCTCGTGTCACCCAATAGCCTGGCTGGCTTGGGGGCTTGTTTTTACTGATTGTCTTTTCAATGCCATAATGTGAGAAGTTAAAACAAAATAATTTAAAATTTGTGCTCCAAGTCTACACACAGACCCCTGAAACCAAATTAATCCCAACACCTCACATGAAAACCCTGTTGGCTGAACTGTCCTCTTTCAGATCTTCCAGAAGAAGAACGTGGGAGGGGAAACAATACATGCAAATAAAATTCCTCAAGTATTTTAGGAAACAACATGAAGAGCACCACTTTTAGTATTTTTTTTATATGGCTCACTTTGACTATGGTGTAGAACCAAATGTCAGCGTGGATATAAGAAAAGGAGACAGAAAGATGAGGCACATGTGGTGAGAGTATTTAACTGGAGTTTCCTAGCCCTGAATTAGCTTGACAAGGCTTAATTTATTTTCTTAACCATGCAGAGTGTGATGGCACATGGTTACAGCCAGATGTACAACCTGCAGTAATTATTTTGTGCCTCGTATTTAGCAGGTTAAAGAACTTTCTTTATTGATCTCCAGAAGCCCATGATGAGCAGAGATACACAAGAGCAGCAGCATCAGACTTACATGACTTGATTAATAAGTTACTGCTTGATAAATTGCAAAATATAGGAGAAAAAAGAGCAGGATTTATTCCCACTGGAGACAATATGAAGAGATACAGCCTGATGGAAAATGGGCACGGGGGTGTCACACCCTGATCTCCTCAGGCCTGCAATTCCTTCCCACATCTCTGCACCTGAGTGTGTGTGTGAATCTATAATTTAGTCATTGCTGTAATTGTAGTTAATCCTATTGGATCACTTTCTAAATATTAAATCAGTCAGTGATTAAGTGCTGCTAAACTCCTTTGCACCTGTATCTTCTGTATCCATATCCTTGCCCCTTGACCCTTTTGCATCCCTGGTCTCCATGTGAATCATTCTAAATTGATTCTGACCCCATTTTCCTGTGTATGCTCCATCTGTGTAGTAAGCAACAGAGTGAACCCTGCCATCAAACTCTGTTGAAGTCACTCTTTCCCAAATTCATATCAAAACCTGCTTTTTTTGTCAATCCCTTCAGTGGTGGCCAAGGGAGGGGTCAGAGGATGGACCAGCCTCTGCCTGGTGGTGCCCAGCAATGGAACAAGATGCAATGGGCAGAAAATGGTGCCCAAGAAGTTCCACCTGGATATGAGGATGAACTTCTTTCCTGAGCAGTGACAGAGCTCTGGAACAGATTGTCCACAGAGGGTGTGGGGTCTCCCTCACCAGAGATATTCCAGAACTGCCTGGATGCAGTCCTGTGCCTTGTGCTCCGGGATGACCCGACTGGAGGATGTTGGACTGGGTGACCCACTGTGGTCCCTTCCAAGCTCAACCACCCTGCGATCCTTCTTCCTGCCCCTCTCCCATACAGCCCCACAGGTGTTATCCACGGGATGTACAGAGATACAGAACCACAGAATAATTGCAGCTGGAAGGGATCTCCAGAGGTCATCCAGTCCAAACCCCCTTGGCAAGGGAGGGTCGCCCGGAGCAGGTGACACAGGGTTTGGAATGTCTCCGGAGAGGGAGGGAGGCTCCACGCCCTCCCTGGGCAGCTGTTCCAGAGCTCTTCCACCCTCAGTGTACACCAGTTGTTCTTGATGTCGAGGTGGAACTCGTTGCATTTTAGTTTACGGCCATTCATCCTCGTCCTGTCGCTGGGCACCTCTAAACAGAGTCACCCCCGACCCCTCAGAAATACAGAATACAGACAGTATCACCCACAGCAGCATCGCCCACCCAGCCGCGCCCGCAGCGCTGCCTGCCCCAGGAACCACCACCGCCAGCATTTCCCGGTCTCTGTTTTCATCTGGAAACAAATCCCGCCCCTCGCTGGCCGCTCCTCCCCTCCCCGGGCCCACTCTGGCCGCGCTTTTCCCCTCACGGAAGACGCTCGGGAGCCGCAGCCCGCCGGGAGAAGC
>VWZT01006911.1:373479-433892 GCA_013397055.1 Pachycephala philippinensis
GGCGTCCCGCCGAGCCCGCGGGAACCGACCCGCTGCCGTGAGGGGAGGGGTGGGAGAGGAGAAGAGAGAGGGGAGAGAGGAGAGAAGAGAGGAGAGGGAAGAGAACAGGGGAACGGAGGGAGAAGAGGAAGAAGAGGAGGAAGGGGAGAGAGAGCGGACGGAGAAGGAGAAGAAAGGAGAGGGGGAGCAGCGCTGCTCCGCTTCCAGACACCTACGACATCCCGGCGCCGTTCCCGCCGCCTCCCCTTCGGAGCTCCCGCCGTGCGCCCGCCAAACGCCGCCGGCTGGAAACGGCGCTGAGGGCGGGCCGGGCCGGGGCGGGGCCGAGGAGCTCGGTAGGGCTGCGGGGCCGAGACCGGGACCTCCGGGACGGAGACCGAGACCGGGACCCCCGGGACGGAGACCGAGACCGGTGTCGGTGTGCGCTCGCCGGGTCCCGCTGTGCGCGGTAGGAGCCGGGCCGGGGCCGGGGGGGTTCGGGCGACGCTTTCGGGGCGGCCAAACGCGCCTCAGGAGTCCCTCAGGGATCGCCGAGCAGAGCTGAGGGAGGGTTGATTCCCCTCAGTGCTGGGGGAAGGGGATTGTAATTTTATTTTTTTTTACGGTGGGTGGCAAATTTAGCCCTTGAAGCCCCCTGCACCCACTAGGGGGAAGGTGATGAGATCCATGTGGGAAAAGTTTCCTCGTTTCAGGTGGACGAGGCCGGAGCAGGGCGAAGCTTCCCGGTGCGAATGTGGGTTCCGTGTGGATGAGCCTCGGACATGAAGGTCAGTGTTGCCATGGAAGGTCTGACTTCGGGCATCAGGAGGAATTTCTTCACAGAAAGGGTGATTAGACATTGGCAGGGGCTGCCCAGGGAGGGGTGGAGTCCCCATCCCTGCAGGTGTCCCAGGAAGGAGTGGATGTGGCACGCAGTGCTCTGGGCTGAGAATACAACGCTGGTTTGGTTTGGAAGGGACCTTAAAACTCATCCAGTTTCACGGGCAGGGACACCTTCCACTATCCCAGGGTGCTCCAAGCCCCAGTGTCCAGCCTGGCCTTGGACACTGCCAGGGATCCAGGGGCAGCCACAGCTTCTCTGGGCATGCTGTGCCAGGGCCTCCCCACCCTCACAGGGAGGAATTTCTTCCCAGTCTCTAATCTAAACCTACTCTCTCCCTGTTCGGAAGCCTGGGCTGGATTGCTCCCCTCTGTCTATTTTTCTAAAGTGTCATTTATCCAGTAAAATGTCCCAGCCTGAGCCATGGGGCTGCTGGCAGTGCTGTCACTAAGCCATTGCTCGCTGGATTTCCCAGCGATGGATTGGCAGCACTTCCTGGCCCACATACGAAAAATCTCAGTAATGGGAAGTCCAAGGAGTACAAACAAGAGTTCACATTTTATAAACTGGTTACTGGAAAATTAACATTTATTCTTCTTCTCCTCCTCGCCTTTACCCCCAGTTCCATTCTGTGTGTGTAACACTGGTGCTTAATTATAGTGACACCTGTTTGCAGGAGCCAGGCTGTGTCAGGGGGTCCCTGTGGGGTCCTTCTGGTGCCTGTGTAATATTAAAGTGTCAGGGTGTTACAAATTGGGTACTTCATCCTTGATAAGCGATTATTATCTGCCTTTCCCAAGTGTGAAAGACCTGTATAACTCAACAAGGTGCCAGTGCTTGAGGCCTCCTGAGTAAAAATCCAATGAGTCCTGAAGGGGACCCTGGGACGGCGTTGTCTTGTTGCTGAACTTGAGATATTCCATTTATTATACTGGAATATATTTCCTGAAGTCAACGTTGGGTAAAATAATACAAGAGGCTGTTAAAGCAACAGCACAACAGGATTTAGTGTCCCTCTGTGATGGCCTTCTAAAAACCTTAATCACCCCTGGTGGAAGCAGAAAGCTGCTGTCAGTTTGCTGACCATTGGTGAACAAACAGCATTAGTTACTGCTTTGAGTTGTTTTAATAACTGAGAAAAAGATGTGTTTCTGGGTTTTTCCATTCATTTATAATTGTATGGGCCTTGAACCTAAAAGGCCTGAGTTGCTCAAAGTTTTGGGCACATTTATTTCTATTACTTATATTTAGGTAACTCTTAGAAATAGAATTCTGTGCTCAACCTGGCGTTTTTGAAGGATTAAGGGTTATAATTTTGACCAATTTCATTATTATCCGTATGTTTTGTTGAGTTATAAGTGTAAAAAGAGAAAACATGGATGGCAAAGCCTTGTTTCACAGATAACGTGAAAATGTGTTTTTATGCTTTCAAAAATTACAACTATATAATATTTATATAATAATTGTAATAGCAAATGTCTGAAACTAAATAAAATACAGTTAAATTAAACTTTTTACTGCCAATGAAGGATAAATTGTGAATCATAAGTAGAGCTCAAACTCTTTCTATTTGTGGATCTTGTGGTCCTGACCTATGAGTGTAGATAATTATTCCCATCCCAGATTTAGAGGATAGAAAGGATATGACCTAGATGTTTGGATAATTGGGGCTAGTCTGTGTTTCAGGGGACAAACAGAGGCTTTTTAAAGACAATTACAAATTCTAACTGGAATTGTGTCCCTCACAGGATGGCCAGCAGTCCCGGGAATCAGAAAGCCACACACTCAGAAAATTCCCAAGGGAAGAAGTCCCAGCATGCAGAAGAAGCCATCTTTTACATGAACTGCAGAGCAGCTTATCTGACTGTCTTCAAAAGCAGCTTAGAAAATATTAAATCAAAGGAACAACTCAGTTTGGGTAATGATTGGATCTTTTTCCCTCTAACTCTTACTTGGGATGATTACAGTGAGAGTATCCCAGTGCAGAAACTCAGTGTTTTAAGGAATTGAGAGTAGTTTTGGATGCCTGCTGGAAGTGGGAATACCAGACAGAGCTTTTTATCTGTAAATCACTAATATGAGGGGTCTCAGTTCAGTTTAGAGTGGGCCATTGCCCTGGCACAGAAAATCACCATAACTGGTGTTCCATAAGAATTCTCACTCCTTATCTCAACTCCTCCTGAATTACACTTCCATAGACTGGAATCAAAAGTTCTCATTTTTCATCCAGACTATATTTGTAAGTGGTGGTGTCGCAGTACAACAGGAAAAAAATACCTCTGACTGCTTCAGCTGCACTAAATAATGGTGTTGGTAGATCCTGAAAGCTGTGGGGCTCTGTTTTGAAAACTTTAGCAATTTCAAAAGGGAGTGAGAAAAATTTACCTGAAAAATGGAAGTTGGTTTCTTAATAATATATCTTAGTGACCAGGTAAGATGAAGAGGGAGTAAGGTAGGTTTGAATTTTGAAAGAGGTTTCACTACCCCAGATAAAAATTCTCAAGCAAATACCATTCCAACTTTGCAGTTTCTTGGAGTTGTAGGATTGTGTGCTCTGTTTGGGTGGTGATTTTGTTTTTCTTAGAGCATTTTTGTTCTGTATTAAAAGGTTTTTCATGGGAAGCACCACTGTAAAAGCTGAGTGCACTTCTCTGTTACACTGATTGCAGCTTCTTTTCCTACACCAGAACATGAAATTCTACCCATTAGCAAGCACATTCCTACAGCTTGTGACTTGGTGCTCTCCAGGCTTTCTCAGCTGCAATAAAAGGGCCTTTATGACATCCTAATGATAGTTTGGGATAATCTGGATTTTAACAGAGGGGTGGTGTGAACAAATGTCATCTCTTTAATAAATGCTTTGGCTTTCATCTCTATCCATATGCCACTTGGCTACACAGCAACTATTTGGGCAATTTGCTTTCAAGGTCAACTTAGAGAGGGCAGTTAGTTGTTTAGACTCCCAATCTTTTCAGAGATATTTAAGAATTTATTTTAGAATTTGTAATCATTGAGAGTTAGAGACTTACATTTCATCTTAAGTCAACTTCGGCATTTCTCAAACAAGTGGTGCCAATGTTTAAGCATCTCTTGCTTCATCAAGTTTGGCTGGTATTCTAAAGTCTCACTGAGAGATTGGCCCTGTGAAATTTTATTTGTAGGAGTTTTGCGTATCACCAAATAGTAGCTTCATTTCCTATCTGTTGTAATATTACTGAAGTGATTTAACAGAATCAGACCATAAAGAAATATAAATAAAAGGTGCAGTCTGATCGAACTTTCACAAATACAGATTAGGAGGCACGTAGGGAATGGCAAGTGCTGATCTCTCTGGAGATACAACAATACAGAATTATATATTTGAAGGATATCTGTTAAATATAGTCATGTGATGCGTTGACATTCCAGGGAACTCTGCTATTCATGGGAACAAACGCACAGAGTCACTGCCCTTCCTTGGCTGCCCTTGACACTGAGATTCCCAAACCATTGCTCCGTGCCCAGGCGTGGCTCGGATAAAGGTGGGAGCCCTGCTCTGTTCTCCTGGCTCCTCCAGCAGAGGTGACAAATCTTTATTTAGTGCTTGGCATTGAGGCAGGGATTAACAACAAAGGTGCCTGGTTTGTTTGGTTGGTTTGCTGGTGACATTGCTCCCACTGAGCACTGTAATGATGCCACTGCCTCATTTCACAGATGCTCCCGAGCAGTGCCCAGCACAGGCTTGCTCTTTGCTCAGCTGGCTCAAAATCAAATGCCAGCCCAGGTAGAGATGGAGGATCTCCTGTGCTTCCCTAAAAGACTTGATTATTTGGGGAGATATAAACACATCCCTCTCATTTCAGATAGACTGTAATTTGAATTTAATTTCCATTTAACGTAATACCTTCATCACACTGAAAGCTGGTGAGAGGATGTTTTCAGTAAAGACCTTGAAGAGGCAAATAGATGCAGCAAATTCGTTTTGGAGAATGCCAGGTGTAACATCCATGGCACTGGTTGCATGTGTGGCACTGGCTGCCTGGTGGTATCATTTTTCCTTTAAAATTCATGTTGTATAATTTGAATTGATACATCAAATGTACAGGCATGACATAAAATATTGTCTCAGATAAATCCTGATCTAGATCTCAGTTCTTGGCAAAGGAAGTGCAAAGATGATGTTGATCTTCACAGAAATATGATCTAATAATGTGCAGGTTTAAAAATAATATGTTCTTGTTATTAAAACACTGGATTTAGGCTGAATTTTACACTTTGAGTTCATGGATATTTTGGTTAAGATCATCACCAAAACTGTCCTTCAGACCCACTTTTCTCTTGGAGTGATTTGGCTTTAAAAAAATCTGAACATGGAAAGTGACTTAAGGATGTTTGGAGAAAAGTTCTTTCCTAACAGCTGGAATATATATCTAATATTGTGTTTTGTTGTGCAGTACTTCAACAGGCTGGAAGAAATCCTTCTCAGAAGACCATTAATAAATACTGGACTTCACAAACAACTTCACTGAATTTTGATGATTTTTGTGCTATTTTAAAAAAAGAAAAGCCAGCTACAAAAAATGAACTGCTCGAAGCATTTGGAAAAATAGACACAGATAAGTCTGGATATGTTTCACATGATGAACTTTGTAAAATTCTTACGACAGTAAGTATCACTAGAAACTTAATTATCCGTCTTTAATTAGTAGAGATTTTGGAAATGAGATGGTAAAACAAGATAAGGAAGAATGACTGAGAGCTGGGATTCCCCATTTTATGGGAGTTTTTCATGGTGAGTTTCCAGAAGACACCACAGAATTACATAAACTGATACATTTTATCTCTTCAGTGTTTAGTAGCATTGTTAGGACATAATTTTTTATGATTTTGACCTCTGTTTTCACGATTCAAATCAGAATCCATTGGAATCTATTGCAAGATAAGATTCCCTCAAAGAATATAAAAAGACTCTTTGTTTGTTTATTAAATTTCACTGTAGGTGAATGGGTCCTTGATTAGGAACCCAAACTGAGCTGTTTTTTTCTTGCAGAGAGGTGATAAAATGACCTGGGAGGAAGTGGCCACCATTACTAAACAAGCTGATTTTAACTGCAGTGGCAAACTTGACTACAACAAGGTAAGGCCCAGAGTGAAATTTGTTCTTGTGTTATTGACAATATCAGCATTAGTGATAACCTTACCCCAGGATTCTAAATTTTGGACTGAATAAACAGCCCACAAAGATTTGTATATACATATGGTGTCATAGGAGGAAAACTGCTAAGAGTCCTATGTTAAAAGTCAGTCTTCAAATATCTAGAAAGAAAGAGTTGAAAGTCACACTTAATATTTATTCAATATTTGGACCTCCTTGTTGAATTGTGGCTGCATTTTTTACTGTGATACTTGAGTGGTCTGATTCATGAAAATTTAAATTAATACTGCTCGTGAAGAGAAAATTCTGCTGACCTGTGCTTTCCTTGCTAATGCTGCATTGTACTCCTTAAAACCATGACAAAGGTAACCTGGTAAGTGAAATATTCCTTTTTTATCTCGAGTTCTGTGAGCTGTACCTGACCACCAGTGAGCAGTGCTGCAAGGTTGCAAGGGACAGGCTGGAAGTTGACCCTCGATTGAGGCAGCAGCAGTTTGGGAATCAAACTGAAAATTCCTCTGAAGGGATCACACTGCCAGTGTCAAAACCATCCCCCAGGATCTCCAGGAAAACTGATCACAAACTGGCTAAAGGTATTTATATTTCTAATATTTTATGGTTTTTTTCTGTTGGAGATGAAGTCTGCTCTGGGTCAATGAGCAGTTGAGCTTTTGTTTAATTTTTCTCAGATTAGTGAGGATTTTAGTGATTAATGTAATTTCTACTGTGGCAGTCACGTCAAGTGTCAGTAAAATATGTTCAAATGGCTGCATCTCTGAAGCTCTCAAATTCCTAAGGGTGGATTTTATTGATTGTCATGTGACACAGTCTAAAGGGAAGAGAGAAAAGAATGCTCAGATATTGCAACATAGGCAAGTTATTTATTTCCTTCCCAGATCAGAGCTGAACCCTTAAACATTTATCAATAAACTGTGTGTTTGATTCAATTCTTGAGGCTGCTTTTCAAGCACAATCGATAGCAGAGTTTAAGGTCCTTGCTGAAGTTACAAAAATACTTCAAAACCTTCCCAAACTGGAAAAAGTCCACAGGGAACAGACTGCAGAGGTACCAAGTATGAAATATTGGGATGCAGTTTGTGCTGATCTGTGGTAGTTTAGGCCAAATTTGGAGGAAAATTGGACATGGTCCAAGTTCTTAAAATCTGGGCAATACCAAAGAGGAGCTGAAGTGACACAACAGTGCTGAAGGGAAGTTCTCTGACTGAGTTCTTGTCATCCACTTTTCTTTGTGCTTCTAAATGCAAGGTTTATGATAAACAGCACTAGGAGAGGGTTGAAATACTGTAATTGTAATTAAATATCTCTGTTTATAGGTGACAGCAGAGCTCCTTCAAGGCCTTCATCAGCTCAAAGTGGCAAAGCTTCCACCTCCACCACTGTCACTGCGGGTGCCAGCAGCAGCAGGAGCACAAAGCTAATTATTGAGCCTGACACAATGAAGGTATCACACTGAAATGATGGTGTTTTCCTCTAGGCACCTGTGTTATTGCATTTTAAATAAGCTAAAAATCAGAGAAAAATGGTGTCTTATGTTTTATTAATAGTTTGTCAAGGGCGGCTGTAAACTACTGAGAGCTTTCCTGATACGTATTATTATTATTAACATTTTTATATACTGTTGGTTTTGCTGACAACAAGTTATTGGAAATAATTTTTCAGGTGTGAAGGTTTAATAGAACAAAATGTGTTTTTTATAAATGAAACCACTGTTGGAGAAAACATGTAATGACTTCTTGAGAAACTTAAAATTTAATAATTTATTAGGTTGGTGAGAACTTTAAATGCTTAAGTAGTCTGAAAGATTGTGTATCATAAACCTTTGCATGAAAGGTAATTGGAAATAAATAACAGATCTGTGAGCATATTCAGTTTCTTGGGCATTGCTTGGTAAATAGATGCTGTAACCTGAAAATATTGATTTTTAGTTAGACTAATATGTCCTATCAGTATTTTCTTTTAAATAAATCACTCATTCAATATAAATTCCTGGGGGAGAGAGGCAACAAAGTCACTTGGCTAAGTCAATATTTGTAGAGTGTTAATATTGATCTTTTTCCCTTTGTTTTCCCTTTCTGGACTGAACCTTTACTAGTTTTCTTTCAACAGAAAATAATAGCTGTAGAAATATAAAACATTAACTGGAAACTGCTGGGATACATTAAAAATGTGCACCTGGAGACCCCTGTATAAAAGGGAAAAAATGGTTATGACCACACAATGTAACTGCTGCTGGAAAACTGAACTGATTGTCCTCAGGAGCTGCATTTTTGTTCCAAATAACAACTCTGGATTTGTTATTGAACTCTGAAGTCCTTTATATCTTCCCCATTGCTATACAGTGACATTTGTTCTATATTAAAATTTCAAAACATCACCTCCCAGGGATTTTTTGCAGTCTGTTTAGGTATCTGGACTTCCATGCAATTTAACCTGCAATCTCACCTTGTTCAAGCATGATGTGGGGTGTATAAAACCAGCACACACTTACCCAAGATTGGATTCTTTTTCCTTTGTACAAGCCAGTAAGAACTGACTGAAAAAAAAAGCAGCTGCAGATATTGATTAGTATTGATTGGCATCATCCAAAAACTGAAATCAATCAATAAACGTGGAAAGGTGTAAGTAGAAAGTTTAATTTTTTTAAACTTTGTTTTGCACAACTGCCAGAGTCAATGAATAAATGCCCAGGGATTAATTTGTGGTGTGAATCAGAATCCAGCACCCAAAATTTCTTCTTATTCATCTTATATTCAGAAATACATATATATATATATTTTCTGTTCACCTGTCTTTTTGTATAAGTAAGAAAATACTGCCCTCAGGATGTTGGAGCAACACCAACTTTCCATTTCTGACAGAGGAAAACAGTGGAAGTCAGAACATGGTGAATGTCTAAATTTAAAAACACTTACAAAATTCCTCTCACAAATACTGCTTTTTATTAGGAATTATGCATTAATGTGTGGATATTTTCAACATTAACTTAAATTTCAGTAGCAGTGACCAGCAGCAGGTAGAAATGAACATTTCTAACACAAACATTTCCCAGTTCAGCTATTATTTGACAACTTCTGTTCTGCTTTGAAGTGACAGAGGAGAACCCAAGCAGAAAATCCTCTTTTAGCTTTTGGAATTTGATAATTTAGGACTTCTAGCACCACCTTATGCTCTCTGCCAGAATAACAGGGTTTGATCTCCTAAAACATGGATAAGGTTTTTGTCCAACAGTTTTGGCAGGTATTAAGCTTGGCACAAACAACCAGTTACTTCAGATGTGTCATGTTTTAAGAAAAAAAAATCCATTTTTTAAACCTTTTAGGTGAAATCAGGAGTCGTGGAAGTAGGAATAGTAGTGGGAATGATCCAAGAAGCTGAATTAATTCCATGTTGGAATTCTGTCACTGATTTATGTTGACCCTCCTGTTAATCCCAGCTCCCATTATCCACTTTTGACTGACACAACCCCAGCTGTTGCTCCATATTTAAGCCTCACCATTAAGTCCCAGGAATGTTTTGTCTCTGTTCACTTCTTCCCTAATTATTTTTTATGATTGGTCCCCTTTTTCCTTGTTCTGTCACTACAAATCCAGTTTCATGGATAAAGATGGGTATAAAATTAGTGGATGGATTTGTTAATTAGGTTTATTCTACTCCATAAAATGTGGCCAGGGGCTGATCTCTGGCTCCATGATCCACTTCCATAAGGATTATCCCTAAAACCTTCTCCAGCAGGTTGTGCCCACAAGGAAAACATGATGGGAGATTATAGGAGGGACTTGGATAGCAGTGTCTGCCAGGGATTGGATTTTAAATAACTTAATTAATCTTTGTCTTTTCCACAGCCAATTTACTTTGAAAGTCTTTTAGGGCTTCTTTAGCAAAATCTTAATTTAAAAAAAAAATTCCAAACCTCCAAAGAAGAGCAGAAAAGGAGCTGCAAAATATATAATACTTGTATTTAAATTAGTCCATGCTGTCAGCTGTTTGCAAATATAATTAGCAGAATCTTCATGGCAATTCCAATTTAATTTTCAGCTATTGGAGTAATCTGTGTGTTTTTCAGGCATTTTCACAAGTGAAGCAATGTTCCTTTGCAAAAATTGACTACAAGAAGGACTATTTGGGATTTTTTTTTTAAATAAAAGTATATTGATGCTGTATCTTGTGGTGTGTTTTATGCAGGGTTTATTAAACAATCAAATTAATTCATATTTCAGAGAAGGCACTTTGATCTTCATCCCAAATGAAGAAAACACCTCATATTTGCTTGGTTTCCAGGAATGGCAATGTGCACAATCCAAAGGATGCTTCTACCTGGAAGAAGATGGGGAAATCATCAGTCACAAGTACAGGCTGCACTTACCCCAGAGATCTGCAGTTTGTATCACCATCAAACCTCTAAATATTCCCCAGGCAGAAGGTGAGTGTGTTTTTATTTCATTTTCCTCTTCAAAAGAGGTGGTGGCTTGGTGATTTACCACGGGGCTTCATCCAGTTGTACATTGGAATTATTTTTTTCCCCCAAGTAGATTATTCCCTTTTTAATCCCATAAAACAGGAGCTCTTTAGACCCCAAAATTGTTTTAAAGTCATTTGGGCTGGCTTTTTTTAACAAATTTGTGTGGTGTGTAACCATTCCTTGGTATTCTTGACTCTTAATGATAGAACTATTTTATTAATAATTTTTAATGATATAATGATTAATAGTAATCATTATCTGTAACACAATCACAAGGCTTGGAACAATTTATCTGCTTGGCCTAAACAGGAAGGAAATCCCAATAGCATAGAATAGATTCTTTTTTTCCATTTTTCATAAGCAGGCATCAATAAATACCATGGGAATATCTATTTTGAGATGCAAAGAAAAACAGTTTTGTGTCATTATTAAGCATTTTTGGGGAATATTTTTCTTTTTAGGAAAATCTTGTCACTGGTTGTCAGTGGATACAGCTTTGTTTATTCTGAAGGAAAATGAAACCCAAGAGAATCTACAGCTTGTGAGCTTTACTGAACTCCAAAGCAAAGAGGTTAGAGGTTTTTGGTGTATTCCTATTTAATTGTTATTTTTTTGTGTGTTAATGCTGGAGGTGTGAATTCCATCTGTTTGGGAGAAATTCCAGCTGTGCCTGAGTTGCTGGGTATATTTACAGCTACTCTGTAGAAACTCAGTTGTATTTCTGCACCTTCAAACACAAAATTTCCAAGGCAAAATTTGTCTAAATTTGCTTTTATTTTCCTTATCCTTGCCATTTGAACTTCATCCAGAAAATTCTTATCCTGTGCCAGAAATAAGGCAGCATAAACTCATTTTCCTCTTCTCTCCTCATCTCTCTCCTGTATGTTTTTCTAACTTTTATTCTAAGAGACTCACTATTTTTTATCTTTAAAATGGCATCACACAGCCGATTTTTGTTAAGGAGAGAACCCAGCATTCCCAGTGTTTTCAAGTAATTCATCACTTTTTTATGAATATTACTGGCAACATTGAGAAGTTCTTACAAACTTTTCTGTCTTCCTTTAAGAGCAGATGTTTGGATGGAGAGGGGAGCTTGGATCTGGGATTTACTGGCTGCTCCCTTTCACAACTGGCTGTAGGCTGAGGAAGGTAAAAACCCAAATTCCTGGAGAAGCCAAACTGGTGTGGAGAGATGAAGATGGAGAGCTGGCTCTCACCAAAGAATTCCGGTGAGTTTTATTCCCAAACATGGTAAACTCTATAAAAATCTCTTTTCCAGCTAAAATGTGGCTTTTTAAATCTGGATTTTCCCAAAGTGCTGTTTGTACAGAATATTCTCAAACAGACTGAACAGTTCTTGGCAATATTATGAGCCAGTAAAAGGAAATGGAAGCCTTTGGAAATAGTTTGGCCTTTTTCATCCCTCAGAGCTGCTTTGATGGATATATTTGAAACAATTGATTTGGATGGGAATGGCCTCCTGAGTCTGGAGGAATACAACTTCTTTGAGCTGAGGACTAGTGGGGAGAAGTGTGATCAGGAAGCCTGGGCTGTGTGTAAGGGTAAGTTCATTACTGTGGTAATTAGGCCTACAACTAATTAAGACTATCAATTAACTTCCCAGCTGGATAGGACTGGGTATTCTGTAGCCTATTCCAAGAACATGTGTAGATATTGTTCTCTTCCTCCTTTATTTTTCTTTTTTTCCAGTCTCCTGTCCTTTGCTTTGCTTCATTCTGGTGTGTGTGCCACTGACCTTCTGCTGAGAGATTTCTTCCCCTTCCTAAATGTTCTGTAGCTGCCAAAACCTACAGGGTTTGTAATCCTGGATCATGTGGGCAAGGAAACTGTCACAGGTATTTGTTTCATCCATCTCCTTTGTGCAGATTGGGCTGGTGCTGCTTTTTTAGCTCACAAAGTGTGGAGAGGGATATTTAATTAGTGTATATCTGGTCCTATAAATTGGTATTCAGAGTTTATGTGGGTTGGCATTGTCTCATTGCATAATACCCATGCCATGTTTGACATAATTCCTTTGGAGGCTGGGGCACCTTGGCCAAAATACTTTAGATCTGGCAAGCCCTATTAATATTAATTCTGAGGTATCAGAATTTTTCCTAGCTGATGGCAAACTCCTACAAAAATACATTTCTATAACTGAATTTCTCCTCTGTTTCATGCCTGGATGTGCTTTTCCACACTTGATGGCTTTGTCAGGGTGATGCCTCTGATCTCCACACAAGTGGGAGGGGTGGAAATGTGTGAATAAATAAGAGAGGAAGGAGGAGAAGCTGGGGAATGTTTCACCAGGTCATCAATCAGTGGAAGGGTTCACACGAATATCATCAATCTTGACACCAAAGTTCAAGCCATTTATTACAGCATCTGTACCCTTGGATAGATTTATTAAATTGGTAATTCCTTTTTAATAATATATAGTAAAGATTTAGCATTGTTATGAAGATGAGAAAACCATTTTTAAAAGTCCCTGATACGAGGACATTTCAATTATGTGTTTGCTGACATTAGAGTGGTGGATCTATGATATTCTCTCTACAGAGGGGTGTTAGGATTACTGGAATTTTATTGCTTTTTAGGAACTAAGTAAATCATTTCTGTATCAAGGACCTGAAGCATTTAAAGGTGCTGGCTCCAGCTGACTTTCATTTCCCATTCCTGAAATACCCCATTCTGCAAAGCTTAACCCCAAACTTTTAGAAAAAGAAATCAATATGAACTCTTTTTGATTTGAAATCTCCCCCTTTTTTGGGTTATCCAAGGGGCCAGCTGTTTGTAGGCTTTATCCCAAATCCACAGGGGAGCTCTGCAAACAGCACATGCCTGGTCAAGGACATTCTTTCCCAAATAATTTTGGAGACCCTGAGGCTGCTAGTTGGCTCCATCTTTTAAACCTTATTAACAGGAGTGGGATTTTGGCTTTGGAAGGATAGAAGTGTTTGCAGAGAGAGCAGACTTTTAAATGCTATTTTTATTCCTTTGAAACAGAGAATTTTGAGATGAAGAAGAATGAACTAACAAGACAAGGATTTATGGATTTGAATCTCATGGAAGCCAACGACCGGGACGGGGATCCTTGGGACCTTTGGGTCACTTTGTTGTCCCTGGGCTACAACAAAGCCTTAGAAATGACAGAGGTAGGAGAGTCACAAAGCAAAAATCACTGCACATTTCACTGCTGCACTCTGCCACAGACTGATGGCAGGAGGGCAGGGATCCACTGCAAGCATCCAGGCCTTCCACTGCCACTTCATCATCCTCATTCTTAGCATAGCACTTGGATCCTTGAAAGAGGAAATTTTCCTTTTGCTTTAGAGCAAGACAGGGTTGTGTGGGGTTTTTGTAGAGGAAGGAATTTTGGATTGTATCTGTTGAAAGAATCCGTGTACTCTGCTGGTGGGGAGTGACAGGAAGATAAGGATGGTAAACTGTGACCTGGCAGCAAATGTAGAAAATACAGGACTTTTTCTCCTTAAAAAATAACTTTTGTGGTCCAAACCACAACAGAAATGGATAAAGATAAGTTTTTTCCACATGATTTAGAATTCCTAGTTTCCAGGCATAATTATTTCTGTTACTGTTGCCTTTCACAACAGTGTCTGAAGGTGTTCAACATGAAATTTTAATGCTTCATTAAAATGTTTGGGTTTGGGTCACACACTGTTTACTTTACAGGATCAGGGATTATTTCTCTGATGTTTCTGTGCGCTTACAGATTTTATTATTTTATTTTGTTTTATATAAATGGTATTACTTCTAATGTTAATAGTTCTCTCTAAACAAAGAGGATGTCGTTAATGAAGAGAAAAAAATTATGAAAAATTAAAGCATTAAATATGCAGATAATTAAACATTTAAGGAAAATGATAATCAGGAAAAGCTGATTTTTAGGATCATAGTCTGATAATATTATTTAACTTCGCTAAGCGGGTCAGTGTAGTCACTATATAAAATATATGAAGACCTAAAAATAGTCAGTATGAGAGATACCAGTTGTCTCTCAGTGAAAATCTTGGGATGGTGCTGAGAGATTTAAGGATGAGCAGTTTCTCTTTCCCTCTGAGTTGTGGTTGGCAGAGCCCCTGCAAGGCTGTTTTTCTGCATTTCGGCCACAAGAGAGAGCCCTGCTCCAAGAAAGAGCATTTTGGGGAGGTTTTTCTCCAGTTAGGAATTTCAGGAAGGTGAAATTTGTGCCTTATTCCAGCTGTGGGTTCTGGCTCCAGCCTTTGCTTTCCAGAGGACAGCACAGCTCTCCAAACTCTTCAGTAATTAATCTAAAAATCTCCAGCTGTTAACTTGTGTCTCACTTATCTCTTTAATTCCTTGATTTCAAATAATTTAAGATTGATGTTTTGGGAGCACTGAGACAGAACTTGAGAAATCCTGGTGGATTCCAACAGCTTCTGGAAAGGAACTGAGGTGCTGTGACGGAGTCTAAGAAAATGGAAACTCCTGATTGTTACACCAGGAGTAAAATGTAGCCAAGATACTCCCAGAGTGCTCAGTGCAACATTCCAGAGGTGTTAAATCTGTGTCAAGTGGCACAAACAGCAACAGTGTGACAGGTAAAGGAGACAGGTTTATTTCAGACACTGGAAGACATTCATATTTCATCTTAATTCCTGGACATTTTGCTGTCCAGGGAAGGGTTTGCTGTGTGGAACTGCATGGAACTGAACTTTCATTTGGTGTAAAAGATTGCCACAGCTCTCAGGTTTGCAATATTCAATATTCAGGGAAATACTTGGTTTTGGGTCATTCTAGTTCAGATATGAAAATACTTAGGAGCTGTGGGGGAAAATCTGAGGGGAAAAACTACAGCTCAAGTGATGTTAAAACTCATCTTCTTCACTGCAGGCCTGCCCCTTTGTCATTGACATCTGTGCAGAGAGGTGCAAACCCAGGATTAAAGCCATTTCTCTGGAGGCAGGGGGCTCCCAGCTCAGCAGGGCTCTCTGCAGGTCTGTGGTTAATAAAGGAGAGGCCAAAGTGCTGGATGGCTCTGAGAACATCATCATCCACACTCACAAATCTAGCAGCAGGATCACCTCTGTGATTGAAAATAAGGTATGGCCTGAAACTTCCATCACATACTTTGTGTTCATGTCTGTTGTTGTTGTTCCTCCTCCTTCCTTGGATCATATTTGAGAATTACTTTTCTTGAAATCGGGTTTTGGTGTCTGTTTCATTAAAAAAAACCCACTGCCTGATGTGCTCCTTGTGACTTCAGAAGAGCCTGGATCAGTGTTCCTGGAAGGGAGATTATTATAATGAGGCAAGCAGTTCTAAGTGCCATATAGAATCTGAATATTTTTGTGTTCCCATTCCATTTTTTTCAATATTTTGACACAATATGATCATCACTTACAGCAGGAAATGCAATTAGAGCAAAGAGCACAGCATTTACACTACTGAATATTTCCAGTGTCCATAAGAAAGTCAAACAGCAGAGACTTTTAGGAGTGTGTTATGGATGAGTTTTTACCTGATTATTCTTCCAGGTGTACTTTATTAGTAATTCAAGCTGAAAGTTGTAAATCCAGGTAGAAGTGGTTGGTGAGAAGCAGAGATTTTAAACCTTTTTCCATAGACCACAATGAATGTGCTGTTCCTTCTCAGTTTCCCTTACACCAGGAACTGTGAGTAAATAAACACAGCACAGTAAGATGTTAAACTTCAGATGCTTTAAATCTTAAAAGATCACAGCAAGAAGTGTATTTTTAAATGCACAGCCATGCAAAAGGGGGTGGGTTGAGGGACTAATATTAGGACTAGATGCTGAGGCTCCTGGAGCTCTGGGTTTGGCTTTGCACTTTGCCCTTTAGGGTGGATATTCCAGAGTTATTTATATGTTTGGGGATATGTCAGAGAGGGAGATCAGGGCTGCACTGAGACAACTGGATGCTCTCTGCTTCAGATCTCTGCCCAATCTGTTTATCCCAGTTGGGTTTGGTTTGCAGATCTCACCAAACTGGGTGGGAATGCTGGGGAAGCTCCACAGGGGGATCTGGACAGGCTGAGGCCAGTGGTGTGAGCTTCAACAAGGCCAACTTGTATCTTCACAAGTCCTTGTGTTGTTTCAATGAGTCTTAAATGACTTTTGACCATGAATATGGTGCTGAGATACATTTGAAACTGTTACTCTTCAAAGAATATCTGTTATTCTTCAAAGAGTATCCTTAAAGCATTTCTATCCTGTAAAACAGCAAAGTCACAGGAAATACAAGACTGTGCAGTTGTTACAAAAAGAACACTTAACCACTAAAGTCACAGAAGTACAAGAGTGTGCAGTTGTTTCACAAAGAACAGACACTTAACCAGTGAAAATTAATTGGTTCCTTCACGTTTTTTCACTTGCAGTCTGAAAACAAAGTGATAATTCATGTCAACAATGAGCAGAGTAAGAACTGCCTCAACAATAGGGGACTGACAGTTTTTGCTGTGGAAGTGGCTCCAAAATCCATGATGGTGAGGTTCTTTCATTGCTCAACCAACTTTAGAGAAAATCAGGTGACATCTTTATAATTTCCTTTTGTAGGGCTTTTATCATGATAATGAGCATGTGGAGAGTGGCATCTTCTGACCAGATCAGATGCAGTTCTTGATATTTCGAAGTACTTGATGTATCCCTCTTTTCCTGTGCAGTTTGCTATAAAAATTCATAACTGCTCAGTTTTTCATATGTGAGCCTATTTCAATTGTCCATTCTATACATACAGAATTGACTAGTATTTTTAATAATCTTTTTCTAAGGCTATATTTTATTTCTTTTTCACTTAGCAATTTTTAATCCCATGTATTGATGCCTGTGAGAAACAGACCAAGCGTGCACTAATCAGAAACAGAAATAAATGTATTGCAGTCTTTGTGCAGGGTGAGATTTGCAGGTGGCTAACTTTTGTTAAACTTAATTTAGGGATCATGTTAACCATGAGACAGTTTGATTGCTGAGCCCTGCTGCAGAGCTGGGCAGGCTTTAGTGACAATTCCAAATGAGGGTTCTAAGGGATGGAATGTGATGGAAAATGCATTACGAATGCAGATGATGTTTTTCTTCGTTTCTTTATGAATATATCCCCCGTTTTTATTTTTCTAAAAGTACACTCTCCTTGTTCGAAAGCAGAGGCATCCAAGCTATTTTATATTTCCCAGCTTTCCAGGGTGGATTCATTCAAACCTGTTGCAAACAGAGCAGTCCCATGACACAGGCAGGGCTGGGGCCTGTTTAAATTGCTGCTGACACTTTAGATATCCACTGCCTCATCCTGTAAAGTGGTTTTAAATTTGAATTTAGGCTTCATTCGGTATAAACTGTAGGCTCAATCCTTATGGATAATCTGCTGTTAAATTCAAGAGTAATTTTTGAATATCAGCTGTCAATATTGATGATGAATGTTTATCATTTAGTGATACAAGTACTGAACATTTTGCTTGCACAGCACACTGGGTAACAGTTTTCCAATGAAGAGAACTCTCTTTCACCTCTGCTTTCTCTTGTGCCAGGTGTCTCAGCACGTGATGCCCCTGAACGAGCAGGAAGAGTGGATTTACAGCTGTGTGCACTCCCTTGTGTGTTAAACCTCCCAGTGCCAGGCTTGGGAGCAGCCAGACTGAACCAGGAATGTTTTTGGGCAGCTTTTAGGCAATTTATAGTTTTGTCCTTCTCAAAAAGCTGGCATACATTTATACTTCTTGATAATCTTGGCATGAAAACACTGAGGCACAATAAAAATTAGTGCTGTTCAGGAATCCAGCTGCCAGTTGTAATGTAACTGTGCTTTGTAAAGGCTGCCCTCCCTAAATATGCTCTCGTTTTCCATACCATGGATTGTAGTTCCATCACAGGCTGGAACTGCCTCACTGAGGAACAACTTTGTTGAATGGGTTCCTAATTAACCATTCCTGTGGTTTTGATGTGAGAAGTGTAAAGGGATGAGTCTCATTTTGTCAGCTGATAAAGGACTTGCTTCATTCCCTTTTTGTTTGTCATTTGCTGATAATCCTCATCTTACACTTATTCTGTAATTAATGCCTGATTTTATACTCTTTTACATAAAATAAAGTCTGCCTTTTTATATGCAATAAGGAAATAACATCATTTGAGAAAAATGAAGGTTTGTCTTGGGCTCTTGACTGTTGACAACAATTAATTATTCCCAGGGCAGCTGAAATAAGAAGACTGAAGTGCACCAAGTTTAGGCTGCAACAGCAATGAAAACCAGCTTTGAGGTACTAAAACCATTCAGCTTATTTTATTTTTCTGGTTCCTCTAAATATCTGTTAATGTGGAAAAAAATGATGACCCTGACCACTGGATGCTTAAAAAGTGTTTGTGTTTAAAATAGCCATTAAATGTATGTGACCTCATGTGTGAGGGCAGCAAGTAATGTTGCAGAGCTATTTTTATCTGCCCTAACTCCTGCTCTCTGCTGTTCCTCTGCTGTAATCTTACACTGGGCAAGTAAATGTCAGTGCCAAAATGAGAGCTGGGCTCTGATTTACACACTGCAGCCATTGGTGCTCAGGCAGGATTCCTGGTGAGCTTCTTGTTTGCCATATTTTTTCCTTAGCAACTACCACAGGTATCGTTTTCATTTTCAGAGCTGTCTAAAAGAAGTTGAGGCCCCAAAAATATTTGGTGATTTTTAGCTCTGACTGAGCTCTGCAAATGCTGCCTCAGGCAAGGTGTGGGTAAATCAGAAATTCCCAGCTCCTTGTCTAAGAAGAACAGACACTACAAAGTGAGCAGTCCATTATTTACATTTCTTTTGTTTGTAAAATCACCCTTTTTAGATGTGGCAGGAATTCATATGCAACTCTCTCTGCCTTTTAGGGAAGGAATGGTTAAAGCTGAAAGAAGGGCTTAGCTGAGAAGTCACTGCACGTGCAAAGAGTTGGGTTTGCTGCAGGTAAAAAACATGGCTCAGCAATACACAGGGAACCTCATTTATTTTCTGATCCTCCTGCTGCTAGGAAGGTTTTAATTATCCAATTTTTTAAGTGGGGATGTAAGCAAACTCTCCATGGCAGGTTCTACCTTCCCTGCCCTGGAGGAGGTGAGATTAGAGATCTTGGTTGTATGTACAGAATCTTTTCCAGTTTGCTCCAAATCCCGGTGCCACCAACACAGAAAAATTCCAATTTCTCTTTTTAAGGTTGAACACAGCTTATTTTCTTTGAGGGGAGACATTTAGGAGAAAAAATATATCTGTAACAGGTAATTTCAGTTTCTGGAATGTTACCTTTCTTTTGAGAACTAGAGCTATAACAAAATTCAGTTTCTTCAAGGCTTTGCTAATGCTGACCTTCCCTGACACCCTTCTGGGGCACTGGGGGGCTCCTGCTTGTGTGGGGTGGTCACTTGGGGCCAGGGCCTGTCTCTAGGGCCTGTGGGGACATCCTGCTGGTGGCCGTGGGGACAGGTAGGGTCTGGGGCAGCTGGGGGGCTCAGCTGGAGAAAAGGAGGCTCAGGGGGACCTTCTGGCTCTGCACAATTCCCTGACAGGAGGAGGCAGCTGGGGTGGGTCAAGCTCTGCTCCCAGGAGAACAGGGACAGGTTGAGGAAAAAGNAGAGAACAGGGACAGGATGAGGAAAAAGGGCTTTAAGTTGTGCCAGGGGAAATTTAGATTGGATCTCACTGTGCCTGGTCCTGGCGCAGTGGTGGAATCCCCATCCCTGGAGGGATTTAAAAGCCCTGTGGATGTGGCACTTGGGGACGTGGGGCAGTGGTGGCCTTGGCAGTGCTGGGAATGGTTGGACTTGAAAATCTGAAAGCTCGCTCCCGACCTAAACCATTCCATAATTCCATGACAGTGGCTCGGATCGAACAGAGCACCAGGACACGGAGGTGCTCCGGGCTGTGACAGGGCAGTGCCAGCAGGGCAGGACAGAACAGGACAGGGCAGTGCCAGCAGGGCAGGACAGGACAGGACAGGACAGGGCAGTGCCAGCAGGACAGGACGGGGATGCTGTCGCCTGCGGCCGGAGCGTGCCCGGCCGGGAGCGCGGGCGGTGCCTTTAAGGGGCGGTCGCGGGGCGGTGGCGGCGGCGGGGCCGGGGCGGCCGCGCTTCCCCCCCGGCTCCCGGAACTCGCCCGGCGCCGGCCATGGTGCGGATCGTGACCGTGCAGACGAAGCCCTACGGCGACCAGAAGCCGGGCACCAGCGGGCTGCGCAAGCGGGTGACGGTATTCCAGAGCAATGCCAACTACACCGAGAACTTCATCCAGAGCATCCTGGCCACCGTGCCGCCAGCCGAGCGCCAGGACGCCACGCTCGTGGTGGGGGGCGACGGCCGCTTCTACATGAGGGACGCCATCCAGCTCATCGTCCGCATCGCCGCCGCCAACGGGGTAAGCACCGGGCGCTCCGCGGCTCCGGGCTGCCCTCCCCGCCCGCCGGCGCCGGGGCCGCGCAGCGCCGGCGGAAATCGCTGGCGCTCGGCGTGTCCGCGGCGTGGAAGTAACGCGGTGAGTGACAGATGAGCTGGCAGAGCTGCCGTGGGACAGCTCGCGGTCCAGGCAGGAAAACCCCCCCGGGAGCTTCTCCCTGCCTGCGGGAGCGAGTGGACATTGGCCAGGGCGGAGGTATGGGAGCAAACACGGCTTTGCTCTAATTCCTTCTTCTTCCTTCTGGCTGTCGTTGGGTTTTCCAGCTAAAACACGAAGGAGTTGCACACCGTGCAGGCGGTGGGGTGTCGGGAGGGAGCAGCGTTCCCTTCCACAGCACTGGAATGCATCTCACTGCTGGGGGATGCCTCCCTCGCTGTGTTCGGCTCCTGTCACTTGGTAGCCCGAGGGAATCCCAGCAGGGAATGTGATGTTGGTAGGAAGAGATGTGCTGAAGCTGAGTTTGCAAAGGGAGGCTTTTCCCTACACTTGCTCTTTTCCAAATGTAAAATGTTCCCTTCTCCTGGGACACCAACACTAGCAGCAAACTTTCTTCCTCTCCACGAAGGAGAGAGGGGCTGAGGGTGCTTGGTGCTTAGGGTAGAACCTCAGAGTTACCTGTTTCAAATTCCCAGGTGCCCCAATGCCTGTAAATATCTGACTTCTTAGGAAAAGAAATAATAATTTGGGATTGCTGCCTTCTTAGGGCATGAAGGAGCAAATAACTGGTTTGGGGGTTTTTTAAGTCGTGTAGAAATTTGTCTTTTGTGATGTGTGGCAGCTGCTCAACTTTGATTCCATCGCCCAACATCCCTGGATGCTGTGTGCACCTCTGGAAGTGATGGATAGAGCAGCCTTCCCTGATGGAAAAGCAGCAGGCACCCGTTTATTTATTTGTTCTAGGAGGGGATTGGAGTTGGAATATGCAGCATTCCTGAGTGCACACACGGACAGGATCCCCGTGGATCACTGTGAATAAGCAGACTGGGAAACTTGTTCCCTGGGATGAAGTGTTAGTAAGATTTTTGGATGTGCACCCGGGGCTTGGTGGGATGTGGCAGCATTCCAGCACCGAGTTCTCCATCATTTACACTTCAGCTCCATCCCAGAAGCAGAGGCCTGGGGGAAGAGCCGTGCTGGGGTCTGATGAGGTGTTTTGGGAAGCGTGGAGGGCCGGGAATGTCTCGGATCCTCCCCTGGATCGTGCACTCACTCACGTACGTGCAGAGCTGAGCTCGCTGCAGCGGCGGGTCCCAAGGGCTGCCCTTGCCAGCAGGAATTTGCCTTGGAGCATTTCGTCCACATGAATTCCAAGTGCTAGGACAGAACTGGCTCTAAAGTCAGAAAATGCTCTGAAAAGACAGGAAAAATGGGGGGTGGAGGAGGGAAACGTGTGGAAGAATAAGTGAGTTAATAAATGAGCAGCAGGTAAAGCCTGGATAGGTAACCAGAGATCCAGGGGGTGATCTACAGAGGGCAGAGCCACAGGAAACTTGGTTACAGATATTAGCTACATTTTAGCAGCCCTGCCCTAAATGAAGCAGTGCAGTAACTGCATTGCCAAACTCCTGAGTGGTAAAATCCTCTGGTCCCGGAGAAATGAGGTGACTAAAAAGAGAAGGTTTCTTTAGCAAATGCAAAGCACTGGGTTTTAATAATTTTTGACGTGTTTGCCTTGTTTTGGAGTGTTTGAGGGATGCTTGGTTTGTGGGGTTTCTCTGTAATTGCAAATATCAGTTCCCTGGTGGTTACCACAGGGTAGTTAAGTAAAAGTCTCTGAAAATCCTCTTTCTTCATAGTAAATATGAAGTGACTGCAAGTTCCCTGCCCTTCAAAGAGAAGGATTAACAGCTTCTGTTAACTGGTAAGAAAGTGCCCTGCAGAACAGGGGACAGCACATGGAAACTTGTTCCTACAACTGTGGGGTTGTCCAGGTGCTGGGACTCTGAAACATCTCCTGATTCCAGACAGGTCTGGGGGAAAACTCAGTAGCCTCATCCTGGCAAAAGCTGAATAATACCAGGAAAACTGCATTTCTGGTCCTGGGGATTGAGAGGTGATTGATGAATGCTTTAAAATCATGTGATGTTAAGATCTGGTTGAATGGTGCTCTCCAGCCATGGGAGAGACCTGAGGACCACAGCTGATGATCTTTAGCGTTACAACATGAAAGGAAAGGATGTTAAAATGAGCTTGAATTTTGTGTCCACCTGGAATGGTTAATACAAAACGAAGTATTTATTTTTGACTAGCAGCAACTCAGTTTGTAGTTGTGAGATTAAGGGGTGTTTATCTTATTTGAAAGTTTGCATTTCTGTAAGTAAACTGAAATGGAGATTGTTTGCCATTCCCAGTTGGCATCCAGAGTAGCCTACCAGCTCTGTTTTGGTCTGGGGGTCAGCTTTCCTTGATATTATTCCCACGTGGTGAGTCTGACTCTTTAATTCCACAAATAAGACCTTCACAGGTCCTGTTGAGCATCACTGATCAGTAGAATCATGGCCAGGCAATAATTCTATGTCAAAAATGACAGAAGCTGTAAATCCAGGTGTGATCACAGAACCAGCCCAGGGATGATTCAGTGACATTGTCACCTTCTGTTCTCCAAATTTCCTGTGCCCTTGGTTCCTTCCTAACTGAACACTTTTCCAAGTGCTGCAAAGTTGCCACACTCAAGCACGTGGCTGAAAGGTGCTCTGAGTGCCAGGCTGTGCCTTGCATGTTAAATAGTGCCTGCTTTTGTTTCCCAGCTCCAGGACAAACAGGGCTTTTATTAGGAATGCTGCTCTCTCCCCCAGGAAGTTTGGGTTCCTGGCTTGGCTGCTTTAACCTTTCTCCCCCTCTCAGTTTTCCAGTGAAACCAAGTGTTCAAACTTGTTGCATTTATTTCCACTGCTTTCCTTTGGTAGCTCCTTTTTCCTTTGTGCTGTTCTGCCACAGCTCCCAGACCAGTTCCCACTGAGATCTTCCCTTTGAGTAAAAGCTCCTGGGATTAAAATCATCAAAATAAAGTCGTCATAAACAAAGTTCTTCCAAAAAGCAATCCCTGTGTACCAGGGTTAGATGTGGTGATGCTGGATCCTCCAGGCCAGTAGGAAAAACCTCAATTTCTGGCTTTCTTATGTTGCTGTTTTTCTCAGAGGCAGAAGAGGAAATTGAGATGTGATATCTAAAGTGAGGAAATAAATACCACTTGTAGATATTTCCTGGCTGCAGATGATGTGGATTTAGAAGACAGCAGCTGCAGCAACTCTCACAGCCTCTTTTTACACCAGCTTAGACTCTTTTTGCCTGTAAAGTTAATTGGCTTATGTCAGTTTACAGTGCAAGGTGATTAAGTGGTCAGGTTGTCCAGTTTCAGTGCCCCTTTGGAATTTTAAACTCTGCACTCATGAAACTTCAGCTCAGAGCAAGAGCTAAGGTGCTTTGCTGTTAATCTCTGCAAATCCAGCAGGCAGAGTTGAAATTCACCCTAACAGGGATTTAGCTGTAATCTTCTGGGACAATGACTCTGCAGAAGCAGACACCTCAGCTGGGCTGGGCTGGCAGGGCAGCAGGGTAGAGGGAAATGCCTTCCTTGCCAAGGAAAAAAAAAAAGGAAAAAAAGAAAAGGAAAAGGAAAAAAAAGGAAAAAAAAGTTTGGGATGGGGAGCTGGGCAGGAGAGCTGCTATCCATGTGTGTTATTCCAAATGTGAGCCCACCAGGGCTGAGAAATGCACTGTGGGGAGTCCTTGCCATCCTGTCATGATTCTGAGTTAGCCAAAATATTTGATTACTGTTCCAGATTCTATGGAATATATTTCAGAAATAAACAGAAATAGATATCAGTAAGAAGCTCAAAGAATTCAGAAGTAATAAAAATGTAATATGTGCATTCATGGCACATATTCATAGTACAAGTTGCAGAGTAACAAATTAAACAGGAGATGTGATGGTAGAGGACAAACACAGTTGGCAGGATCATCCAGTTATCCAGAAAAACATCATTTCCCCGTTTTAAAATAAGGTTGTTGTAAGTGAAAATCAGGAATTAAAGCCTCACCAGGAGCACAAATCCTGAGCTGGGGCACCAGCCCTCAGAGAAGATCCGGTCTGGATGTGGGAGATTCCAGCAGGAATGGCTGAGGTCATTCTATAGGGAAGAAATTCCTCCCTGGGAGGGTGGGAGGCCCTGGCACAGGGTGCCCAGAGGAGCTGTGGCTGCCCCTGGATCCCTGGCAGTGCCCAAGGCCAGGTTGGACAGAGCTTGGAGCAACCTGGAATAGTGGGAAGCGTTTTTTGGGTTCAGGTGCAGGTTTCCAAGAGCACCCAGGGCCAGGGGCTCTATCTCAGCAGGCTGTGGCCAGAAATCCTGGAGCGTGGAGGAAATCCAGCTGGAATCCCTCCCCTTTTCCTGGTGCAGGGGCAGGACAGCAGAGATAAAATGCAGATTTGGGCGTGCTTTGAGGAGCTGCCCTTTGAACAGAAAGTTTCTCAATCCTGGTGGCTGGTGGGGACTTCCCTGGCAAAGGAAGGCTCAGCCCCTGCCAGGGGGCAAACCTGGAGATGGGGATTCATCCCCAGCCCTGCCAGACCCTGTCTCTGCCACCCAACTTTTCTTTTCAGCAGTGGTAGGAACAGAACACTGTCTCTTAATTCTGGAGTGATTCATATCTGAGTGCACTCGTGCTGTTGAGATGGTGCCAAATATCTTTTTTTCCCTCTGGAATCTCTACAGTGACTTCCAAACTCAGATTTTTAATTAATTCTTAATAGAAACAAAGCGTTTTGCAGTGGGAGCAGCACTCCTTGTATGACTAATAACACCCTTGCAGTCTATTTATTTTTCTTGGGCTCCACTTGTCCTGGCATTACCAAATGTCACTCCCAGCAGTGGCTGCATGGACCAGAGTCATCCTTGGCACAAAGTGCCAGGTTTTGGCAGCTGCTCAGTGGGGTTTTGCAGGGCTCTTGGCACCCTCTTATGGCCAATGTGCAGGGACAGCACTGGCACTGGAGCTTTCCTGAGAGCAGCAGTGAAGGGAATGGGATTCTGTCTTAAAGGAGAGTCACAGATGAAGTGTAAAGTGGTTTTACTCCATTTATTGCCCGGGGTTTTGTGTTGAGTGTCTCTTGACTGAGCACAGAAAAGGAGAAGAAGGAGACGCCTGTCACCAGCTGCTTGATGTCAAAAATCCCTGCAGAGCGGGATTTGGAAGCTTGCAGCTAAACACAGCCCCATAGAGGGGATATTGGCTTTATCTGCCCTCTGAATGGGGACAGAGACCTGGGAGAGGAATGGGAAGGAAAGGAGAAGAGGAGGAGAGGGCACCCTGGAGCTTGGAGCTGGACCCAAGGGTGTAGCAGGGGATGGGAACAGGGAATTACTGCTCAGTCTGCCCTCTCCATGATGAGTTCCCCCCACAATTATTTTTCTTGCCTGAATGCCAAAATATAAAATTGTAGCTTGGAGGAAGACTGGGTTTGTGTCAGAGTGAGGAGCTGGGAGAGTCTGGCTCTAACCCTAACCCTGGTCCCACGCTTGGGGAAGACTCCAGGTGAAGAAGGCTCCATCTCCCAAAAAAGATGGCACAGCTCACACAGGGGCAGAGGGCATGGGTGGGGGACCATGGGATTGAGCTAAGGGAGGAGCTGTGGCTCCACAATGTTTTACTGAATTTGTCCTCTCAGAACAGTCTTGTTTGTCTTTCTCTCATTAAAGTCAACAGTAAGTTCATAGTTTTAACTCTGCTCTTGTGTGTGTGAAGTGCAGGACAGTAAAAGGGGAGCTGGGTTAGCAAATATCCCTGTCTGTGCCAGGCTGCCTGTTGGGAGAGGGAGATTCCCTCACCAGCCTCCACGTGCCATGGGGAATAAGGGACTCGGGAAACAGGAGCACAAGGAAAAGCTCAGGAGATTGGGGCTGTGTGCTGTGGCGGAGAGGGCACTCAGAGCCTAATGCCAAAGGATTTTTTAGTGACGAGTTGTCAGGAAGAGGATTAGGATCTCTTTGCTTGCTGTGTCAGCTCAGCTTAAACCACAGTGAGGGAGATGTCCAGCAGATTGTAGGGAAGCACTTCCAGCTGCAAGGGTAATTATGCACTGGCAGGGTTTACCTGGAGAAAAAGATTCCAAGAACAAGTGATATCAACTTCCAGGAGGAGACCTGGGTGCAGTTGATCCTGCACCAGTTCTGGAGAGGGAGCAGTTGACCTTCTGAGTGATTTGTAATGATCAGCCTCCCAGATCAGGGATCAAATGACCTTTCCCCAGTGCCTGCCCCAGTGCAAAGGTGCTCAGCACCCACCTTTGGTGACATTTTGCACCTCTGAATGCTCTGGCAGCTGTGTGATCCCCAACCCCTGACCACTCCTGGTTGCACAGTTATTGGTGATTTAGTGTGTCCCAAATAATGGTGCAGGTGTTGCAGGAAAGCCCTGGCAGCAGGTGAGCACCCCAAGAGTGGAGTTGGTGTGTGTGTTCCTCTCCCTGTACCTTCTATGCACTATTTTATATTTCATTTAATAGAGTGTATTTCACTTTATGTACATAAACATTGCATTAATGACCCTCCTCCCCTGCTTAATTTAGTTTGCTTCTTCTGTCTACTCCACATGCACTGAATTACACACAAATTCCAACCCTCCAGAGGCCTTTTCCCTGCCAGTAAATCCATGTGCATCCCATGTGCAATCACGGGAGCTGGTGGGTGTCCTGTGCCCTCCTCCTGTCACTTAATGCCACGGCATTTCCCAGGGCAGCAAGAAGGGAAAGAGCTTGCTTAGGCCTTTTCCTGCCAGGTGTAATTTTGGGAGCTGGATTTTGGGTTCTGTGCCACTAGAGGGAAACCTGGGCCTTTGCATGGGGATAAAGAGAGCTGCAGGATGCTGGATTGGTGTGGGTGGATAAAACACAAACCAGTTGTTTCTGGCTGTGTATCCCACAGTTGGATAAAAGATGTGTTGGCTCACACAGATTATCCAACTCCATTTTAATGTGCTGATGGATAAATCAGGTTCCTGGGGACATGGTCAGTGGTGGCCTTGGCAGGGTTAGGGGTTTATCTGGATTATCTCAGAGGGCTTGTCCAACTTTTATGATCCTGTGATTTCCCTTGGAAGAAAATACAGCAATTATTGAAGCAATGACAGAACCAGCACTTCAGGAGGGAGTCCCTGAGCACCTTCACACCTGTCACAATTCAGCTGTGTGCACATCTCTTTTTCCTGCTTTTAATAGTGGGACAAACAGAATCATTACCCAGTGTCTGTTCTTTAATTGCTCCAGCAATATCTATAATTTGTTTCCAGCAGCTCAGGCAGAGGACCAGATCAGAGCATTGCTAAAGAGGCTTGGAGGAAAGGCTGATTTAGAATCATGGATGGTTTGGGTGGGAAGGGACCCTAAATCCCATCCCATTCCACCCTCTGCCATGAGCAGGGACACCTCCCACTATCCCAGGTTGCTTCAAGCTCTGTTCACCCTGACCTTGAACACTTCCAGGGATGGGGAGTCCACAGCCTTCCCTTCCTTCATTTGCCTTCCCCATGCTTGGGAAGTTGAGGCTTCACAGAAGTTCCTTGGTATCTGAGTCTCTTCTGTTTGTGTTTAGGCTGTCCCACAACGATCAGCGTTATGTGATGCAGTTTTCCCAAACATTTGATAGTTTTTTTTGTGGTTTTAATCTGGGTGAGACTTGCTGGGGGTATTTAGCTGAGGCTCATGAGGCTTTCCAGCCAAAAGCTGACCCACTGTTCCTGCTGGAAAATCTCCCTGCATTTGAGGGAGCCCGTGGGAAGCCAGGTTGTAGGGCAGGAGTCGCATGAGCAAACGGGAGGTAACGGATCTGTTCCCTTCCATTTTAAGAGTGACCTTTAACTCGCCAGACTTTGCAAAATAGCTGCAGCAGGATCCTGCTGGAAGTTTGCCTCCAGAGCCCCAGCGTGCGGCCGGGCCTGGCACCGCCCTGCGGATCCGGGAAATCCGCGCATCCGAGCGGGGCTGGGCTGCTCCCACCCCCTGGCCGAGGGAGATCCACAAGGATTGACACCACTGGCCTCCATGGGATGGCCGGGAGCTGTGCCTGTGGCAACCAGGAGATGACAGAGAAGACAGGAATCCTTCCCCAGCCCCGCAGCGAGGGCCAGCAGCGTGGATTTGTGCGTTCTCCGTGACATTGATCCCCCGCCGCAAGTGCGAGGACACGGCTTCGGTTACACAAGGTGCAAGGAGCTATTTTTGGGTGTTCGGCGGCTCCCCTGAACTCCTGTCTCATAGGTGGGCCATTGCTGTGGCAAGGGTGGGGGTTAATTTTGGCATATTTTATTTTTTAAATGCACTTGTGTGGAAAAAGGACATGGAAGGCGGTGCCCTGCCTCTGCTGACGGTGCCAACAGCTCCCTACAGCGACCAGAAGCCGGGAACCAGCGGGTTACGGAGGAAGACCTTCTTCTTTGAATCCAAGCTGAACTATTTGCAGAACTTTATCCAGAGTATATTTTTTTCCATAGACTTAAGAGATCGCCAAGGAGCCTCTCTGGTGGTTGGAGGTGATGGGAGGTACCTCAATAAGTCTGCAGTGGAACTGATTGTCCAAATGGCAGCTGCCAACGGGGTTGGTAAATGTTGAACGGCTCAATTCCTGTGGGGTGTGGCTGAGAAATGCAGAAATCCATCAGAAATCAGGCACTGTGAGATTTAATTCGCCAAAGGCTTTATTCAACTAATAGTGATGTTTTTAATGGCAAATCAGTTGGGGAGTACAGAAATTACTGGGTTTTCACTCTAAGTGATGCAGGAGGGCAGAGAATACATGTGGAGAAAGGGAAATAAATTCTGCTTGGGGTTTGTGTGTTCTTGGTTTGTGCTTTGACATGCCCCAAGCTGCTGGCACCTGTGGATTTTTCAGTCTTTCTGTAAGAATATAAACCCTGATACTGGTCAGAAATGAAGCAACAGGGAGAGCCACCAGAGTGGCAAAGGAAAAGAAACAACCACGTTTTGCCTTTCTCACCAGGTGTAAGTCGTGGCTGTGGGATAAATGCTTAGGGAGCCTTTGGAAATTGATATGAGAGTTAGCAAGTGAGTGACAGCCTTTATAGGGAGCTCAGCTGTGCTGGAATTCTGTGTTTTGGAAGCAGAGCAAGAGGCTTGTGTGTTTGTGGTAGATCATGGTTCATGCACTGGGCTTTTGTCTTTGTTTCCTTCTGCTTTTTAAGAAGAAAAAGCTTTGCTGTCTGTTCCAGATCTCTTACTTCAGAGCAAACTTTGTGCAAAGGGACCTGGATTTTGGGAATTTGTTTGACAAAAAACCTGACTAGAACAATGTAGTTAATAATGAAGGGGAGAATAGGAGGAGAGAATTTTATTCACTTATTTTTAAAATTGAGATATTTTCCATCTTGGGGAGGAAAGAATCTCCTGGCATTGCAAATTAATGTCTTCCTTTGAATTCAGTGTATGGGCTGAGCAGAAGGGCTGGAAATGTGCACAAAGAGGTGGAAAATGTGCACAGAGCCGGGCTGGGACTGCCTGACACCAGGACAGATCTGCTGGTGAGGGGGAGATCAGGCTCATCTTCACCAGCTGAGACTTTTCTCTCCAGAACTGGGCCCAGGTCTGGCTAAAATGGGGTTTAGGAGCTGGCTTGGGTATTTTCCATGGATTTTTCTCCTCAGTCTGGCTGGTGCCTATCAGTGTTGTGCTCGTGGTGCTCAGGGTGTGGGATTGGTGCCTTGGGCTGCATCTCCTGCACAGAAAGGGCTGCGAGGGTGGGCTGGGGACACCACGGAGCTGCAGCCACCAACTTCCATGGCCTGGAAAAGCTGATTCCAGTGTTCCTGGAGGGAGGAGAAGGGGCTGCAGGAGGTGCCTGTGTGCATCCTAATGGGACTTTCAGGAAAAGCAGGGTGGAAGAGTTGCCTGGATGGTTTTGATGTACTGCAACTCCAAATTGCTGCTGTTTTGAGAATTCCATGGAAGGCTTTTCTCCATCATTGCAGCCTTAGGTTTTCCTCATGAGAAATTCCTCAGACTCAAAAAGGATTAAGTGTAAATCGTTCAGCACATTGTTACACCGAGCAACCTTCTCCAGGGGTTACCACAAAGGATTTATTAGCATTGGATGGGTGGGGAATGGCAGCTGAAAACCTCTGGAAGCCAAGGAGCACCCAAATCACAGAGCAGCTCACATGGAGATCAGTGTTTCTTCCTTTCCTTCCTTGCTGTGGGGAAAAGCTGCAGTTCAGGTGTGCAGGGAGGACGGGCTGGGCTAGGACAGGGGATTTGATGTGTTCATCCAGTTCTCCTGCAGCTGCTGCCTGCTTTGGCAGGGAAAATCCCTTGTTTTCCCTTCCTCTGGGACTGTGTGCAGGGCATGGGGTGGTGCAGAATGTGACCTTCAGAGGGAAACTGGGGAGCAGGAGGGGAAGTTTCAGAGAGGAGCTTCCTGGAGGCCCCGTGAATTCTCAGGGAAGCAGAAGGAGCAAGATTTGGAGGCTGGAATAAAGCACAGGACAAGGTGTGTCTGAGAATGGGGAAAAAGCAAACCCTGCGGAGGTTGGGCTGCTTCAAATGAAACGTGAGGTGCAATAAATGTGTGAGCAGTGGGTGGGTGGGCACAGCGAGGGCTCCAGTGTGAGCTGCTGTGGCCAGCTGGAGGCAGGGCCCTCACTTTGGGTTTGTAAAGTGCTTTTTCACGTTTATGCTGTTATTTGCTAGAGGTGCAGCTGGGCTGTGGCAGCTGGACCATGTAATAACTGATGGGCAGCAAGGCTGGGGCTTAGCACCTGGCAGTGCCAGGGGACAGGAATCACAGCCATGCCATGCCCTTGGCTCAGCACCCACCACAGGCTGGGAATGCTCCTCTTGATTCCTGCTTCAGCTTGTGACTGAATGAAATCCCTCCTCTTTTCCCAGTCTGTTTTTCTGGGTCTGACCCCCTCGACTGCTGCAGAGGAGTCTGGTGCGGTTTTAAATCCTGTCACCTCATTTGGGGGCTGTGGGAAGGAGTTCTTCCAGAGAAATATTCCCCTTCTGGTTTATTGCCTGGACTCCAGCAAAGGGATTCCAGTGCTGGTGTATTGCTCTGGAGCCAATCTCAGTGACATCCCTGGATTTATGGGAAGGAGGTGTGCTACCCGCTGCGAGGAAGAATCTGCAGCTGCTCCCAGGATGTTCAAGTTCTGTGTTCTTTTGGCTTCTCTCTGCCCCGTTGTGTGTTTTGAAAGCAAATTTCGAGGCCCCAGCCAGAGGGAATGCTGGTTTTTGGTGGTGTTTAATGCCCGTGGAGAGCTGAGACCTTCAGTACATCCATGTGCAGCATTCATGAGGAGAACGCTACAACAGAGCGGGGTCGGATGCACTGTGGGGAGCTCTGGCAGGAACAGGGCTGTGCTTTACCTGTTGTTGTATTTGGGGTTTGGGCTGGGTTTGGGATTTGGCCTCACAGTGGTTTGCTCTGCTCTTCCCTCTCAGATCGGGCGCTTGGTGATCGGGCAGAACGGGATCCTGTCCACCCCGGCCGTGTCCTGCATCATCCGCAAGATCAAAGCCATCGGGGGCATCATCCTCACTGCCAGCCACAACCCCGGCGGCCCCAACGGGGACTTTGGCATCAAATTCAACATTGCCAATGGAGGTCAGGGCACTTCCGGCTTTATTTTTATTATTTACTTCTTGTGTTGACCCAAGAATCCTAATTTCTGTTCATATCCCAGAGATCAGCGCCCTGAGCTTCCCTAACAGAGCAAGTGATGTGTTGCAGTGCGCCTCTTAGAGGCAAGGGTTTCTAATACATCAAAGCCCCCAAAAAAGGGCAAACAACCAGAATTTTCCATCTACTCTGAATTGTGGTTGGCCTGATTTTGCTGCAGTGCCTCTCCCACCAAACCCATTGCACCCCTGACCTGTAGGTCTCTCACTTCTGTAATCCTACAATACCTTCTCTAATCCCACCCAACCTATCTGTTAAAAACCCCTGTTTTTAGTCACATGCTCTTTTGTCTCTTCCCTCTGGGGTGAGTGCTTCTGTTAGTACCTGCCTCAGGTGCTTTTGTTTATTATTTTCATGTTATTAAATCCTTTTATTCTGGAAGCAAGGGATCTAGCCCGTCTCTCTTTTAAGCCACTGCCTCCAAATTGCTACAAGAATCCACCTTTGAGCTTATTACAATAACCCAGCTGGAAGTCAAATCTTTCTGGGAAAAACCAGCTGAGTTTATTATTGTGATAGTGATGCTCTGCTCCCCTCACTCCTCTCCCACGGAGTTATTCCCAGCCCAAGTCTTTGCTGTATTCTTGAAGTTCACTCCTCTTGCAGTTGCATTCTTTAACATCTTCCCCCTTGCCCATTTCACCTTGCAGGTCCTGCTCCTGAAGCCATCACGGATAAAATTTTCCAAATCAGCAAGAAAATTGAGGAATATGCAATCTGCCCAGATCTCCAGGTGGATTTGGGCACCATTGGGAAGCAGCAGTTTGACTTGGAGAACAAATTTAAGCCATTCACAGGTAAAGAAATGTTCTTCCTCTTGGCAAGGGTGAGGAATGGTGGTGTTTCTGTGGCCATTCTGACCTCTCCTTCTCATCTGTTGGATAATCCAAATGAGGACATTGCTTCTGGCATCCTGGCACTTATTTATTTGTTGATTTTGTTTTATATAATTTATATATATTTTTTCTGTCCTACAGAAGTTTCTACTTCAGTAGCAAAATCTTGATCCATCAAACTTCCCTAAAATCAAGGGCTGTTTTGCTGCAAGGCAAATGTGTACTTGAAAACAGAGAAATGCAGTTAAAGTGCATTTTCCTGATTAAAAATTACAGAGTTTAATCTTTCAACTGATTTTTTCCATGGTTTCATATATAAAAGTTGTCCCTGTGAGTGGGAAAGCTGTTACACTTCACATGTGACTTCTGTCAGTCAGCAGTGAAATATGAAAATACATTGAAAAAAGACTTTTTAAAAATACTGCAAGTATTTTTTTACCATCTTCTGGTGACCTGTGCTTGTAATTAAAAAAGAAATAAGTTAAAAAATGATAAAATTCGATATTTCTCTCAGTCCCCATTTCTGTGCAGTGGGATTTTCATGCTGTATTTTATGTTTTTATATTCCCTGTTGGCTGCAAAGGTGCAACTTTTTGAACTATGAAGTTCACACTTCTCAATGACTTTGATGGAATTTAAAGATCTAATTTTATATATATATATTTTAATTTAAGTGAAGTGGGACTGAGCCCTCTTGAAGGATGTCCAGAGAGCCTCAGCTGGGAACAGAGTTTGCCTTAAGGATTTTGTTGGTCCATTTGTGACCTGATTAGCAGTGAGAGCCTGTAATTAATTCCTAATTTAGCCCCATTGTTCCTGTCCCTATGAACTGATTCTCTGGGATGTTCAAGGGCTTTGTGCTGAGCCCTGGCCCTTCTCTCTGATGACCCTCAGCACTACTACAGCACTTGGCTCCCACAATTTCAGCCTGTGAGGGTTGATCCCTGTCTCCTTCTCTTTTCCAGTGGAAATTGTGGACTCTGTGGAATCCTATGCCAACATGCTGAGGAGTATCTTTGACTTCAATGCCTTAAAGGAGCTGCTCTCAGGGAAGAACCAGCTCAAGATTCGCATCGATGCCATGCACGGGGGTACGCAGGGCTGGGCTTGGGGCTCTCTGGGGGTCCCCAAGGTGTCCTTGGGGATTTGCCACCTACTTCAGACAGGGAGATTTTCTCTGGAATTTCTATTGCAAAGTTGATTTTTGGTTTATAGCATACTGGATTTTTCTTTTTGGGAGCAAACTTCTTATGTCTTATGTGATTTTCTTTGGTCAAGTGTTGTGTTTTGGGGGTTGGAATGAGCTGATTTTTAAGGTCACTTCCAACCCAAACCATTTTAGGATTCTGTGAAATGTTTCATGGAATCCTGGGATGGTTTGGGTTGAAAGGGACCTTAAAGCTCATCCAGTTCCACCCTTGCCATGGGCAGGGACACCTTCCACTACCCCAGGTTGCCCCAAGCCCCATCCAGCCTGGCCTGGGACACTTGCAGGGATGGGGTGGATTTTGATGTGAGCTCCTAAGCAATAAAGCACCTAAAGTGACCCAGACTGAGCAGCCCAAGGTGGGTGGTGCCGTGGCTGAGCCAGCTCCTTCCTCTCTGTTCTGCCGAGACAGTTGTGGGCCCTTACGTGAAGAAGATCCTGTGTGAGGAGCTGGGAGCCCCAGCGAATTCAGCTGTGAACTGCACCCCCCTGGAGGACTTTGGGGGCCACCACCCTGACCCCAACCTAACCTACGCTGCCGACCTGGTGCAGACCATGAAGACGGGAGAGTACGACTTCGGAGCTGCCTTTGATGGAGATGGGGTAAAGGAGCTGCTCAGAATTCCCCTTCTTTCCCTCTAACCAGCTCTGGGGGACTGAGGTGCACCTTTCCTCTCCCTCTCTCCTCTGTAATCATGAGTGAAGTGAAGCACTCGCTGCAGTTTGCCACCACAGCAATAGTTGGCTTCTGTGTCCATAAGCCCAAACTGTATTTAAATAACTTTAAATCTGTGAAAAATCAGCAGGAAAGTGAAACAGCATCCAGGTGCTGCTGTGTTCTTCTTCAGAGCTGTGTTTATTTCAGAAAATCTCTGGGAATGGTTGGGTTTATGGGCTGAGCAGGGAGCTGAGCTGTGCCTGTGCTGTGTCCCCCAGGACCGCAACATGATCCTGGGCAAGCACGGCTTCTTCGTCAACCCCTCCGACTCCGTGGCCGTCATCGCCGCCAACATCTTCAGCATCCCGTACTTCCAGCAGACCGGGGTGCGCGGCTTCGCCCGCAGCATGCCCACCAGCGGGGCCCTCGACAGGTACCACCACCTCTGGGCACGGGCACAGGGCAGGGGATGCCCCTTTCCTGGCATTTCACAGGGATCTGTTCCGTGTGCTCGGTCCAGTGAGGAGCGAGGCAGTGCCAGGGCAGCAGTGAGGTTTAACGGATTAAACGCTGCCTGGGCACGTGGCACAGGTGGGCTGAGCTCTTGGCTCTTTCTCTTCCCTACAGATAAGCCCAAACAAACGACTCTTCTCACACTTTTTTTCCTTACCTTTGATAGTTACACTTTCTTGGTGAAATGTGTTGAGATCTGCAACTTAAAATTGCTTTGAAGAGCTAAGTGTTTGTATTTGTTCTCGAAATGCACATCCCACTCGTTTCCCAAAGGTCACGCTGGGATGAAGTGGAGGGATTGTACCAAAGCAGTGGCATTCCCTGCCTTCAGTGAGATGCTGATCCCATTTCCCATGGGAGCACCAAGAATTCAGCGATGTAACTTGGCCTTCTTACCTTTGCAGAGTGGCCCAGGCTACAAAGATTGCTTTGTACGAGACTCCAACGGGCTGGAAGTTCTTTGGAAACTTGATGGATGCAAACAAACTGTCTCTGTGTGGAGAGGAAAGTTTTGGGACTGGTAAGTCAGCATTCCCAATATCACCCATGATGGTGATTCCTTATTCTTTATAGCTTGGGATTTATCTTTCATCTGCAGTTGTTAATACTTGTAAAATATTAAATTATAACAAACGGCTTGGAGGAATCTGGGTGGAAATGAACACAGTTTAAAGGTTTTGTGAGGCAGGAGCTCCTTCTCCTCCAGTTCTCCAGGAAGGCACGTGGAGATAGGCAGGAAGTTTGGGGGCCTCTTTAGTAGCGCGGTCGCTGGGTCTGTGGGGATTAAGTGCAATGCTAAATGTATTTTTCAACTCTTGGTGGCCAGGAAAACCTTCTCAATGTTTTCATTTCTGGAAAGAAATACGGTTTGGAGCACGGAGTTTTATTAGGGAAGGTTTCAGGTCACTATTAAATCTCTGAGCTTAATAGGGCCCTCATTTTCCTGTTCTGAAAACAAGGTATGATTTATAAAGTTTAAATTAACACTTGCCTTTGAACAGTCTAAGTGAGTTATTGGGTTACTGAGAAACAAAGAGACCATCACAAGGAATTTACTGGGGGTGTGCAGGGAAGTTGACGGGAGCAGGATTTGCTCCAGGTTGTTGTGGGGTGTTCAGGACACTCAGGATGCCCAGGAGGCCTCAGCAGTTCCTGAGCTCTCCCTGGCATCTCCCACGTGGTTTTATGTCCTGCCTGTGGAAATGGGGCCTTCCCAAACCCTGATTCCTGCACAAAGGCTGAGTTTTATCTGGTCTGAATTCTCCCTGAGATGTTTTTCCCGTTCTCTAAGGATCTCTGGTAGGATCTGCAAGGCACAGGGTCTTGAGGGAATTTCTCACTCAAACCTTGTGTGTTTTCATTCCACCATCCCAAAAAAACCTTTTAGGCTGTGTGTGGGTGCTTTCAATCCCCAAATGCCTGGAGTGAAGTTCTGCGTGGAGCTGGGGTGCACAGCTCGACAGGAAAGGATCACCCCAGCTTTCCTGGGGCTGAGGAAATGGGATCACAGCTCTGGGGGAGAGCGGGTTGCTGTGGGGCTGGGCAGTCTCCAGGGGCAATATTTTTGCAGTCAGATATTACTCTGATATGTGGGACTGGGATTTGGCCCTGTGTTGGAAGGAAAGGGGAATTTCAGGAAACCTGGTATCTCTGGGAAGGAATTTTGAAGTAAATGGTGAGTAAAGAAAGATTCTGGAGTTTTGCCCTGAGTGATTTCAGCATGTGCTGAGTTTATATCCTGGACCTTGGCTAATGAGAGGCCACTGGTGCTTCAGGAGATAAATAAAACCAAATTCCTAGAGCTGCTGAGGGGAGATGATTTCAGATGAGCAGCTCCCCAAAACTGTTTCCACCTTTGTATGAGCAACAAGCTCAGTTTCTCTCTATCCCCCAGCAGATAAGGGACTGCCTCCCAAACCAAAGTGATGCCAGTGGCAGCAGGGGCTGAGAGAGAGGTTTGGGATTTTGGCCAGGCATCAGCACATCCAAGTGGTGGGAGCTGAAGCAGTTTGGGGAAACAGATTGGGAAAGGGCCCAGGAGTGCTGGGTTCCCCCCACAACGCAGAGGGGTTTGTCCATCTGGCAAATGCACTCAGGAAGGAAAAAGGAATAAGAAGGGTGATGAGGGTTGGTTGATAGGAAGTTAATGAGGAGTTGTTTGGAGCTGGACAGAATGGGAGTGTTGAAGGGGAGAGAGGTGAAGGAGCAGTCAAAAGACCCAGTAAAAATTGAAACAAACTGTGAGGCGGTGGGACTGGAGTCCAGCAGCAATTAGAGTAATGCAACATGACAGAATTCCTGCTTGCTTCCTTGGGTATTTTATTCCAGCAAGAAGTTGATACATCACATGGGACTGGTGTTTATTTAGCATTCCTCTCCATCACCTCTGCCCAGCTCTCTCCGCCGTGAGGGACCGTGGGGATAATTTATGGCCACATCCACAATAGTGGGATTTGTGCAAAGCACCACGTAACCCCTGCCCTGCCCCCAGCCCTTTCCCAGAGGATTCCCACTCTGGCATTCCTTCAGAGGGTGACATGGCAGCTCTGGAGTGCTCCTGGGATTTCTTTAATACCTGTTTGGAGGTTTTCCAGAGCGGGAAGGAGAAAACTTTGCATCTGTGGGGCACAGGGTCGAACTGGCGTGCCAGAGGCACCGAGTGTGGGCTGGGTGTGTTCTGGGCCATCTGATCCCGTTTAATTTGGGGGCTGTGAAAGGTCCAGCACCTCTCGGGTTTCCCAAGGGGTCAGTCAGTGCTGTGTGATCCCACTGTGCTTCCAGGGCAAGGCTGGGCTGGCTCTGGCTGCTTCCTGCTCTCCTTGCAGTGCCAGCTTTGGGGGAATCCACAGCGAGAGGCAACGGGCACAAACCGAGCCCAGGAAATTCCACCTGAACATGAGGAAGAACTTCCTTATTGTGTGGGACAGATTGCCCAGAGAGGTGTGGAGTCTCCCTCACTGGAGACAGTCAAAATCCTGGATGCAATCCTGTGCCATGTGCTCTGGGATGGCCCTGCTGGAGCAGGGAGGTTGGACCAGATGCCCCACTGTGGTCCCTTCCAACCTGACCCATTGTGGGATTCTGTGAATGGTCCTTTAGCCAAGAGAGGGGCTTTTCCAGCCCCCAGTGAGAGCAGGCTGGAGGCTCTCCTGGTCTCTGCAGGTGGATGGAGCCTCTCCTTGCCCTGCTGCTCTCCTGCCCCATGGCTGGTGCTCCCTGCCCTGCTGCTCCTCTCCCCGTTCTGGGATGATTTTGGAGTTGTTGGGGTTTGGTTCCCCAGCAGGGCTGACATTCCCAGTGGTGCTGGGTCAGGACATGAACCCAGGGAGCTCCTTGGCAGACAGGACATGACAGCTGCTGAGGAGTTGATGTTCTCCTTCCCGAGCTGCTCCTTTGCATTCACCTTTTGTTTTTTATTTGATGCCCTTTTTACTGTGCATTCCCCGTTCTCTCCTTGGGAACAGAGTTAAGGATGTGTGAACAACGAGTGTGTGTGTGTTAAGAGATGCTGAGTGTTTTATTTGGGCTGGAGCTGGAGCAGATGACATCCTGCCCCGTTTTAACAATGCAGCAGGGATGGAGCTCTGGAAATGTTTCCCATTTGTGAGCTGTGCGGCTGCCAGGGGCATGGAGGAGAGGAGACAAGGTGGGGACTGTGGTGTGAGAGGAGTGGGAATTGTGTCTGTGCTGTGGCTCCCCACAGGCTCCGACCACATCCGAGAGAAGGACGGGCTGTGGGCGGTGCTGGCCTGGCTCTCCATCCTGGCCGCCCGCAAGCAGAGCGTGGAGGACATCATGAAGGATCACTGGCAGAAGTACGGCAGGAACTTCTTCACCAGGTGGGGAAAGGGCTCCTGACACCTCCCATTCCCTGTCCTGGGTCAGAGCAGAGCCCTGATGGCACCGCTGTGTCACCGTGGGGCTGTTCCTGTGTCATTCCATCGCTGTTCCTGTGTCATTCCATCGCTGTTCCTGTGTCATTCCTTTGCTGTCACTGTGGGGCTGCTCCTTTGCTTGTTCCTGTGTCATTCCATCACTGTCACTGTGGGGCTGTTCCTGTGTCATTCCATCCCTGTCATTCCGTCGCTGTTCCTGTGTCATTCCGTCGCTGTTCCTGTGTCATTCCATCGCTGTTCCTGTGTCATTCCATCGCTGCTCCTGTGTCATTCCTTTGCTATCACTGTGGGGCTGTTCCTGTGTCATTCCATTGCTGTTTAAAACTCCCTGAGCAGTTTGCAGCATTCCTGGGTGCCCTGAAATGGGGATTCACCCTCTGTGGTGTTCAGCTTTGGGTTGTTATTCCAGACATAAATCTGGTACCAAAGTCTGGACATTTTATACATGCAAGGTATCTTTTTTTTCCTTTTAATGGAGATTTTTTCTTCCAAGAGCCTTTTTTGCCATGAGATCAGTATTTTTGAGACCCCATATCACAAGTTAATTGGTGACATCTTCAGTGACAGCAGTGTCTCATGGAATGGATGCCCAGTCCCATGGCTGTTGTTTGCCTGGCTGAGTTCCTGTCCAGTCCCCAAATACTCAAATTTAACCTGCAGTAGAGATGGAAGATGGCAAGGGAAGGAGTGAGAACCAGCCTGCACACAAGCAGAGGTGGGAGCACTGAAAGCATTAGGCAGAAATCTTTCAGCTTGGAAGGCCTACATGAAAATTCCGTCTCAAATTGCCAAATGAAAGAACTTGCCTTTTCCTTTGTTTTTTTCTTCTTTTTTTCCCTCCCCACTCACCACAAAGCAAGCACACATCTGAGGCATGGAAACCTGGGGAAAAATGCCAAAGTCTAGGATAAAAAGGCAGCCTTTTAGCACGCGAGGTATGTGTGCAGAGCACGCTGAGTGCAGGGGTAGGCGGGTTAAACACAGCGGCACAAATCCCGCTGGCAGTGGGAACACGGAGTCTGGGATCCTGGCCTGGGCTCCAGCCTCTCTCTGCTGCCTCTCTTACCCGGGCAGGGACATCAAAGCTGGCACTGGATGTTTTCCTGGTGCAGTCACAGCTGCAGTTTGCTGTGGGGATGCACTGAGGGTGTTCACAGTAACCATGAGGGATCTGCTGGGGTGCTGTGGGCAGAACTGCAGGAAATTCTTGGCAGTCAGTTGGAGCCTGGCCCCGGCCCTCGGTCTGTGACACTCAGTGTGAGACAGCACTTTGTGCTTTCATCTCCTGGCACCAAATGCCTGTGATACGCTGTGCTGTGTCCCAAGGATCTGTGAGGATGGAGCTGTAGTGCTGCATACAGATCCTCCTCTCTTTTCACAGAACCCCACACTGGGTCGGGTTGGGAGGGACCTTAAAGCTCATCCAGTGTCACCCCTGCCATGGGTACCTTCCACTGTCCCAGAGTGCTCCAAGCCCCATCCAACCTGGCCTTGGACACTTCCAGTGATGGGACAGCCACAACTTCCCTAGCCAATGTGTTCTGGTGCTTTTATGTGCCTTTTCTCCCTGTCCTCCCCTCCACTGTGGGAGCAGAGAACACCCACAGAGCTCAAAAAGGGCATCCCAAACCATCACAACTCATTGCACCCTCCGCTCCCTAACCCTTGTGTGTGGTGTGGGCTGCAGGTACGACTACGAGGAGGTGGATGCAGATGCTGCCAACAAAATGATGAAGGATTTGGAGACGGTGATGTTCGACCGCTCCTTCGTGGGGAAGCAGCTGTCGAGTGGGGACAAAGTGTACACAGTGGAGAAAGCTGACAACTTCGAGTACAACGACCCCGTGGATGGCAGCGTCTCCAGGAACCAGGTGGGCACACAGGAGTGTTTTCTTCATGTTCTGTTTCCATGAAGAGCAGCGTGTTGGGAATGCTGTGTCTGGCTGGCTCTTGTTCCAGGAGCTCCAGCGAGTTCTCCAGAGTGGGTTAGGATGGACATGCGGGGAGAGGGTAACACAGGAGCCTCCTGTGGCTCCCTGGAGAGCAGGGATGGTGTGGTGCTGGGAATCATGGAAAACAGCTGGAGCACAGGGCTGAGAGGCCCTTCCCTCCCGTGTCCCGAGCAGGGCTTGAGGCTCATCTTCTCCGACGGCTCCCGCATCATTTTCCGGCTGAGCGGCACCGGCAGCGCCGGGGCCACCGTGCGCCTCTACATCGACAGCTACGAGAAGGATGCTCAGAAGATAAACCAAGACCCACAGGTGGGTGCTGCACCTCGCTCCCCCCACTGCTGGCTCCCAGAGCTGAGCCCTTTCTTAGCCCTGCTTTGCTTGGAGCTGTGTGGAGGTGTCGGGAATTTGGGGAGTCGGAGCTTTGGTATCTTTCGTCATAGTATAAAGAGGTTTATTAAAGAAAAGTGCAGTTCTGAGCCCTCTCTTTCCTCCCTGCAGGTGATGTTGGCACCTCTCATTTCCATTGCACTGAAACTTTCCCAGCTCCACGAAAGAACCGGCCGCTCGGGGCCCACCGTCATCACATAGAGCCTCCCTGTGCCGGAGTGTGCACGGGGCAGGCAGCCCAGCCCCTGTCCTTGTCAAATTGTCACTACGAGAGGAATCCTGATTTTATCCCTGTATTTAAGAACACTGTTTTGCTGCTAAGGATAGCCAATAAACCCCAGCCCTCAGCACCCTTTGTCCCCTTGGCTCCTTCTCTGCATCCCCAGTGCTGCTGGTGGGTTGGGTGTGGTGCTCCTCAGACAACCTTGGGGGCAGCACGTGGACTCCTGGCTCTTCCTTAAACAAAAGGCTTTAGGAATAACAGGGACACTAAATTCTTCAATAATTCACAGGCTTTTTTTCTGTCTTGGAAACTTTCCTGGGAAAGAAGCACAAACACTTTATCCCATTTTGGATGAACTTGGTTGTTGAATGTGGACAGTAAGAGCCTTGGAATAATCAGATTTGCAGGCATTAATGTGCAATATCTTATCCAAGGGCACAGAGAGGGTCACTTTGGAGATAGCTGTAGCTTTGTTTGTTAGGGCTGTGCAGCTGCACCTTCCTGCCCTTTTCCTGGAAGTACTCACATTAGTGGGATGGGTTTAAACCCTGTCCCCTCTTGGTTTGCTTGCCTTTGTCACCCAAATCCTGCAATCCCCATGTCCCATCTCACCTTCTGCCCAGGGCTGAAACTCGGGCTGGGTCCCTGGGCAGGCCTGAGGGAGCAGCTCTATCACCCAGGAATGTGGAACATCCCACCCTCATCCCCACCTGCCAGCACCACTTCCAAGGCAGACTGGATGTGCTGACAAAAGGTTTTTATCTCACCTGTGCACAGGTGAGGTGTCTCTGCTGCTCTGTCTGCACTGACAGTTATGGGGAGCTGCTCTGCTGTCGGGTGGATAAAAAACCTCAAAAATGAGATGCAAATAAGTCTTAAAAGTAGAGGTAGGACCCGGCAAGAGCCTGTGTCTGAGGTTGGGAGAGCTGTTTTCCATGCCATGGTCCTGTGCCTCCCCAGTGCTTCCCTTGGCAGGATGCTTCCAGAGGTTTCCCTCACAGCTGGCTGCAGAGCACTAAACCAGGAAGCTGGGATTAGTGGGGAAAAAACAACTTGGCTGCTCTAATTTGCCTTTCAAGCATTGTGTGAACAAATGACCCCGGAGTTTATGGTTGGCCTCTTGTTAAAGCAGGTCAGTCCTGGGTTCCTCCTAATGGAACTGGGAGTGCTTTTCAGTCAAACTGTGCTAAAAGCTGCTCTCTGCCCATCCTGGTGCTGCCTGGTGCTAACAGCTCTCTGGTGACACACAGCTCTCCTCTCCTGGGGCTCCCAACTTCTTTCAGCACCTTCAGAATGAGAGGCAAAGCTTCCTGTGCTCTCATGGCTTTATCTCAGCTCAGTTCCTCCAGCTGCTCCCTCCCACCACACCTACCAGAGCTGCAAAGTGGAGCCCAAACTGATCCCGTTACTTGTTCCTTGTGGCAATTTGTGCCTGTGCAGCCCTTGGCTGTCAGGCAATCCTCGTGGGATTGGGCACCTTGGGTGGGATTGGGGAAATATTCTTACAACTCCCTGGCAGGAGAGTACAACCAGGGGAAGTCGGGCTCTTCTCCCAGATACAGGCAACTGGATGAGAGAGGAAATGGCCTCAAGCTGTGCCAAGATTGGATATTAGGGAAAATTTCTTTCCCCAAAGGACTGCCCAGCCCTGGCACAGCTGCCCAGGGTAGTGCTGAGTCCCCATCCCCAGAGGGGTTTAAAAGCCACGTGGATGTGGCACTTGGGGATGTGGTTTAGTGCTGGGATTTGCAGTGCTGGGGAACAGCTGGACTCGGTCTGGGAGGGCTTTTCCAGCCTAAATGATTGTGTGACTCCGTGGCTGCTGGCCAGAGATCCCTCCTGGGGAAGCCTGGCTGGATTTGCCCGCTGGATCACTGAGCAGGATGCAGCTCTTGGCAGCTGCCCCAGTGCCAGCACGTCCCTGAGCACACAGCACAGGGAGGGAAAGTGGCTGTGGCTCAGAATAGCTGGTGCAGCTCTGGGTATGGGAGACTCCCAAGGTTCTGATTTTGTCAGGAAATCCACTTTTCCCCCTGGGCTGGATCCTGGTGGATCCCTTCCAGGTCAGGGACAGTGCAGGAACAGGGGAGCACAGCCAGTCCGTGCAGCACTCGACGGGCTGCCTTTGCCAAAGCCGTGGCCACGGAGGGGTTTGCAGAGACTCAGCCCCTCTGCAGATGGAGATTTGCATGAAAAATGACTCCTGCTCTTTCTCTGCCTCTCTCCAGGCCAGAGCTCAGGACTCCTGTCCCGGAGGAGCCCGATGAGATCCAGATGTCTCAGCAGTCGTAGAGCTGTAACCTTTATGTAAGGCAGGATCTCATTTCTGGGCGCAGTTTGCACTGCACAGAGATGGAAACACATCCCAAGAGCTTCCTGGGAAGAGCAGCCACAGCCCAGCCCAGAGCAGAGCTCAGCCCAGCCCCAAACTGTGCTCAGGAATTCCTTGTCCCAGCCTGGTGCCATGGCCAGGAGTGCAGCTGGCAGGAAGCAGTGACCAGGGTGACCCCCAGCACACAGGGGATGGTTGAACCCCTGTGCTTGAGGCACAAAAGCTCTGAAATCCTGGTTTTCTGCAGGATTTTCCACCTTGGAGATGTCTCTCTCTAGATGGCAGCATTGGTAAAGAGTCTCTTGGCCACCTCCAGCTTAGGCAGGGTTTTGCCACACCTCGCTCTTGTGATTTCATCAATAATCCCAGGATTCAGTCACCATTCCTGCATTTCTGAAGCCTTGGTGATAGCACAGGCTGCCCAGCTGGTCCCTAAGGATGGGCTTCCACACAGAAATGTTGGCACAAACCATAGCTTTGAGACTACATAAAACAGTTCAAGAAAACACTGCACAGTGCTGTTATTGGTGGAGCAGTTCCATGGATAAATCCAAAGTCTAATCTCCAGATCTTCAGCATGTAGAGGTTTGGGCAAAATTTCCAGGTACCACCAAAAAACATATGTTATTTGGCATGTCCCCATCACAGCACTGACAGCTGTGCCCAGGCTCAGGTGGAGAAAGTGGCAGCAGATGAACTAAAGCAATTATTAAATCAAATCAAATCTCATTTGTTCCCTCAGATTTCAGACACTGAGCAGGGATGTGGGACCGGCAGCACGTTCCCGTGTCTCTGTGCTTTTTCACCACCATCAGAAGAGCTTGTCTCATCCCTTCCCTTGGGATTCCCTCACATTCCCCAGCTGTGGGGGGCTCTGGGAAGATCCCAGAAATGCTGAACTGGGCCAGAAAAAAGCAGGGCTAGGCTGGTCCAAAAGCTGCAGGTGAAGGAGCAGGTCAGGGAAGCATGGTAAGAATGGGACAGGACCAGGATGTGGTGCTGGGGTGGAATAAATGGAGACTGGGAGGGATAAAAGCTCCAAAACATGGAGGGATTTGGTTTTACTGCCTTTGTTTCCACAGGTTGTGATTATGAGCCAGAATCAACAGGGATAACAGGGATATCCATTCTGGGAAATGGCTTTCCAGGTCAGTGCTGCTCCCTGCACCCCACCTGCACCAGTTCTGTGAGCTCCCACTCTCCTCTGGGCTGAACGCTCAGCTCCACACGTACAGCTTCATTGCAGGGAACGAATTAAGTTTTAATTAGGATGAGGAATCCTAGCGAGGAGCAACAGTCCAGGTCTGAAATGCATCCAGGCTCCTCGTGTGACAGCGTGTGAGAGGAGCCAAGGCCGCAGCTGTTGGGATGGATCTGAAAGATGATGGGGATCAGATGCTCCCAGGGCTGCAGCCCCTCTGCTCTCAGAGAGCTGGGGGTGCTCACCTGGAGAAGGGAAGGCTCCAGGGAGAGCTCAGAGCCCCTTGCAGGGCCTAAAGGGGCTCCAGGAGAGCTGCAGAGGGACTGGGGACAAGGGATGGAGGGACAGGACACAGGGAATGGCTTCCCACTGCCAGAGGGCAGGGATGGATGGCATATTGGGAAGGAATTGTTCCCTGGGAGGGTGGGGAGGCCTTGGCACAAGGTACCCAGAGAAGCTGTGGCTGCCCCTGCATCCCTGGCAGTGCCCAAGGCCAGGCTGGATGGAGCTTGGAGCAACCTGGGACAGTGGAAGGTGTCCCTGCCCATGGATGAGATTTAAGGTCCCTTTCACTACAGCAAGGCAAAGGCTGGTGAAAAACCCTGCCTGTGGCACATTTAATTTGCCATAATCTTGAACTTTCTGGAACCAGCAGGGGTGAGCTGATATATCACTGGATATATCACTATCATGATATCAAATATAGCCATGAAGTGCAGCCAAACGCAGTTTGGCTGCACTTCATGGCTATATTTGATATCATGATATTGCTTAGAAAGACTTTGCATCAGTTCAGATCCATTCAGCTCCCTCCCCTCCTCTGTGAAAGCCACCTGGCAGCACCTTCCATGCCCTGCTCCCTCGAGGTGCCAGTTTGGATGCCCCAGGGTGACTCTCAGACTCCTGATGTTGGGGAATCCCCCCACAGTCCCTCCTCTGCTATTTCCAGTCCCTCCTCGCATGCAGAGCACAAAGGAAGGGAAAAAAAAGGTAAGTTTAGGGAGGAATAAAAGGCCAAGCAAGTCCCGTGTCAGAGTGTGCAAAGCCTGGAATCATCTGACTCCGTGTTTATCCACCACTCCTGGGAGACAGAGAGCTGGGGGAAAGTGGAAGAGTTTAGGAAGTTCACAAGCAGAGTGCTTGTGTTGTTTCTGGCACGAAATTGCCAGTCATGTGTGTCCCTTCTCCATGCTGGGGCTGGGAGACCCTCAGGAATGATCAGCTCCAGCAGGGATGGTTGTTCCTGGCAGCACCAAGGCTGAGCACCGGGCAGGGGCAGCAGCACAGGGGTCACCTGTCTGCAAAGAGCCTCTCGGGGTAAAAAACCAGAGACAGACACTACAAACCCACCCTGTGCCAGTGCAGCCCAAAGAGAAAAGTGTTATAACACTCTGTAATTACAGCCAGCCTCAAAGAAGACGCTTTATGAGGGCATTAATCAGCTGCTCAGCTCCTACAAAAGGAAATAATGTGATTTTTAAACAATGCTGGGGTTTAATTTGATTCGGCAGCAGCTTAGAGGTGTTTCTCCATTTGCAAGAAGTTCCAGCTGTTTGGGAGTTTGACCGCTTGGATGACAGAGGAAAAAATACATATATATGAATTTAAATGATGGTCCTGCCTCATTCCAGATACCTACAACTTTCAGGGTGAGGCACAGCCTTTTCCAAAGCAAAGTGACAGCATCAGTTCTGTGCAGCTTAGGCTGAGGAAGTTAATTAGGATGTAGGTGTTATTTAAATAGCTAAATGGGACTTTACTGGAATGCTAAAATGCATTTGGCCCAGTTCAGAGCCTTTTTCAGCATCACCTGAGCTCCCTCCAGTTTAGAGGTCAGAGCTTCCCCCACACTTACTGGTTTTTAGCTTTCAGTGTCCTCCTGATTAAATTGTTGCTGTGGTGAAAGTTGAATATTTAGGTTGTATGGAAAGTAGAGAAATTGAATGTAAATTGAAGCCATTTATTTTTTAATTTATTGCCAAGCAAAAATGTGCAGGGCTGTTAATTAATGTCTCACTCCCAGCAGCAGGTGGGACAGGGCAGCTCCTGGCAGCATTTCAAGCATCATTCACTGTTGATACCATTTATGGCAGAATGAGCAATGTAATGCATTTTATTTTGCTGCTTTCTTAAAAAAAAAAAAAAAAAAAAAAAAAAAAGAAGAAAAGGGGTAGAAGAAATNGAGCAATTCAAATTAAACAGCAGCAAAAGTGAAATCAGACATTTGTGGTTTCAGCTCCCTGGCTGCACTGCTGAGCTCTCCATCAGGGGGAATCAAGGGCAATTTTTAAGCAGCTCTTGTACGTTCTGCTTTGAAGTGACTGTTGTAGATGTCTTCTAAAAAGCAGCTGAGCTGCAATTTCAGTTTTAGATTGAAAAGCCACTGGGTAACTGAATGTCCCTGTGTAAGTCTGTGAAGTTTTTTGTGTGTAGAAGAAGGTGCAGAACACACCTCAGCTCCTACTGATTTCTTCTGCCATGATATCTGGGCTGATGGAAACAGCAAAATGCCACTGGGGGTTTCACAGGAATTGGTTTTCAGATCCAGGGAAGTGCAACAGACTCCTGTCACTGTGCACCAATTCCTCACAATTGTGCATAAGGGTTTGTAGCTCAGTGCTTGCACACTGGATTTTCATCTTACACTCACGAGTTTATTCTCCTCTCCTTTTTCCCTTCTTTGCTTCCAGCTTTTCGTCCTTTGTAGCCTCCTTCAGAGTTTTCCACATTACCATCTTCTCCATACGCTATTTTTCCTCTCTAGATTTCAATTCTTTTCTGCAGTTCTGTGGGGGGAACACGAGACTTCACAAACTCCAGCACAGATGTCTGAGGAGTCACTGAATGATCAGGTGAAAAAGAAACCACATAAACTCCTCTTTTCAGAGATGGTAAAAGCAACTTATAAATTAATTGCACTGAGAAACACAGGGAAAGAGGCTCCATCCTGAGTTAAATGGATTAAACCTCATCTTTGTCCAGTTGCACGGCAGCTACATGGTCACAACCCCATGCACACCCCAAAGATCTTCCTGAAAGTTACTCCTGTGGGACTCACCTTGCTCAAAACAATATTTAAAATGTCCTTCAAAACCAAGTTGTCTTTGTTTTGACACCATTTTTTCCCCTTTAATAATGATCCCCGTTATTTTAAATCTCTGTGGAGGGGTGGCCAAACACAGAAGGCGCCGATGCCAAACCCAGGGAGGATGAAGGAGATGACACAGGGAGGCTCAGGCTACACTTCCTGAGAATTTTCTTAACAGCAAGAGACTTTGCTAAGAGTTATTTGATGGAATTTGTGCTGGAACGCTCTGGAAAAAAGATCTCTAATTTTTATGCATTCAAAGCTCTGTAGATTTTCACTTCAATTTGCTCCACAGCAACTGATCTAAACGTAAAGAACGTTTCAATCACCATCTTTTAGCATAAACGATACACTGGAAACATTACAAAACAGTAAGTATTCAGTTACATCCCGGGGTCCCATGGCTTTTATTCCACATACAATGAAATGTATGAGGCCTGGAGCGGGCTGAGAGGTAAAGGTTAAATTATGGATATGTATTCAGCTTTTGAGAAGTCTGAGAAGCTGTCAGGCCCCGCAGCCCCTGTGCCATGAAAGGCTTGTCAGCACGCGTTCCCAGAGCGCCGCCAGAGCCGCGCTGCAGCCCGGGCAGGACGGCAGCAGCTGAAAGGCTGCACAAGAACAGAACGAGCAGCGCTCTATAAACCCACTACAACTCCTGTTTGTTCCTTTGGCGCTGCGAAACCGCTCCAAAACAGAGGCCAACTGTTAACAGAGGCAAAGCCAACTTCATCTTTTGCAGGCTGACAAATGGTCATGTAGGTTACCACATAACCCAAGACCTCGGGATTAAACTTCTCCAATTGTTTTCACATGATGCAACTTTAAATCTTTCTTTTGAACAGTATTAAATTTCCTTTCATTCCCATAAACTTCAGAAAAAGTTGACTGCTCTCACATTTCAGACTGTGACCCAGCTAACTTGCACTTTTCCCCTCTGCTAGTCTGGAGAACAGAATAATGAAATTCAGACAACAGTGACCAAATGTTGTTCCGTAGAACTTTCCTTTTACAAAACAGATGAATACTCCTGGGCTCCAAAACACTGCAGGGAACAAAACTTTCCAACCTTATGGAAATAACATAGTAAGCCTGTGCAGTGACTTCATCTCCTTTATCAGATCAGAGACATTTTCACTGGAATTGAAGTGGATTTTTAAAAAAATCAACTCTAAATAGAGGAAAAGAATTAAAAAATCCCACTGAAGCCATTATTGAAATACTACTTTATTTAAAACCTCCACACCCATGTGAGAGAAACCTAAATTTCACAGAGCTTTAGAGGGAGAAAACATCTTCATCATCCTCATAATTGACATAATTTTTTGTTGCAGATAGAAGTGTGCTTTCATAACACAGGAAAACGAACATTTTAGTGTTTGTGATTCACAAGGAGATAAGCAGATGCATTGTGTGCTGTGGCTGGGACAAAGCGCCATAGAGAGGGACCACAGACACTCTTGGGGGCTTTGGCCACTGCAGGGGCTGGAATTTCTCCCTGGAGGTGCTGAGCTCTCCGGGATCTCACTGGAACCCCACTGAGTCGGTGCTCTCAGCATCCTGCCAGACGAGGCCCTGTATTTACACAAGGAGAAATCCCCACTGTGCTGCAGCTCTGCTGGGATTGCAGTCACTTAAACCCACTGCAAATTCAGCCACCAGAGTCAAAATAAAAGGAGCCAAAATATATAAATCCAGCAGACGAGGTTTATGGGGGAACTAAACCAAACATTCACCGGGAAGATTTAGTGCAGCCAAATTGTTCTAAGTGAATGGGGTACCTCAGCTCGTGGTGGGGCACATCTCTGGGTTAGTGCTGTGCTAAACTCATGCTGATAGCAATAAAAGTTTTACATGCAAAGCGAGTGGAAAATACGAGATGTTAGATAGGACAATACAAGTCTATAAACCTGATACCTAAACCCTGCTCTCAGGGCTTTGCCAGCCCCCCGCTAACTTCCATGCAAATTCCACCCGTGGATCCCCAGTGTTTGTCTTAATTGGAAGTCTTAAAGGTGAATTGAAATGTTGTTGGAATAAAAACCTGTTTAAGATGCCAAATCCCTGCGTAGACTTGCAAGTAAATAAATTGTAAAGGCTGACTAGGGGCCTGCTTATTAACCTGTCAAACCACCAGCCCTGGAATCTCTTTTTCTCCTGCAAAAGTTGTGATGTTCTCCTTCCTCTAATGATTGAAGTATTTTACTGCCTCACGTGCCTGGCCACGAAGACGAGAATGTTTAGGAAGGTGATGAAATCTTATTCATCCTGAAGATGCCGTGGTCCTTGCTGGCAGGAAGGGCTGGGGCTCCCTGCAAGTGGTGGGAAGTGATGGATTATGACAGCTGGGTGTAATATTGGTTCAGTTTTCCAAACTATGGCCTTAATAAGCTTCTCTCTGAATCAGATTTTTTGAGGATTGGGTTGGTTGATTCCTTTTCGAAGAAGCAAACAAACTCTGCGTGAGGAACTTGGAAATTACGGAGCAGTTTCACCTGAAATTACCTGAGATGTTTTGCAAAAGGACGACTTGGTCATGCCCAAACTCTGCCATGAATCCACACCCTTCTTTTCCAGGCTCCCTTCTGGAGCTAATGAGAAAGACATAAAATAATTGTCCGTTCCTCCCCAAGGATAAGTACAAAGCTCAGCAGCTGAAGTGTGAATGCCCAGCCCGGGTGAGTGTTTGGAAGTGTCACTGTTACACACTTCTCCCAGTGACTGCACCACCTCTGCTCCTTAAATGAACACTCCCAAAGTGCCCAGCACAATGGATGTCAAATGGAATGAAAGGCTGGGGTGCCAGTTCAAAAAATAAAGTCACAACAACAACAAAACTAACGTGTAATAAGCGTGCCAATATTTGCATATGTTATTATGTGGTTGCTGGTGTTTGTGTCCCATTGTCACCCTCTTTTTGCCATTATGTGTCATGGAGGTATGTCATTCAGGGGTGTGAAGAACAGAGTCTTTCTGAGACATAAATATATGTATATTTATTCATATATGTAAAATTCCAGTGTAATACACACATGAAAGAATTGTGGTCTATTTCAAGGCTTTTCCTTTCATCTTTTCCGTAGCTTTCTGCCAATTTTCAAAGTGCTCCCAGACCACAGACTGCAGGAAATTATCTGAACAAGGCTGACCTGCACCTCCTGGTGCTCCCTGTGCCATTCCCCAGGGCTACCCCTGTCCCCTGAGCCCCACAGTGCTCCCTGCCACATTCCCTGTGCCTGCTGAGCCTTTGCTTTCCTCTTAAAGCAAAGGAAAAATCCCACCTGAGGAGACAGAGCTGTTGCAAAGACTGGCACAAATCAGCTCCTCCTCACTGGCCTGACCTGCTGCCTTCAGGATAAAACTATTTATTCTCGTATCTCCCATCCCTTTTAAAGAAATACATTATTTGTGCTGCACTTGCTCCTGAAACTTCACCAGAAAATAAAGCTGGTATCAAGTGGACAAGGTTTTCACCTGAGTTAGACAGAATTCCTTTCCTAAAGAACTCAGTGTAAGTTATGTCTAAATCTTCTGCTTTTAACGTAACAGCAATTGTTTTCCATCTTATAATTTAGAAATCCACAGCGAAATCAGATTTACCCTGGGTCTTTCCATGGATGCACAGATTCTAGGAATCCAGGGAAGTTCTAACCTCACTTCCAGCTTAGACTCTGGAAGCCTGAACACGCTGGTGTAATTCCAGTTGAATTTCAAGTGGGCAAAGGATGATTGATATGGCCTCAAAGGGTGGAATCAAAAAATCTGGTACAGATTAATAGGAATATTAGTGAAAGCTGGAAAGGAAAACAAGGATTCTTTTCTAATGTGACATGATACTTAAGAACACACATTGTCAGTAACTAAAAATGTGAAATGTTTCTCTTTTATTTTGCTGTACTTCTGACACGATTCTCTTACAATACTTTGCTTATCATCCTCTTGTGAGGTTTATTGTACTTACAAATCATTCCCAGACAGCTTCTTTGCTATCTTTTCATTAAAAAAAAAAGAAAAAAAGAGTAAGAAAGTTTTGTGGATAATACATTTTCCCTGCGGGAACTAATTCCACAAAGATATTGACTACAAGCCTGTCATTGTTCTAAAATATGTGGACATGTATCAAATGGTTGATTCTTCTCCCCAGAGTCACCTTCTGAAGCTTTATGTGTGCACTTCATCTCCCAAGCATCCTGAGACCACGGAGGAGAAACTCCAATTGTCCTCCCAAGCCAGAGCTTATCCCTACCTCGAATTCCTTTTGCCATCAGATCACTGTGGACACTCCTTGCTATCCATTCTTGGGTCTTTAGGGCTGTGTCCACTCCAGTTCCTTTGTTTAATGTATTTTTAGCCCGTCCACTGTGGGATGACAGACTGCAGCACGTTAAAGCAGGGAGAATATTTGTATTGATTTCCAAATGCTGCAGATTGAGAGCAGATGTACCACGTATTCCCCAAACGTATGTTTTAACTTTCATTTATGTGCTGTGCTGAGCAGTCTGCGAGCCAGGAAGTGATTTATATCTGCTAATTGCATGCACTTTGGTAGATTTGCAGCTAAAAATAAGCGGTTTGTTTTTTAATTATAAATGATTTATCCTCTCAAGCTGCATGGAGCTAAAACTTCGAAGCTAAATGAGAACTTGGAGAACCTGCATTTAGTTTCTGCATCTGCCACGGAATGTTTCTGTATGTTTAGTGGGGTATCCCTGTGCCCAGCTCAGAGGAATCTGGATCTCATGGACATCTTACTCCATTACACAACAGAGAGGTGAAGGCAACACTTTTGTGTTACAGCTGAAGAGGTGTAGCAGCAGCTGCTGCCAAAAGCAGTGGTTCGGTGGAGACCTTGGAGAAGGGTCCCACTCACCTTTGCAGGATCCGACACTCCGGCAGCTGTGGGGAACTGGACCCAGCCGGCTGAGTTGGGAAACACGGCTCCCATTCCCTCTCATCATTGAATGGCCTTGCCCGGGTGAACACAAGGAAACACAAGAGGTGTTTTCTTGCGGGCAGCTCGCTGTTAGATCGGTCAGAAGTAACCTGCAATGTCACTTCGGAGGGTCGGGGCAGGCAAGCCTGGGCTGGTGCCGCAGCACTGCAATCCCGGCTGCACAGCCTGACCTTCCCTTCCCGCTGGCACGGCTCCGGCATTCCCGGTATTCCCTGCCTCCAGGAGAAGTGGCAGGCCCCTGAGGGCACTCATCGCTCTCAATGACTGCAACCCCACCCCACCTTGCCTGGGGCTCTCCTTAAGCTCAGCCCTGGTCCCCTCGGAGTCTGTCACTGCAGCATCCCTGTGTCTGGCTATGGACCCTGCTGTGGACTGACTTCCCTGCTTGACCTCATCCCTAGGGACCTGCTGGGACACTGCGCTGTGTCCCAGTGCTGGAATGGCTCCTGAGGCACGGCCCCTGAGCTGTTGTTGATTCTCAGCTTCATCTCAGACCTGCCTCCCCACCCTGAACTTGCCTGATGAGCTTGGCTGGAGCTGGGCCTGCCTTCTTCTGGATTAGGGGTCGTGCTTCAAGGACCTGAAGTGGCAGAAACTCGGGCACCCAGGTCCCAGCAGCTGCCAGTCCCTTCCATGTGTCACACCAGATCCTAAAACACACCAAGCTTGGCTCACCCTGTCCATTTAATCCATGTTTGTTTAGTGGTCAGTTTTCCCGAGGAAGTGCCCTTGTCCTGACTGGTGAGAGGAGGAATATGTGCATATTTGTATGTGTGAGGAGAAGGTGGTTTCAGACCTCAATCTCCTTCCCTAACATGCTGCCAGATGTTTATCTGGGTTTCTTCCTCCTCTTGAAACTCTATTAGTGTCTGACAAGAAATACAAGATTCATATGGCAGAAGAAAAGCCTAAGGGATCTGATCTAGCAGGAAGCGAGGAGGAAATTCCTTTAATCTTGTCCTTGTTTCCACTCTGCTTATGAGCTTTTTATTAAACAGTTGCTGACTTTTGAAATCCTAAACCTAATCTAAGCATCTCAGGAATGTGATCATTCTCCTGGATGGAAAGTAGTTATCACTCCTAGGAGCTTCAACCAGCTTTGACAGTGTCCTCCAACTCCAGCAAAAATGTTATCCACCATTGGCAGGAGGGAACTCCAACCCTCCTGCCCAAAATCTCAGTTTCCGATCACCAGAGAGAGGGAAAAGCTTGTTTGGGGGGCTGAGCTGGTTGACAAGGTGGGGTCAATCACAGGTTGGACTTGGTGGTCTTGGAGGTCTTTTCCAACCTCAGCAATTCTGTGATTCTGTGCAAAGCGCTCCTCTCCAAGTGCAATAATCCCACAGACCGCGGTTACTGTATGAGGCACAGACCCCTGGGAAGGGGAAGGGATGGAAACCCTTTCAGTGTGGGTGGAATCTCAGCTATTCCAGAACCCTCTGGACACAACCCCATGCCACGTGCTCCGGGACGCTGGAGAAGGGAAGCCGCACCAAACAACCCGCTGTGCTCCCTTCCAACTCGATTCTGTGATTCCGTGCCTGCTCACAGGTTGGACTCGATAATCCCGGAGGCGCTTCTGTGGAAAGCGTTCCCCCCGCAAGTGCGACAATCCCTTCGGGAAGGCGAAGGGGGAAGGGAAGGGAAGGGAAGGGAAGGGAAGGGAAGGGAAGGGAAGGGAAGGGAAGGGAAGGGAAAGGAAGGGAAAGGATATCCCCGCAGCGCTGCCCTCACAGCTCCGCCAGGGCCGCCCCGGGGCTGCTCTGAGGGCGGGCGGCTCCGCGCCGCCGCTGCTGCGCGGGGACAAAATGGCGGCGGCGGGCGGCGNACTGCGCGGGACGGAGGAGCGGCGGCCCCGCGGTGGATGCGGGAGCAGCGCCGGCTCAGGAATGCAGCAGCCGGGCGGCGCGGACGGGAGCCTCCCGCTGCTGCTCCCGCTGCTCCTGCTGCTGCGAGCGGGCAGCCGCGCCGAGGCCGGGGACGCCACGCAAGGTAAGGGGGACGCGGCGGTGCCGGGGTGGGATGAGGGGAGCGGGGCCGGCACTGAGGGGAGCCCGGCGGCTCCAGCGCTGCCCCCGCGCCGCCTCCCGTTAACGAACTCGGCGGTTTATACTCGGTCTGTGTTTAATTCCTTCGTAAAAAAGCTCTTTCCAAGTGTTGGGGCCATTCCCAGCGTAACCATTCCCAGGCGGTCCCGCTTTGCGGTCCGTGATTGATGGTGCCCGAGGTGTGTTATCGCGCTGGGGACTCGTCCCTTAGGTCCGGCTCTGAGGGCACGGTTTGCCATCTCACCCCCCTTGTATTCCTTAAAAAACGTTGATTTATTTATCCGTTTATTTACTTTCAACAAAAAGAAAGCGTCTCCGTTTTGTTTTTAGCGACTGGTGTTTATGCCGCGATCCTTCTGCTTTATCGGGGTTGTGATTGCAGCCTTTTTGCGATTTACGTGTAAAACACAGCGTAGCCCAGGCATAAAGGGACCTTGGAATCGGGATAGCTGGAATTGGGCAAGGACTGATTCCTTCAGGCCAAGTCAGTAAAAAGTGAGCAGTGTTTTTGGACGCCTGCATGAGAATTTCACTGAGAGTTGGATAAACGTGAGCTCCGGCTCCTCCAGAGTGTTTTGTGGTGGGTACTTCAATCACAAGCCAGCTCTGAGAAGTCCTGTTGATCATATGCCTGTATTTCATATTTAAAGAAGTGAAAAAAGTGCATGTTAGAAAGTTGATAAAAGCGCCAAAATTTAACCCAAATTGTGAATACTGTGGGATAACTGCCTTTAAAAAATCGCTTGTAGCGAACAGAACTCTGCTGTCACATCCCTGTGCCTGGATTTCTGCCGTTCCGGGACTGTGTGTGAGGGAGGGAGTGGATGTGTTGGAATGACTTCCCCATGTCCCAGTGCGGCTCGCAGGAGTCTCGTGGTGCAGATTCAATGGCTGGATGAATTCTAGCTTGGGGTCGGAATTCTTCATGACATCTCAATGGGAAAAGTTTCAAAAGTTGATTTCTAGTGTCTCCAGGGAATGCTGTGTGTGTTTAATAAATAGCTGTATTTTTAAAAGGGGGAAAAGGGCCATTTCCCCCCTGGTTTTGCAGATAATTTCAAAGTTTTAGGGCCATATGAACTTTTTGTGTGTTTCAAAGAGCCTGGAAGGGAAAAATAAAACCTCATTAACATAAAGCAACGGATCACATCGGGTCTAAAACTGACCATTTCTTATTTCCTGTGGATTCTGCTGGGAAGTATCTATCAGAGTATGACTTCACCTTTACGTGAATATATTAATGTAGTCATTACAGTACAGGTAACATAGTACAAGTTACACCAAGAGGGGTTTCAGCTCAACATAAGAAAGCATTTTTTTATAGTGAGAATAGTAATTCACTGGATTTACCACCCCAGGGATGTGGTGGAATCCCCATGGATGAGACTGGATAATCTCAGCCAGGCTCCCTTTCCCACAAAAGGCTGGACCAGATGATCCTTCCAGTTCCCTTCCAGCCTGGACTGTGAGCTGTGATTATGTACAGTTACTTTCCACAGTGAAGTATTTCTTGCATTTTAAATAATATCATTGGCAAATGCTTGCAGTGTTGGTTCTTGGGCAGATCAAGTGATTTATTTATTTTTTATAGATAGACATCTATCACATGTTCAACCACATACTGCGTTTTCCCCCAAACTAGGTTTTGTGGAAGAACAAGGGAACCTGAACATCCAACACTAAATAAAAAACCAAACAAAGAAAAAGCCTGTTCTAAAAAGTTTTACAGATTTCTTTGAGGTAGCTCTAATGGTTGGGTAAATAGATTTTGCTCCATCAGAAACCCAACCCATACAGAATCTTCAGTCCCTACCCTTTAACCATGACATTTTCAGAAAGAGGATGTGGACCACTGTCTCCTGCTGCTGCCTTTCTGTCCATGACCTTTCCTTGTAGGGAGCAAAACAACCCCAAAAGCTTTGTACATTCACTGCCTTTAACTTGTGCTCTCCCAAGGGTGCTCAGGGGCTGGCCCAGGTGTTCCAAATAAAAGCACCAAGTTAATGTCAATTTAAGGAACGGCAGCCCTCTAGCTTGGATGTTTTTTGCAGTATGTGGCTCTGGATATTCCCAGTTCAGCTTGATTATTGTTCTTCCAGATCAGGTAACTTTGTGAGGAGTCCCAACGACAGAAGTGTGAATAATAGAAAAACATTTTAAAGGCATGTAGTAAACCCACAGATGGCTAGATTGTGTTTTAGATTGTAGGGGTGCTGCTGATTTCCTTGAAGGTTGTGAGATAAAGTTCCACAGCTCTTGATTAGTCCCTGTGGTTAATTGTTTCATCGCTGGGTCACAGGCTGCTGCTTCAGCCACTATCCAGGAATGAGTTTAAAAACAAACAAAATGCTTTTGTTGCCTTAAGCCTCTAAGAGGATGAGGGTAGAAGTCACTATTTGAGGTTGTAGCCTTGTATTTCTTGACAAAAGTGGCTTGAAGTAGCAGCAAATTATCTTCAGGACACCGTTTCTTTGTTTCTGTAATTAACTTCAGCTGAAACTGCTGTGTTAATTATGTCCTCGCAGGGATTTAAAGGGTTGCAAATGAGAGTTGGGCAGGGGAGTATTTTAAAGCTTGTGTATGGATTTAAGTAGGCAAAGCGAGGGGTAAAAAAAATAGTTTCCCTGAGGTGTGACACTGGATCCTGCTCTTTGGAAACAGATGTAGAAATCCAGCAGTCTGCTGGGACTCCAAAGAGCACCTCAGAGTTGAAAACTCTTTTAAAAAGTCTCTAACTAAACGCAGCTGCTTTACTCACAGCGATTGTCTTGCGAGCCAGAAACATGCAGAAAGTTAACTCAGACAAAAGAAAAAGTGTAAACCTTTCCTTCCCCACGCCCTGGAAAAAAACCTTCAGTCATCCTCAATTGCAAATTCCATGTTCACACAGCCGTGGAGTGAAATGTTGTATCTCAAACAGTTTTTAGGAATTTGCTCGATTCTGAGGTATTTTCTGCTGTCTCGGTGGGATGGTCTCACCTTGCCCTGGGTATCAACTCCCTAAAGCTGAGCTCAAAGAAATTCTGGGTTGTTCAGAGCTGGGGCAGCCCCAAACAGTTGAATAATAAAGGGACTTTGTAGGGCTTTTGCCATCCTGGTTTCTTTTTCATTGTAATCAAGGAGATGTTGAAAGTCAATGAATCTGCACATTTATAAATGGAACAACAGTGAAATGAATAAATGAGAGCAGTTGTCTATGATTCTTTGGAAATAATGACAAAATACTGAAGGATGCTTCTGTAGGAGTGGTGATTGTAGTTCTACATTCTTTATGGTGAAGTGCTTTAAAATTCCTGAAATTCTACATTTGGTGTAAAGTTTCATTTGGTCAGGTGCTGCAGAGGAAGTTACAATTATTTTTTTGTGTCTGTTCACAAGCAGAGTCATTGCTGTCCTTGCCAGGAGTGTGGCATGTGAGAGACTTAGACATGTTTAATGTCATTTAATTGGGCTGAAACGACAGGATGGACTGTGAAGGTTGCCAAGGTGGAAAAACTGAGTAATTTCAGCTTAAATATATATCACTAGTGTGTGATGTAATAATAAAGCCCTAAATATTACTATTATTTAATAGTAAAGTTCTTTGAAGTCCCCCAGGGAATATAATGTAAAATAAAAGAACTTGCCTATATTTGGAATCGAATGCAGTGTGATATTGAAAATGGTGCTCTGCCAAAGTCAGGCAGCTTGGGGAAAAGAAGTAGCTTGAGAAAGGAACCCTTTAGTGAGGAAAGCAATAACCCAGGCTCCTCATCCTGCTTCCATGCCAGCATCCCGGGGTGAGGAAGATTGCTTTCCAGGATCTCCTCCTGAAGTGGAGACAGTGCAGTGCCACTGTTTCCAAGTAAATCTGCAGGGCAGGAGATGAAAGGAAGCGCCTGGTGGCTTGTGGAGAGAATCCCGTGGTTCACGTTGCTGGCATGGACACAGATTTGGAGGATGATTGTTAGCTAGGATTCCTGAAGAAATAGTGTGGAGTGGTCACCAAGAGGGGCAGAGAGGCAGGGCACTGCCATGGAGGAGGGGCTGGCAGGGGTAAATGGGCCGTGGGGCTGTGTTCCAGCAGTGCCCTGTACAGAGCTGGGCTTTCCCTGGTGTTTCTCAACAAGGCATTCCGTGGAGTTCCCCAGGCAGGAGCACAAGAAAGCTCAGGTCAAGGCTGCTTTGTTGCTTCACCGAGTTCCTTGGAGTTTTTGTGCTTGATATCCTGTTGATGGCTTATGATTTAGCTTTTATATTTTTCAAATTCTGTATTCCCAGTGTGTGACTCTGCAGTGTCCTGCAGCCTGGGAGCTGCTGCTCTCTCATGCTGAGACAGACAGAACAAAGCCTCTCCAGGCTGCTCTCCAAGGACACCCAGCCCGGCCTNGGGTAAAGGACAGCAAAAATGTTCTTGCAGGACATGTCCTGTGTCATGGTGTTGGAGGGGGCTGGGTGCTGTGTCCCTGCTGGCTGGAATGTGCCAGTTCAGTGGTGCTGGTCCAGGCCTGGCTTAACCCACCCAGGCCCTGCTGAGACTTTCTGATCTCTTTGCTCTTGTGACCAGTGACAGAGCTCTGGGAAATGGCTGAGGCTGAGTCAGGGG
>VWZT01006911.1:433928-445588 GCA_013397055.1 Pachycephala philippinensis
CCCAGGGTGTGCCTCTGAAGGCCTTTCCAATAAATATCCACCTTTATTCCTTTATTCCTGTCTAGTCTCTGTTTTCATGTTGGCCTCTTTAGGTATCACTATTCTAACAAACCCCTTTGGAAAGCTATGTGGAGTCTGGTTGATCAGAGAGGGTAAAGGACAGCAAAAATGTTCTTGCAGGACATGTCCTGTGTCATGGTGTTGGAGGGGGCTGGGTGCTGTGTCCCTGCTGGCTGGAATGTGCCAGTTCAGTGGTGCTGGTCCAGGCCTGGCTTAACCCACCCAGGCCCTGCTGAGACTTTCTGATCTCTTTGCTCTTGTGACCAGTGACAGAGCTCTGGGAAATGGCTGAGGCTGAGTCAGGGGAGCTTTAGGCTGGATATCAGGAAAAAGGTTCTTCTCCCAGAAGGTATTTAGGGACCACAAAGGCTCCCCAGGGAATGGGCACAGCCCTGAGGCTGCCAGAGCTCCAGGAGCATTTGGACAATGTTCTCAGGCACAGGGTGGGATTGCTGGTGTGTCTGTGCAGGGCCAGCAGTTGGACTGGAAGATCCTTTTGGGTCCCTTCCAGCTCAGGATTCTCTGATTCTATGATGTCACATTGGAGACAGGAATCCTGGGTGTATTTATTGTGCCTTGGGAATGTTGAAGGCAAAGAAAATCTGTCTGCTCTTTGTGTCAGGGAAAGCCAAAAAAAATAATAAATAAGGCAAGTCCCTGTGTGTACAGGCAAGCCACTCTCCCCAGAGCTGGAGAAGTGCTAGTAACTTTGTGCACATGTTCCATGGTCTCTCTAAGCCCTGCTGATGCTCTGGGCTGTACGGATGTGCTTTCACTCACAGATATTTGGGACTAAAAGTTAGGACTTTGCCATCCCAGTATGCACTGGGAAAGTTCCATAACTGGGTGAGTTCTTGAGAAAAGTTCGTGTAGGCTCCGGGGGAAGCCTGCATTTTATTAAAAGCTTTTTTTCAGGCTGCTCAGGTCATGTGCTGAAACTGATACGGCACGAGGGCTTCCTGTGACCTTCTGCTCCTTGCCTCCCAGGGCTGTCCCTGGTGCGTCCCCCTGTCCCGTTCCCAGATGCTCTGTCTGTCTGTCTGCAGCAGAGCCCTGAACATCTGCTGCAGGCAGATCCAGGAAGGAGCTGGGATGGTGGAGCTGTGAGCTGGGGCACAGCAGCAGGCCATGGGAAATGGAGAGATCAGAGATAAGCGAGGGAAAAACGCTCGGCAGCTTTGTAACCTCCTCGCACATTCCCTCCAGAGACTGGGAATAGAGCAGGGGATGCTTTTCCTGCCCTGGGAACTTGAGATTGTCTCTGGAAGGATGTGCACTTCCACAGGCACAGTGTGAACATTCCTCTGCAAAGCTGCTCTGGTGGCCCAATCCCCCCTGAAGATGTTAAGCCGAGCTTTAAAGGATGGCGAGTGTAAATGTAATGAGCTGCCTGAGGGTGTCCAGTGTGGCTGGTCCATACAGAACCTATTCCTGCAGAGCAAGAACTCCCGCAGAGAAGGAGGGATTGGGGTCTGGGTGGCCTTCATTTCAAATTCTGGAGGGCCTTGATGCTTTAGGTTTTAACTTTTATATTTTTCAAATCCTATACTGCCTGGTGTGTAGCTCTGAAGTTTCGTGTGGCCTGTGAGCTGCTGTTCTCATGCTGGTCAGGCATAACAAACCTCTCCAGGTTTCCACCTCAAGGAAACCAGGCCCCAAAATGTGTAAACTAACATCTTAGAAAGGAGGGCAAACTTGGGGTAGTTACATCATTAACTGGGGCTGTAATTGAAGAATTAATCCTGATATGCAAATGAACCAAAGCTATAAAAGTGTGAAGAACTCGTGACTCGGGGTCCATCTTGGGTGCAGCCTTTGGCCTGCCCAGGGTGTGCCTCTGAAGGCCTTTCAAATAAATATCCCCCTTTATTCCCTTCCTCCTGTCTAGTCTCTGTTTTTTAGGTGGCCATCTCAGGCATCAGCCTTTAGCTCTTACCATGTTGACATCCACTCCTGTGGAACATTTCACTTGTAGAGGAGGTTTGTTCTCTCTCTTTATTCAGTTTCAGTCATTCTCTCCTCAAAGTGTGGTTGTGAACACACAGAGGTCTCTAGGAGAAGACGGAAGCTTGGTGAGGTGACAAAAAGATAAAATCAATGTTAGAACTAAGATTAGATCTGGTTTTGATCAAGTGAGGTCCTCTTTGCAAAACCTGTGTCAGCCTTTCTCCTCATGGAGAGAGATCATCCTCGTTGTACAGGGAATATCTCACCTGTGACACCTTTATAGAGTTAATGTGTATCCGAGCCCTGTGCAGTCTGCACTGCATTTACAACAGTTCTTGCCTCTCCCAGTTTTTCCTGTAAGGGGTCAGTTATCATGGGTGAACATCTCTTCTCCAAAATTAACTTGGCTTCAAATGAAAGGAAGTGTCTTTATAATTGTTTTGTTTACTCTGAAGCACTTGATGTGCTGTATAAGTAACAAGCATTCTGTGCATTTTCATTTTACTTTTTTTTTGGTGTATGTTAATTATTCATTCCATATGTTTTGATTTTTTTTTTTCTTTATAAAACACATTATCTCTCTGGGAATTTAATGAAAATCTGGAGCACGATGGAGACATCTCTTTTTCTCCAGAACGTGCTGAGTGGAGAGAGCACCATGTTGAGCTCTGCTTTCAGTGTGTTTCACCTACAGTGACAAGAGGTCATTTAATTCCGGGCCGATTGTCAGGAAGATGGATTTATATCATTAAATGCTTTCAGGAGGCCGAGGAATAGCTCGTGGTGGACTTTTGCTTCTGCCTGCTGGCATCTCTGAGGCTGCAACACTTCATGCTCACCAGAGGATGTTTCTGAACTGAGGGCCCCTGACTTTTACATTCACTTTTCTTGGCAGCCTGACAGAGCCCAAGTCTGGCAACCTTTGTAAGTGAGATGCAACAAGCCTCACTTATTTCAGCTATTGCTCTGTCACTGTGTTTTCAATTTACTGTAATTCAATAACTGACACAATGCTGCAGTAAATAAATGGGCTGTGAACATTCTCATAGACCTTGGGCGTCCAGCTCAGGGCAAGATTTAGCTTTTAATTAACACTGTCCATGAGATTTATTGTTAAAATTGCATCCTTTTAAATAAGTCAATCTGAAGTTGATTAAGAGATGAATAATTGAAACCTGGTGGGGGATCACTGCTGCATCCACTAGAATGCATTCTGTTGAGCTCCAGATCCTTTTCTCCTGAATTTTGGGTCATTCCCATAAGCTGGATGTTGCCATTATCTTTTCTGTGCAGGGTTTGTTGCTCTGTGTTGAAAAAAAAAGTGATTTTCAGTATATTAAGAACAGTAGCATTTTACCTGTGTATAAACTGCATTCTTAACTGCAGCAGAGAGCTTTAGGAAGGCCTTGGGATACCCTGGTAAAAACCCTTAAAGGGTTTTTGCTTCTTTCAGTCCCCTCTGCTACAGAAATTCTCCAAAAAGAGGCCCAGGCAAGGGAAGAAGCTGTAAAGGCATCCTCTCACTATAGGGGAATCTTTGTCATTAGCAAAATTGGATTTCATCAGGGATTAAAAGAAAATACTGTCCTGATTTCCTGGTGTTATACAGGGAGAGATGATATCTGATTTGCCCTTTTCCTTCTGAGAGCCTGTTTGTAGGATGTGATTTATGTCCTTGCATTCTCTGTTTGTGATTGATCTTTTTTTAAATCCTAATGAGTATTTCTGACTCTGCATAGCAAACCCTGAGCAGCAGTAAAATGTTCACAAACGTGGGAGTATTTTATGTGCAGAACTTGAACAATTTTCTCTTAAAATCTGTCTCCTACTTTTCCCAGCAGCAAATCTAGCCCTGATATGAGGAGCTGTGTGACCAGCCTCTCTCATTTCAGGCTGCAAACCTCCGGGGAATGTCAATATCAATATTTTGTTGGTTGAACTCTTCAGGGTGAGACAGATTTGGTTGGGCATTAAGTGAACTGGTCCATTCCTTCCTTCCTGAACTGGTTTCACTGGGGAGCCACATTTGGCACTGATCACGCCTGTGGCTCTGCTTTCAACATTTCTGTAGGTCCCAATGGTTCTGGGGAAGTTCTTTGATCTGTCTTGAAAACCCCAGAAGTTGAGAGTTGGTACTGGGGGAAGGAGAAAAAGGTGGTCTCAGTATCAACAGCAGATAAAGTGAATTTTCAGGGAATTTCTTCAATGAAGAAGGAGAAACCACCTGCAAACTGACAGCTTTTCCTTGCCACGAGGCCTTTGGTTAGGTAACAATATCTCGTGGTGGAAGTGTCTCCTGTGAACAGGACACCTTTACAAGGATTTTTGGGAATCTGAACATTTAAGGTTGCTCTGTTGTCATTTGTGGGGTGTGTTCAGTTCTCTCATCCAAGGCCTTGCTGAAGACTCTGGGCTTGGAGCTCTTAAACACTGGGTGAATTTTTTGATCTCTGTTATATTTATTGTGGAGTCCCCCAGTACATCCAACTTTAAAAATCCACTGGTAGCTCTAAGAGCAATCAGAAAATTTCTCAGAAAATTTTGACAGAAAGCAGCACCAAAGTCTTAACTGGGGTTGTTCTGTGTCAGTGAATGAGTGAAGCTGTGGCCTCGGGCATCCCAGCCCATGCAGCAAGGTCACAGCAGGGACAGCAATGCTGGCACTGCCTTTGCTTTGGGAAAATCAGAGTTCAGGCCTCGGCACAGGTTTGTACATCAGGTGTTGTTTATTTTGCTCTACAGAAATCCCCTACCCAAACCCTGTAATTGTCGGATGTTCTGTTATCCTACTCCTCCTGCCAGTTATTATCTCCTGAGATTATCAGGGGTAACTTCACCTGGACTAATTGTAATAACTGACAAGGCCTGAGGGGAAGAATTCTGTCTCGGCAGTGTGAGGAGGGATTAAGTGTGTATATATCCCATGTAATTTGCTGAGAGGTGTCTATGTACAGATCTGTCAAGAGAACTGTAAAATCATTTGAAATGTTGCAAGGGATGGATGTGTGGTGATAGGAGGCTCAACTTTCTTTAGCTTTTGTGGCATTATCCCACTGAAGTGAATTTTATAGGCTTTTTTCTGCCCTTGCCTGTATAAGCTGGTGTCAGGCTCCTTGAGAAGGCACTTATGTTCTTGAAGGATTATTGTGCTAATTTAGCTTTCATTTCATCAGGTATCAAGGCTTGATAATATCCTGCTGTTTGTTGCTCTGCTCTTACTGGGAATTACTGACACCAGAGATGTTGGGGATTACACTGAAGATGACTGAGGTGCAGCAGGGAAAGAGTTTTTGATCTCTGCTTGCTTTGCTGTCTTAAAGATCCTACAAGATCCTAAAGATCCTGGTTATGGCTCAGTCATTCAGCAGTGCTGATGAAGGCAGTCAATCTGAGCAGCAGAGCCTGACAGATTTTCTGCCAGAATCCTTTGGAGGATGCATGTAATGAATCTTTTAGTAACTTTAGTGGGCAGTTGCTTTCAGCCAGCTGAAATATTTCCTGTGTAAAGGAAGACAGGGTTTCCACGTGAAAGTCACGATGTGCCCACCCCTGGTGTGGGATATTATGGCCTTAAAAGAACCCCAGAGAATGAACTCAGTCCTGTTAATGATGGCACTTGTTATTAGTACACAAAGAAAGTGCACTGAAAATTTACTTTGATGTGTTTTCCTTATTTTTAGAATCAAATCCACTTTTTTTCTCAGAAAATGCTTTTGCTGCTTGGTTTCCAGACACTTTTCATCCAGCAGGGAACCAGTGCAGAGTGTCCTGGAATATTTTATCCTGAAAACCAGAAGAGTGCAGCTCCTCTCGTGGACTTTGTTGGACTCAAAGTACACATGGTGCTTAGAGAAATGGGAGAAATGTTTTGTTTTGCTGCATTACACTGCTACAACTCCTGAGTGCTTCCCAACATCTTTGGTGTCCAAATGGACGCTGGTACCACCGAGGGGGTTTTTGTCCTTTGGGATTTTGTCCTGGGGTTGTGCCCATGCCCCTTTCCCCAGAGCTGGGAAATACCCACTGCAGAATGAGTGAAATTTGAATACTTGGGATTTTGTCTCCGAGCAGGATCTGATGTTCCCTTTGCTTCCTGCACCAAATGCCACGGGAGAAGGGATGGTTTTGATCCGTGTGTGATGTGAAGCTGGCTCAGCTCGTGGGGATGAAAGAAGGGTGTCACTTCCAGCACACGGAGTCTGCTCTTCCGTGGCTGGCCCAGGGCAGGACAAAGCCAGGGCTTTGCATACAGGAAAAAAGCTGCTCAGGGGGGGATTGGATTGCTCCAAACAAAATATTATCCAAAAATATTCACGGGGTTCAAATGAGCAGCCAAATGCAAATGGTTGCACTTTTTGTTCCATGTATGTTCTCATGCTCTCTACCAACCTTAACCATAATATCCCAGTTTTTCCTCCAAAAATGTGGAAAACATAAGGCATCCTGTTTGTCTGCTAATAAATAATACAGAATTCAGTTAAATCCTAATGAAAAGACACGGTTTCTGTGAGGATTTCTCAGACTGAACGTGGGACTTGAAATAATTTCCAAATTTTAACTCCATTTGTGTGTCAGGAAAGCATTTGCAGTACTCGGTGAAAGCTGTTGCAACTTGAGACAATATTTGTTCTTGAAACCTACATTTAATAATTGCGTGTGCAGTTCAAGGAGAGCAGTAGTTGTCTGAGCAAGAACTTTTCACATTTTGGAGGAATATAAAGATAAAAAAGGAAATGTTTAATGTTGTGGGTTTAAATTTTGACTGGGAAGCAACTCCTGTTTCAGTCTCTCATGTGGCTTTTTTGGCTTTTATTGCTTTTCTCATCACTGCATAGAGTTCTGAAATGAGTGATTTTTGTGTATATCGAGAAAGGATTTTATAATCTTCAGGATTTTTCCGTTTTGCCTGAGTCTATCAAACATTTGTTCAGATGAAGAGAAAGGGAGGCAGCTTCAAGTGTCTCTTTCCTGTTGCACAGGGCTTGATCCTTTCTTGGGTTCTGCAGAATTTCCCAGTTTGAGCCAAACTAGGAAACATTTTAGATACTTTGTGCTCATTCATCTTTGATGTTTGGGATCTGGGACTTCGGTGGTTTATTTTGGACGTAAGCCCAGGTGAAAATGTGCTGGAAAAGGGGTGCACCTGGCAGGGGAGGGTCTGGCAGCCCTTTTCTGGCCTGCACCAACACCTTCTGACCTGGGCCAGTTTTAATCCAAGATATTTCGGGGCTTTCCATCTCATTTCTGCACACTGGGATGTCTGAAGATGCACCAGGGTCACCTCTGGAGAGCACAAGCACTAAATATTTGGAAATTCACTGTTAGTGCCTGCTTGCCAGGGTGGATTTTTTGTGGGTTTTTTGTGTTTTAATGACAAACTCGCCCTCTGTGGGACCGAGTTGTTTGAGCTTTAGAGGCAAAATGTTGTGCACTGAACTTTGGGATTTGCTGTGTCTTTGGTAAAAGGCTTATTCAGAAATGCTGGGAGGTTTGAAGGCACCATTCCACAGTGCAGCTGCTTTTTCACTCACATTCCTTGGGAGGAACAGAGCACACTTGGGACTGTGCCTTTGAGCTGCTCTGATGGATCATTCCTATTGGCAATTCAAGGTCCTGGGGGGTTGTTTGGGTTTCAGTGGATTCTTGTGTCAGCTAACAACTGCTTCCATGTTTTCTATTAACATCCCTTTCATTTTGGGAATGTGCTTTGCTTAATTGGATCTTTCAAGTCACAGGAGGATATTTTGACCAAACCTGTTCTTCCTTACACTCATGTAAATTCAGAATAAATGCATCCTGCACCCGATGCTGGTAATGAGTTGTTAAAGAGTCCATGATAAATGCTCCATCGCATCTCTGCATGCATTTTATTTTTTAAAAATTGTGTTTAAATCCATTTTTTTGGTACCCATGGGGCAGTTGGAGTTCACCTGAACCCCTGATGTGGTGTTAGAGATGTGCTGTAGTTCAATCCTTACATGAAGAACAGCAGGGAAACACAAGCCATGAAGTGCTGCAGCAGTGCCAGCTCCTCAGTTGGTTTTTGTTTATAAGCAGATGCTGCTTCTTTAATCTGGGGAGAGATTGGTGCATTATCCACAGAGGGGCTGATTTACCAAGAGATGCAATCAATTTGTTTCCAAGCACAGACGTGTCTGGGCTAATACAATACAGGCACACCAATAGCAATGCACTTTTCAATGCTTTCTTCTTATTTTCCAGTTTTTACTGGCTGGAGTTATTAAAAAAAAAAAAAAAAAAAAAAAAAAAAAATCCATCTGTACCACTTTACTTCTTCAGGGGAGAAGGTACTGGGGGGCAGGGTTACAGATGTTCACGTGCCCAGACCCTGTAGTGGTATTAACAAATGAAAAATCTGCAATATTATTTGCCATGGCAGCTACAATGATTGACCTGTTTTTCTTTCAGAAACTTTGTTTATATTAGAAGCTTTATATCTCAAATAAAATTAGCTTTATGTGAACGGGAACTACACTGGTGATGATTTAGTTTAGAAAATAATGTCAACACCCCAAAGGATTTCTGGGCTTTGATTTTTCCAGTGTCCAATGGAAGCCTTGGGTGGGGGCTGGATAATGTCTCCTTCTGACTTCTGTTGCAGCACACAGAGAACTGTCTTGACAGCTTCCAAACCAATAATATCTTACTTATGTTTCAATATATGAGTAACAGCCCAGGCTTTCTAGAGATTATCTTGCTGTAATGCAGTTCTGTAACATGCTGCAGCCAGATGAATGGAAACCCTTGGAAGAATGGGAATATATCCCATTTATAAATGTGTGCTGTAGCAGGGATGTGCAGTAATGTTGTTTCTCTGAGCCACACTTGTGTTCTTTTAATTAAGAGGTGCAGTTACCAGAACACATGATACTCCTTCCTCCTCATGCTGTTCCTTTCCTCTTTGCTAATCTCTGCTCTCCAGTGTGGTTTTTCTTCTTCACGGTCCTTGGGAGTCCTGTTTGTTCAAAGGGATCCCCTGCTGACTATTCCGAGGTCTGTTTAAGCAGTTTCTTCAGCTTGATTTAAAAGAAGTTGTTCCCTTTGATTACTGAAATCATCCCACTGCTGTCTGTTGGTGTCTTTGTGGTGGCAGAGATGGGGAAGAGGCCAAAGAGCTGCTGGTGCTTCTGTGTCCATTTGGGATGTCCTTGGGATCCCTGGGCTGCTACCCGAGGCTGGGGGCTGTGACAAGGAGCCTTGCCAAGGAGAGACTGGTGGGAGGCTGCTCTGGGCAAACTGGTGCTGGAAGAGCTGGAAAAGGGCGTTGCTGCAGATGTCTCTGGTGGTTCCCAGCAGGCAAATCCTGTGTTTTATCAGCCACAGCAAGGAGTGAGAACTCCTCCTGCTGATCTTCTTCCCGAGGTAGTGGCTGTGGGGAGGGAAAACACCTCAAGCTGTTACCTCCTCCTCAGGGCTGGTTTGATTTCCCCTTTCCTATCAGCCTCCTTTGCCCCACTGCCTGCGTTTGCCTTTTTCCTTCTGTTGCCAGTGAATGGTGTTGATTTATGCTTGTCTTGAGGAAAACTTTGAAAATAGCAACTCCCCTTTTCACTTAATATCTGCTGGTTCCTAGATGGCCGTGGTGGCAGGATCTCAGTGCTCAAACTGGGGACATCTGTGTTTGTTCAAGGAACAACAGGGGATGCAGCGGATGGGAAAGAGATGAAGTTTGCTGAGGCACCAGGAACTGGCAGGATAACTCAAAGAAAGTGTTAAATAACAATCACTGCTCACGGCCCCAGTCCAGCAGAGCACTTACCCATGGACTGGAACTGTAAACAGTGCAGTTGATTTAAGCGGGCCCAGTTCTGTGTTTAAGGTTAGATCCCGCCTGAGTGCCTTCCTGGAGCAGGGCCTAAGTGAGTGAGACTTGGGGTTGTTTCTCATTTACAGGAGTGAAACTTGAAAGTGAGACCTGACTGGTGCTTAGTGCTGTCCTGGGGCATCCCAGAGCTCACAGAGGCTTTTTAGGGCTCTCTCCCTGCTGCTGCTTTTCCTGCCACTTGCAAATGTGCTGCTTTCTCCTCGCTTGTTTTCCTGCTCCCAAGTCCAATGACTTCTGCAGAATGGGAATCTGAAAGATGCAAATCATTCACTGCATGCTAGGGGAGTGGTGTCACTGGTCACGTTTTTCAAGGGCCTCAACCCAATTTGGGTGGTGGAAGAGCAGGAAGGGAAGGAGCAATAAAAGCAGTGATGGGGAGGTGTCTTTCTACTTTACTGGCATTAAATACATGTACAATTCTCAGTTTTATGGAACTACACACGAAGCTTGAGATGAGGCTTGAAAATACAAATGTAGATAATACATTTTTGTGAATCTTCAATCCATTTTAGAAGAGTTTCTTAAGGAAATGGGGTTTTTTCAGGCAATTCTTTCCATATGACTTTGATTAGTGGGAGGAACTCGCTTAGTGGGTTGATCCCACAAACTCTTTCTTTTGCAAGTTGTCTTTACTCCAGAGGGCTGAGTGCTGGCTCCAGGGAAATGTGCCCTTCAGGGAATGACTCTGCTGCAGGTTTGCCATGGACTCACAACAATCCAACTGAAACTGGATAATAATGTTTACCCACCTGTGGAATACAAGTTCAGATCCTTCAATGAAAGGCTCTACTGTGCAAAAATACAAGGTGGCACTATTGGGGGGAGGGGGGCATTCTGTACCTGCAGCTTGAGACTATTTACAGTGAATGTAGGGAAGGTTTCATTAATGAATAGGTGAGGTGTAGCTGCTTTGCACTCGTGCAAGGTGTTGCTTTGAAAAGAAATAATATTAGAGAACAACTCTACAGTTGTCACTGTCTTAGTATTGGCAAAAAATGTGAAAGATGGTTTTCTAATCCCTTCAGTGTGGAAATTCTACTGCTGCTGTTCCTGCTGAATATTCCTGTTACTGAATATTTGTATTGAATATTCTGCCTACCTCTTCTCCTGGATTGTGTGTCCGTGTCATTCCTGACTCTAAATGGCAACAGCAGGGAGATGAAGGGGAGGTGGCAGACGAAAAACATTGCAGTAGTTGGGTGATGAAGAAAAATGAAGATAAAAGTCAAGTTTGCTGATTGGTAATACTTCCAGAATATAATATTTATTGTGTGCTGTACCTGTGGGGCCTGGACAAGGTTTATGGCACAGTCCAGGCTGTACAAACTCCTGGGAAGGAACAGGCTCCTTTCTCTGGAACTTCCCCAGTGTAGGTCTCGGTGGTGGTGATGGCAGTGGTGAAACTCCAGTGACTAAAAGAGGGACTGATGCCTTAGGTTTTAACTTTTATATTTTTCCAATTCTGCATTCCCAGTGTGTAACTCTGCAGTGTCCTGCAGCCTGGGAGCTGCTGCTCTCTCATGCTGAGACAGACAGAACAAAGCCTCTCCAGGCTGCTCTCCAAGGACACCCAGCCCGGCCTAGGCCCAAAATGTGTAACCCAGCATCTTGAGAAGGGGGGCAAGCTGAGGGGAAATTCCATCATTAGCTAAAGTTTAATTGGTGAAATTGGGTTGAGATGCAAATGGCCCAAAGCTATAAAAGTGTGAAGAACTCGTGACTCGGGGTCCATCTTGGGTGCAGCCTTTGGCCTGCCCAGGGTGTGCCTCTGAAGGCCTTTCAAATAAATATCCACCTTTATTCCCTT
>VWZT01006911.1:445630-475399 GCA_013397055.1 Pachycephala philippinensis
GAGGGTGGGGAGGCCCTGGCACAGGGTGCCCAGAGAAGCTGTGGCTGCCCCTGGATCCCTGAAAGTGTCCAACGCCAGGCTGGACAGAGCTTGGAACACCCTGGGACAGTGGGAGGTGTCAGAGTTGAAACAGGATGAGTTTAAGGTCCCTTCCAACCAAACCATTCCAGGATTCCATGATTCTCTGTGATAAAGTGTGTGAGGGGGAAGGGTAGCCTGGAGCAGAGATCTGACCAAAAGTCACAAAACAGGTTAAAAATAAAGCCCAGGCTCTCCCAGGCCTGCAGCAGCACTTTATATACACTCCCCAAAACACTTTTTGAGAAGTAAATGAAATAATATATAGAAAATTATGAAATAAGCAGGACCTCTGTTAATCTTCAGCCATGGGGGATGTGTGTGTGCAGGAGTCACTAAAGTCCCCTAGAATTGTTCCTCCAGAAGCCTGAGGGCAGGAAATACACCTGACAGAGCTCTAATTGGAGACCTGTGTAAAACACCTTTTCATAAGGCTTTGTTTCATATTCGCTTGGCCGAATCTTCTGACAAATTTTCCTCGAGCTTTACGTGCACAAACTGTATCGTTGTTTTGGAAAATGCAAGCCTGACCACTGTAAATGGGTTTATATTTCCAACAGGGCAGTTATTTAATTTCCTGTTGGAAGTCTGCAAATGTTGGCACTGTTCACTCTCTGGCAGGGAGCCAGAGGAGAGCTCGGTATCATTAACAGGCTACAGCCCAGTGGAGATTTCTTCTGGTTTCATCCAAACTTTTAAGACTGGGCTATAACAAAATATAATTTTTGATTGAACTTCGTAAAGGCAGGCAGGGAGATCAGGGAAAAAAGGGAGACAGAGTGTTCTTTTGTCCTTCCTTACCTACTCTAGGGCTGGACTAATCCTCGTTTTGCTGCAGATTTAATCTTGCTGTGTAGTTTTCCGCTGAAGCACCTCAGAATGAAGGCTGAGGGCTGATCCTGGAATTGGCTCTTGGGGTACAAACACATTCCCTGTGCAGTTATCTTCCTTGGGATCTGTGGGCACAGTCCCTGTGGAAGGATGGGTGCCAATATCTGAAAGTCCTGAAGCCACCCAGGTGCATTCCCAAAGGATCCCTCAGCATCCAGAGGCCTGAGCTGTCTGGAAAATGCCATTTTTGGAGACAATAATTTGGAAAGCAAAGCCTTGTAAACAAAAAAGGTATTTTTGTTCAGAGTTTGTTTTAAATACCCTGCCTTAAGTCAGCAGAAATGGATCAGACTGATTTGCTGGGAAGACACATCATTTATTTTGGGTGCCTGGCACAGGCTCTCTGTATTGATGATGCTTCAGGCGAGGCCTTTTCCCCACGTGGACCTTGTGGTGCCCCATTTCTGCTTCCCAGCTTTGCTCCCGGAATTCTCCATTTCAGTGCGGTTTGCAGCGGGGACAAACTCTTAAATCTCCAACTTCATTTTCTTCTGGGAGTTTTTCACTCTGAAAGGAGCTATTTGTGGAAGACAAGCAGTCAAATGATGCAGGAGGCTCTTCATCACTTGGGAGCCTTTAAATCAGGGCTGACTTGGGGAACAATGTGCTCACAGCCGCAGTGGGATGTGTGCAAGAACCACTGGATGTAGGGAATTGTGGCATGTGTCATGCAGGGGATCAGATTTAGGATTATTGTGGTCTCTCCTAAATCTCCCATAAAGCAGTACTTGAGTGTAATCTGTTTGGATTTCCCCCGCTCTGGGCTGGAGCAGCTGGTTTTTCTCAGGGATCCAGGGAAGGAAGAGGAGCTGCTCGTGGAGAAACGTGCACAATTTCTGTATTGGAGTTAATATTTGTGCTCACTTTGCCTGGCTTAGGGGGAGCTGGAGTAGGAAAAGCTGGATGATGGAAAGCAGAAGAAGGATAAAAAGCAGGTTTTGACCACCTGTCATCCTTTGGTGTTGTTTCTTGAATGATATTCTTGGGGCTGATAATATGTAGCTTAGGCCATTGATATGTGTTGAATCAGAATGGGAAATACCCCAATGAATTTTGTGTGTCAGAATATTAGGTTGGTTTTTTTCCCTGAGTCCTGAGAAATATGCAGTGCAGCTAAAGGAAAAGGCACATAAACCCAAACCATATAAAACATGTAAAAAATGATGTGCCTGGACTGATGCACTGCAAAGATGTACTTTCATATTTTTCTGATAACTTACTTAATAAGATCTGTAGGTTTTCTTTTCTTTTTATTCACTTTCTAAAACAGATGAATGCACTTATCTGTATTTACATCATCTCCAGGCAACCCAGAGCGTGTTCTTTCCATGTGCTCATGGAGCTTACAGCAGTAATAAGTGCAGAGGGACAGGAGACCCTCTGGTCCTTTACAGCTTCTTCTGGGTGTTAAATTTCATGCAGAAAATATGGTTCTTATTGCAGCTTGGCAGGCGTCAGAAAAAAGCAAATCTCAATGTTCCATCGAAAAGAAATGCTGTGCACTCCATTTTTATTTCTCTGCTGATAGTCTTCAGAAGTCACCAATTTTTTTAACAGTAGTTTTGATCAAGGAAGCCCAGAACTGTTTACAAACAATTTTTAATTTTTCACTGTGGCTTGCTGTGGGTTATGTATTTTTTTTTTCCTTTTAGATACGTTTAGAGGAGTACAGGTTAAATCTTGTTTGAGATCCCAAAATAGAACCCGTAGCAGATCTGGGAATAAAAGCTGGGGATGCCTCTTTTACCAAAATTTCAAGATCAAAGCATTTTTATTTCTTTCTTTACTAAAGTAGTGTGGGACCTTCCTATGTGTGCCATATGCAATCATCTCATCCACATTAATCCTTATTCCTGAGCCCAAACTTCTCAACCACTGCCTCCTTCTGCCATTCCCAGCTGCCCAGGTTGGGGGATTTGGGGAGGGGAGCGAGATGTTAACAGAAAGAAATTATTATCAGTTTGCTTTTGGAGTTGGTAATTATTTCAAAACTTGTCATGTTCACCTCATAAAATAAATGCATTTTGTGGCATTTCTTGAAATTGCCCAATGTGGGGTTGAAATGCTCTTTTCTCAGTTATAAAATGACAAAGTGCTCATAAATTTGCTATTGTGACTTTGGGAAGTATTTTAATGAACAATCTTGAATGATGGAGTTCAAATTCTTTAGGAAATAGGGATGATATAAAAATACTGTGATTTGTTAAAGTTCATGAGTAAGATCTTATGGGAAGCAAATCTGAAGGGACAAAGTATTTAAGGGAATCTATAGTTACTTATGGACAACATTATTATACTTTTGATTTGGCAATGCTGGGTGGGAATGAGAGAGAGAGAAAGGCCCTGGATAGGAGAGGAAGGTATTTTAAATCTGTGAATGAAATTGCCAGAGATCAGTACAAAAGTTTAGGATAAACACAGCAACAAAGTCAGAAAACTGAGGCACAGGACGGGATTGAAGCTCCAAGTGATAATGAGGGGAGCAGAAAAAGAGAGAGCCAGGAGAAAATGCTGACTTTTGTGACTCAGTGCACAGGAAATGTTCTGGAGAGTGAAACCAAAGACTGAAATCCTTAATGCTCTTTTTCTGCACTGCTTTTGACCCTGCCCTGAAAACCCAGCAGACATCAGGAATGCAAAGACATCAGCACTGCAATCTCAGTCTAGAATGAGAAAAAACACATAGGCAATACTTGGATAAATGAGATGTTTTTGGATTTCTCCTGTCAGTTCCTCAGCCTCTGTGAGGAAGTTGCTCGGCCCAGGTCAGTCTGAGGAGCAAAAGACCCTTTGTGCTGATGGGGGAAAGCCTAAAAAATTGGGAAGGAAGCAAAAAATGAGTGCGAGGATTTCGACATCAATCTGCTTAACAACAGATAAAATATTTGCAAGCAGCTGGGAGATACCAAGGAGATAAATAGCAAGCTAAAATGGTTTGTCAGGGCCAAATCCTGTCACACCAAGCTCCTTTCCCCCTAGAGCAGCTTATCAAGGCCTGTGGGGGACACGGTGACGTGTCTGGAGTTGGTGTCAACTTGTGATGGCAGGGACAGACACGGGGGCTGAGTGAAACTCTTTGGAAAGGAAGCACTGGAGGCATTTCCCTGCAGGGAAAACAGAGAACCTCTAAATAAACAGAGAACCTCTAAATAACTGGAAGGTTTTGGGCCTGGTGGTTTGGTTCTTGTGGGAGCAAACTGGGAATTTTGGGGAACAACACGGCGGTTGTGCTGGAGGACACCGGGTGGGAGGGATGGGAGGCAAGTTCAAAATGATCTTGCTAAATCAGAGAAATAGGAGAAATATGAGATGGAATGAGTGCAATGGATGAAACTCCTGAGGGAGAATCCCCTGTGTAAAGGACAGAACAGGAGCTGGTGGGCTTGCAAGGATTTGGAGAGGATTTGGGAGCTGTTGTGGAAGGGGAAGGGAGCCGAGCCAGCAGAGCTGCAGTGTGAGGGGAAGGCAAACGTTGTGTTTGGCTGAGCAGGCAGCAGCACAAGCAGCAGGGCACAAGAAGTCTCTGTCCCTCTGCTCAGCACGGGAGACACCTCAGCAGCAGGAAAACTTTGGGAAGTGGATCTAGGGAAGGCATGGACCACCTGGAGAATATCCAGGGAGAACAGCAAGAATCATGGAAAGAAGAAAAGCTCACTGATAAGGATGGATGAGCTGTGGTTGCATCACCAAAAACGAGGAAAAAGGCAAAAAAAGGGTATTTTGTGAGTTGTTACTACATCAGGAGGAAGAGAACAGCTTATTCCCATTGCTAAGACAAAAGATGTTTGACTTGATTTAAAGCAGAATAAGGTTAATTTAGATATGAGAATGAAAACTTGTCAGGGTGAGGAGAATAAAGCCCTTTGCAGTCTTAGGAGGCTGTGAGGGCTGTGATTTAACAAAAAATTAGATTTATATCTGTTAGGGCACAGTTTGGGAAGGGCATGGCCAGGGGACTCTGCCCCATCTCTTTGACCCTGGATATCCTGGTGGCTCTAAAGGGATCCTAGGGAAATTTTAGCTTCCATTTAGTCTTTGTGAATATTTCCCTCACCTGTTTATTCAGACCTTTACAAATAGACTCGTTAATTAAAGCAAGAATAGTGTCACACCTAAATTGTTTCTCCTGTAAGCCCTGATGGGATATAAAATGCTTTTTGATATGAATACTCACAGACAACAAACATGATTCAGACCTAATCTGTACTACATGATCCCAAAACCTCCTTCTGTCCTTGCTCCTGGGAATTCCCATTAAAAGGGTGTTTCTGCAGTGCACATCCCTGGTGCTGTGGGTGGTATCCACTCACCTGTGGTGTTTTCTCTCAAAGCCTATTTGTTTTTGCTCCTAGCAAAGTACATTTCTGGTTCTGTCCAAGGAGATGACAAATCTATCTACTTTATTAATCACATGAGTCACTTGAGAACAGCAGAACATCAAACATTCTGCAAGGATTGAGTCTGTCAGAATCTCTCTAATGTTTTTGGTGTATCTCTGTAATAGTCTTTGATTCACTTCTGCCTTCCCAAGTAGTTCAAGTCTGCCAAGAAGCCTCATCACTCGACACCAGCCCACAAAACTGAATAGACTTGGGTTCACTGTCGTTTTGAGTTAATGCATCAGTGATGAGTCCAGTCCAAGAGCAGAAAAAAATCTGTTTTCCAGGGTTGTGCGAGCCATTAAGAGGGGTAGCTCTGCTGGGACTAGTTTACATATAAGTTAAATACCAGATAGGAGGGGTTGTCTGTACTGAAAAATAAGTAGTCTGTTGTTCTACAGAAAACAGAGGCCCGTTTCTCTCTGGACATGTGTCTAACTCACAATTCAGGCCCCAAAGGATGTGTCTGTTGAAAAGAGAAGGCAGAGATTGCCAAGAAAAAAAGGCATGCCCTGCTCAAATAACGAGTATTACTTTCCCCTTTCTCCTTCCTCCCAAAATACATGTAGGCACACACTGCCCACCCCTTTTTTAATACTCAATTTTTTATTCAAATGGGCTGACCTGTAATCTCAGGAGCCTGAGGCTGTGTTTAGCTTTTCTTCCTTCCATTGCAAACCCCAGCAGGGTTTTTTTTTGCCCCAGTAATCTCCATCTGACATCACCCTGTTTATGAAGTCTGCTGCTGTTCTGGAAAGATCAAACTCAGCCTTTTCATATTTATTAATCAGACTTTAGGTAAGGAGGTTTGCGTCCTGTGTAATGGTGTCAGTCAGTTGTGCCAGAATCCTGCTGGTTTTGTTTTTTGTTGTCTGAATTTTATAAATTGTGGAATCCTTGTAATGCTGCTCCAGGGGACTTGGGGTCCCCTATTCCAACTTCTGCCTTGGAATCCAACCTCTGCCTGTTGTCTCTCCTGCATGGTTCTGTCACAAAGGAAGGAAAAGGGATTTAGGCAGCAATAAATAGATACTTGTTCATAAAAACATCCCCCAAACCTGATTTCTGCTGTTTGGGTGAAATGAAAGTGGAAATGAAGGGACACAGGGGCAGCAAGGTCAGGGGCTGTCACTGCACTGCCCTGGGAGCACACCTATAATATCCTATACAGCCAGGGAAAGGTCATGCTGGAAAAGTCTCCAACAAATTGGGCTTGAAGCCTTGGAGGAAAAAGTTCAAAATCAATTCTGTGTTTTTATTTAAGCAAAATGAAATTTTGCAGTGAAGAGGATGGTGTTTTGTGCACATCTTTGTGCTGACAGCAGGGACAGGGGTGTAAATAGGAGGGAGCCAATGCAGACAAGCAAACCTCAGCTAAATTCCAGAGTTTCCTACGAGTAAAATCTCTGGGAGTGAATAATCCTGCAAGGGAGGCTATTGAAGCACAGTGCTGGAGATGTTTAAATTGGACAGGGCAGAACTGGGGGGGATTATATTCCTGGCAGCAAGTCCTGCTTGGCACTGGGATGGATGCACAGGCTGCTCCAGCCCTTGGGAAGTCAATGGGAGGCTTTGAGCTCGCCCTGGATCAGCCTTTGCTGGCTGAAGATGTCTCTGCTGTTTCTGGGATCTCTGTCAGATTTAAATGTCAGTGCAGATTTCCAGGTTCCCTCAGCTGGAGGAAGGGATGAGTGATGGGGCCAAATTTGCTGTCACTATACAATGATCTGAGTCTGCTGCCTTAGTATTTTTTAATATGTGGATGATACACCTTCCCCTTTTGAGACGGGAATGTGTCTTTTTCCCTCCTGGATTTTCATACACATATTCTTAACCTGCATCTATTTCATTAATACTGAAATTACAAGATTTTTCTGGGTTTCTTTTTGTTTCTCTGCTTAGTGCAAAGTCCCTGTAACGAGAGCCTTGGTGGTCTGGAAGGAACCCCAAATATAGATTTGGTCGATAATGTGTAATGTAAATAAAATTAGTAGCGTGTGCTTGCCTGTTTGTTTGTTTGTTTTACTGAGGGGAAAAGGTCTGCAGCAACATAATGCACACCAAACCTAGGGCACAGGGAGGAACCGTGGGACATCCTTAGCTTTGTTACCTCAGATTGTGTAACTGCTCTTGGGCTTCACATTCCAGAGCAATAAAGAGCTGTATTTTTAGTCTCCCAGATTTAAATAACACAGTGTGATGCCCTGATATTGCTCAGTCTCTGTGGGAAAGAGCTGTGGCATACCGTGTTTTTCCTCCCTCGTTTCCCTGCCATCTGTAGTTAATAGAATAGAAGTTGGTGGGATGCCTGGGCCTGGATGCAGCCACCACGCTGGAGGGAACTTTCAGGCCCTTTGGCTTTTCCAGTGCCCAAATCTCAGCAAATCAAACAATATCTCACTTAAACAATGGAGCAAGTTCCTCATGGATCCATGAATTCCTTCTGCTGGCACGTGGCAGCTGCCTGCCACTTGGCTAATTGGCATAAAAATCTGGTCCTAAATGTAGTTAAAGCTTTCCTCTGAGTAACCAGCTTTTGTTGGAGCTTATATAACTTTTTTGGTATTACGGCCCTCTTGTATTTTTTTTTTCCATGAAGAAAAAATTGCTTAAATCCATAAAACTGTATTTGTGTTCCTAGAATTGTTCGGGAAAATAGCAACTGATTTTTTTTTTTCGGTTTTGTTGGTTTCTTTGTCATCCTCTGAGCTTTGGCATGGTTGCCACTTTCCTGCTTCTTTCTGTGATAAGTGGGAAGACACTTTCAGTCCTCTCACAGCACGGGGCAGCTGCACAGAAAGGGAGACAGCCTGGACCCTTCTTCTTTCTGCCTTGCCCAAATCCACAGGGCACATTTGTGGCCACCCTTTTGGATCCCCTCCTGAACATGAATTCTTTCCCACAGCCAGTTAAGCATTTCTAAATGTGGGGTTTTTTTCCATTGGAAAGACACATTTGGATATTAAATGTGCTTGGAGTGTCGTTTTCACTGAGGATAAAGGAGAGGTAAAACGGATTTTAGCTGGGCACATCAGACTCATTTCAAATTTTCCTGAGGTTCTGTGTGTGCATCGCCCTGGCTGGCACTTGGGAAGCCAAAAACTTTGAATTTCTGAGCATTGGGATGCCATGATTTTACTCAAATGAACCAAGTGAGGGCTTGTTCAGAGTTTCAGCCCAGAAAGGAGGCATTGCTCAGGGGCAGGTGTCTCTCTGTGCAGGTATTTGATTGCTGACACCACAAGGAGGGATGAAGATGGTGAAGTATCCATCCGTTTTATTAAATATTGCTGCTGAACTGAACTTGAAAGCACTGTGGAGTGATTTCCATACTGATTTTTGGCTAAAACACAATTTTTTCCCCTATTTTTTCCTCTATTTCCCATTTTTTCTGCCTCTCACATGTCTTACCACTATAAGTACCCAAAACCTTATGATCCTTGATGTCATTTTCCTCATTATGTTCCTCCTCAGGCTGTGCTATTCCCATGGCACAGCTTGGAAAGGGATACCCAGGCAGGTGAAATAACTTTGTGTAGGCTCACCTCAGCAGTGAGCAGAGGTTTACCACCTTGGGGAGTGGTGGATGCAGGGGAGGAGGATGAAGGAATGTTTTTTCCTCCTGGTAAAACTTCCTCCTCCTGCTCTCCCCTCACTCCAAACTCTACAAAACACAAGGAGCTCATCCCCACTCCCTTCCAGGGTGGCATCAAACTCTCGTTAGGAAATCCTCATCCACATGTTTAGTTGACAAATGGTTTGGGTTTACTTTTTATTTCATTTTTTTCTTCCCCTTAATAAATCTGATTTTAGTTGGAAACCTTGAATTTACAGCAACATATTTTATTCAGTACTTTCAGCAGATACCTGCCCTGATACTGCTGTTAAAGAGCCAGGTATGTGATTCAGGTTTTAAATCTGATATGGCAAAAAACGTTTAGTTATGTTAGACTTGAGTTGCTGTTTATAAAATAATTTTCCATGGGGTGTGCTTGAAGCAGTTTTTTCATGTATTTTGGGTTAAGTGTCCCTGTTTTGAGCACTTTGTGTTCTGCAATGAATTTTTCCAAGCAGTTCTCAGCTGCTCCCGCTCTCAGCACAGGGTGGAAATCCAGGTTGTGTTTCTCTCTGACACAGCTTCCCACTTCATCCCTGTAACTGCTCGTGCTGATAATGGCCAGATTTCAGGGCCTGAGAAGCTGCAGGTGATGCCTAAAGAGGCCAGCCTAGAAACAGAGACTGGACAGGAGGAAGGGAATAAAGGTGGATATTTATTGGAAAGGCCTTCAGAGGCACACCCTGGGCAGGCCAAAGGCTGCACCCAAGATGGACCCCGAGTCACGAGTTCTTCACACTTTTAGAGCTTTGCTCCATTTGCATCTCAACCCAATTTCACCAATTAAACTTTAGCTAATGATGGAATTTCCCCTCAGCTTGCCCCCCTTCTCAAGATGCTGGGTTACACATTTTGGGCCTAGGCCGGGCTGGGTGTCCTTGGAGAGCAGCCTGGAGAGGCTTTGTTCTGTCTGTCTCAGCATGAGAGAGCAGCAGCTCCCAGGCTGCAGGACACTGCAGAGTTACACACTGGGAATGCAGCATTGGAAAAATATAAAAGCTAAAACCTAAGGCATCACAGATTAGCCCAGATTTTGGAATGATTGGCCTGTCTATATTCCAGAGTTTGGAATTTAGTTTTGGAAAGCCTCGTTGCTTCCTGGCAGTGCTGCTCAGGGAATTTTTGAGCAGCATGAACAGGGTTAATTCTGAGCCCGCTGGAAGTCTCCGGGCTGGTGCTGAGGGAATTGACCTGCCCTGGCTGGAACAGCAGGGAATTAATAGAAGTTTTCTGCTCTATTCAGAGCAGGGTAGTGAAGCAGCTGAACTTCCCACCAAACTCTGTTTTCTATTGTACTTTTGATGCCAGATTTCTGTAGCGCTCGGCTCCAAAAGACAAATATCCTTCCAATTCCAACTATACTGCATTTAGGCTTAAAAAATTCAAATAATCTGTAACAATACCAGTTTTATTTAAACAAGGCTGGGGGAAAGGAGCTTTGCTGCTTGCAACTAAGAACATTCAATATGTTTCAGAATAGAGAGTGTAAATAAATAGGGCACACTTCCACTTGTGTGCTGAGATAATGCTGCTGAGTTAATCTTATCTCGAGTTTTCTCTAGCAGGGAAATGTCCAAGTTTTGATTGGGGTGAATGTCATTTTTATCTCTCTTTAAAGCACCTCTGGTTTCGTGGTGCTCTGTGCAAACAGCAAAGGCAGAGGACCTGATTTCTGCTGTCAGCTTCTTGCTGCTGCTGTTCACTTTTTTCAAGTATTTTGCATGAACAATAAAAGACAAAATATTTGACTTTCATATTAATGAAGCCCCAGGCTCATTTTCCTTTTGTGGTGTTTCCCGTATTTTTTTTTTTTTTCTCAGTAAGCTCTTTGCTTTTGAACATTTTTTTTTTTTAGAAACAGAAGTACCCAAAGAAATCTGCTGTAAATTTTTCATACGTATAGACATGAGGATGAATTGTCTAAATATTGGTGAAACACTTGCATAACTTTATATATTGCAAGAATTTTGCACATCTGTGCCTGGATTTGGAGCCGTGTGTGGAGCACGGAGGCTCAGGAGCAGGACAAGGAGACAGTCACTGCAAAAACCTGGATTGCATCTGGATCTGGGAGTAACTCTTGACCCAGGCCAGACAAGTGATTGACACAATGAACAGGGGGATCCGAGCTCAAATACTCGGCAGAAACAAAACTGCCTTGTCCTGACTTTCTGTGATCCCTCAGTTGGAGTCTTTTGGAAAACCATAAGGATGGAGACCCTGTGTTGAAAGACTGTCTGGTAAGATATTGTTGAAAAGAGGCAGGGGGAAAACATTTTCTGAAGAATTTAGAGTCCTGTTGATCTACTCACCCCATTGAAAAAAGCAGCTGAAGCAGAAAGTCCCCAAAGGGTTAAGTGGAGGCAGGTGTTCAGTGGACATGATAAACTCTATCCCTTTCAACTCCCCAGAAATATCCCATTTCTGCTGGGGAACAGAGAGAGCAACGACTCCGTGCACCTCTTTATACCTAAACACTTTCTAAGGGCTGATTAAGTTTCCCTATTACCTGTTGTAAATATTCTCATTTAAAAAGAGAAAAAAAAAAAAGAAAAGAAAAAGCTTTCTTCCGAGGGCCGAGTGCTTACTGATTAGATGGTGGGGATATTGTTTTTAGTGTAAGGAAAAGTTAATTTGTTGGATAGCAGTGACCTTACATCCTGTGTCCCTTCCACATGAGACTATCCAACATTGATTTGTGGTGTGTTTAAATGCACCTCAACAGGAGGGCTTATTTTAGGCTACAGAAAGTTTATCTCCAAGTGAGCACGATAAAAGAATATCCTTTTTTTCCTTCCCCCTCTAGACAAACTCTGAGTCCTGAGCTTTTCTCCTGGAGCAACCTGCAGGATCTCACCCATCTGGGCTGCATTCACTCTTTCTGTCTTTATTTTACATCCAACCTGGTTTTCTTTGTCTCCTTGTTCTCCTGCCTCTCTTCCAGGCGTGGAAAACCGAAGGAGCTGAATCCAGGCTTCTCCCTTGTCCTCCTCTGCCCACGTGTGCCTGAGTTTTATGACAAGTTTGCCACATGGCATGTGTGGAAATCTCAGTGAGGTTAATGGGACGTCAGGAGGAATATTAAAAATCCTGATTTATATTGGGACATCTGGCAAATCTTATTTCCAAAGCCTCCTTTGGTCTGTAGGTGAATCGTGAAAAGGCTTAAAACTTCCTAGGATCTGCTCTGTTCCCCCTCTCACAGCAGGTATTTGGTGATGTGTGCCCAGATTTTTGGACAGAGTTTGTTTGGACTTTATCTGGCATGACACATTATTTCTATTGTTTTCCTCTCCAGCATTTTTAGGGCTGGTTGCATTTAGTTTTCATTTTTTATTAGCAGGCCTGGTGAAAAGAAATAGAACATTTTAAACTTTAAAAAAAAAAAAAGGAGGGAAGGACTGACCTTTTTTTTTTACTCTTTTTGGTGTAATTTATATAAATTTGAAATATTACTGCACATGTTAACACGAAGGAAAGATCCCAGGAATTTTTCATTTACCAGAATGAATTTGAATTTATCAAAAGCTCCTGACATCTCGAGGCAAGCACGATGCCTCCTTTGTGTTGCAGCCTCCCGCTGGCTCCCGGCCACGGGGCTGTGAGGGATCGTTTTCACCCGAGGCCTCTTGTACTGGGAGGAAATCAATCTTGTGCGATACAGAATTTCCGAGCGTCGGAGCCTTGTCCATCCTCAAAACTTCAAACTCATTCCCTTCCTTTCAGGCCCTTGGCTTGGAGGCAAAGGCTGAGCTCTCATCTTATCCAAGAAAAATGAACGAGCCTTGTAAAGATGCTTTCTCCTCTCCCCGGCTGTCTATTGAGCTGGAAGATTCTGACTTCTCCCTGGAGCAGGGAAGATGTGGGTGGCCCTGGGCAGAGATGAGGCCGCGGAACAATGGGACCATTGTTGGGGCTGCTCCGGGAGGGAGCAGAGTGTGGCTTTAACGTGGTGGTTCTGTTGCTGGTGGGCTTTTTGTCTCGTAATTATAACAGTTTGAGCTGCAGTTTTGCCCCTGGCCGCTGCTAATCAGCGATGGCCCTGGGATGGTGTTTAGGTCACTCTCCCTTCACGTGGCAGGGGAGGATGGGGAAGAGGGAAACTCGGGAACAGCAAAGTGTGTTTTGCAGGGAATGGATTGGAGGTGGCAGCTTTTGAATGCTCTCTGGGTTATGATTGAAAAGGAAAAACAACAACAACAAAAATCCAACAGCCTCCTTGAGTCTCACACTGTGTGACTGACTCCCCATTGTAGTGGTGTCCCAGTGACCAGGTCACCCATTTCCCTCAGGGACCGTGATGCCTTAGGTTTTAATTTTATATATTTCCAATTCTGCATTCCCAGTGTGTAACTCTGCAGTGTCCTGCAGCCTGGGAGCTGCTGCTCTCTCATGCTGAGACAGACAGAACAAAGCCTCTCCAGGCTGCTCTCCAAGGACACCCAGCCCGGCCTAGGCCCAAAATGTGTAACCCAGCATCTTGAGAAGGGGGGCAAGCTGAGGGGAAATTCCATCATTAGCTAAAGTTTAATTGGTGAAATTGGGCTGAGATGCAAATGGAGCAAAGCTCTAAAAGTGTGAAGAACTCGTGACTCGGGGTCCATCTTGGGTGCAGCCTTTGGCCTGCCCAGGGTGTGCCTCTGAAGGCCTTTCAAATAAATATCCACTTTTATTCCCTTCCTCCTGCCCAGTCTCTGTTTCTAGGTTGGCCTCTTTAGCCATCAACCAGAGCACAGATTCCAGTGGCCTTTGAGGAGTGGATTGGCTCAGACCTCTGTGGTTACTCCCTTTTCTCCTTTTTTTTAAAATTATAACCTGTTTAATTTGGGAAATGCTTTAATGCAGGCTCGTGATTTCTCGCTGTGATTCCTCAGTGCTGTTATTTGTTGTGTTCTCTGCTCAGGGGAGGGATGGGCTCAGGGTGGGATTCTTGGGATGCTCGGCACGGGGGGTTGGACTCAGTGATCCCGATGGGTCCCTTCCAACTCAGCCTGTCCTGGGATAAGACACCTCACCGAAGGCCTCCGTGGTGGAAGCCGTTGGGGTTTTGTGAGAAAATCTGCAGTTTGTTCTATTTCCCCACAGCTGCTTTTTGTAAAAACTGCAATTCCTTCAAGTTGGTATTAAAACAAGCAAATAAGAACCTTTTTTCTTTTTGCTGGCTTCCATGGCATTTTACCTTTTAAATCTGTTTGAAATATGTGGTGTCTGGACTGGTATCCACACACTGCACAGCTGTAAGTCCATGAGGGAGGAGATCTGGGTGCCACTGAATGTACACAGCATCCAGGTATCCAGCAGCTCTGAGATTTCACACTTCCTCTCCCAAGTTCTGCTGGATGAATTGCTCAGTGCTGCGTTTTTGGGGTGTTGGGGTGAGCTGCTTTTAGATTAAATTAAATATTTTTAAATAATTGCAATTTGATCAAGAAAAACATTTGATTAAAGTAGGTAGCAAACAGGTGAGGATTCTCTTCTCCGTGTTTGTCCTGCTCATTTTTTGTTGTATCTTCTATTGGAGACCGTATCTGTGGGATAACTGTGGCTTTTCTCTGCTTGGAGTGGGAAATCACTTGGCTGCAGATTCATTTCTCTTCCTGGTCACTGAAGTGATCCTCTGAATTGTGCAGCAGAGTTTGTGTCATAGCATCTGCCCACCACAACTTTTTCCTCTGCTGTTTTTTTTCCAGAAGAAAGCAATGGATATTCTGGATAACCCAGCAAGAACATGAACATCAGCACTGATTGATACTTTTTTTTTGCTGTGCTTGTGTCAGGGAAGTTGGGCAAAAAGTTATGGCCCTGGGATCTGTTCTTTTCTCCTGCCATTGCCTGGCTGCAGTGCCAGTGTCAGAGCAATAAACCCAAGGGCTTGCTTGGCGAGATCGCACTTTTTAAAGCTTGTTGCAAACAGAAATCGAAGCCAAATGACCTCTGAATGGTGGCTGAGCTTCGGCCCCTTCTCTCCACAGCAGAAGCTGAGCAAGGACTTGGCCAAACAACAAAATCTGGGCAACAAAAGCAATGACTGTGAGCAGCAGCTCCGGTGACTGGAGGCTCCTGGCTGCAGGGGCAGTGCCCAGGCTGCAGGGGCAGGGCACAATTTCCCAACAATCCCATTTTTAGCATTTCCAGTGTCAGGCATAGATCATCATTAGTCTCACTCCAGCAGCCTATGGATTTGCCTTGCCTTTATTTGCTGCCTGAAAGCTGCGAGCGGCTCCGGTAATTGCTGAGAATAAATCTGATTTCACCCAAGTGAGTGCCTGGGTCAAAGCCCTGCTTGCCTGGGCAGCTCTGCCTGGGCTTTAGGGTTTGCAGGGAGTCAGGAGGGGCTGCACTCTGGGCACTGGGATGAGGCACATTCCAAGCATTATTTTCCAGTGATAAGATCTGTGAAGCCACCAGGACAGTCGTTGTTTGTTACTTGATTCATAACTTGATTTATTCCCCAGGAGCTCCTTGGGTTGATCTGTTCTGTCAGGAGCACAAGAGCTCATAAGCACACGGAATTCAAGATTTTTTCCATAAAAATCGAGCTGTGTGCCTCTTCAGGGATTCTCCCAGTACTTTTTCCAAAGTATTGGACTGGGAAGTCCTAAAGGATAGAAATGCTGTAGTTCCCTGCATGTCTGTATGAAGATGTAGATAAATGTTATTGAATTAAATGATATGAAATTAAATGTTATTTAATGTCACGCTGTGGCTTTCGCCGATGTTGTGTCAATGGGAAAAAATAATTAAGAGTTTTAAAGGCAGTATTTTAAAATGGTGCTTCCAATGAAAGGAATGACATTGTTTTGAACCTTTTACCCTAATATTGCTACAAATACTGAGGTTGGTAATAGGGTTACTACCTGTGCTTTTCCTAATTTTTTTCAATTAAAAAATAGTGGTAAGAATGATGAAATCCTCAGAATGCCTCAGATATGCCTCTCTTTCTTAGCATAAAACAATTTGATGCTTTCAGATAGAGCATTTTTCCTCCCATTATTCAAATTGAGTTTTCAATGGATAACCGTGGGATTTTGTTCTATCAATTTGTTGTTCCAGATGCTTATATTTAATTATTAACCATTACCTATGGTTTGCTTGGAGGCTGTTTGTGTCAATAAGAATAACCAAATCCAGAGCTGGGATTAATTCCAGATAAGGTCTGTGTAACACACACAGCTTCGTGTGAGCCAGCAGATGCAAAATCTGAATTTGTAAAGTTCAGCTGCATGGGGTTTTCCTCACTCAGAGGTTGTTTCTTTTCATTTGCAGAGAAAGGAAGATGGCTAAAGTCAGTTAATGCAGTTTTATGTCCAGGTTGAGTGACTTGCTGTAGATATTTTAAAGGGAATGTTAAATATTGAGGGTTTTTTTATGCCAGGAAGGTACCTCTTTCTTGTAAAATAAGACATGATGGGAAGGAATGCTACTTGATATTTTCATAATTGCACAATGGTGCAGAAATCATTGTTTAGGTTTCTTTTGAGGTCAGACAGCGGCGAGATCTTATTACTGATGGCAAAGAAGTATTTTCCTAAAAATAAAGAGAAACTAGATGAATTCCTGCTTTTGTGTTCTCTTTTAAAAGAGCACTGCAATGGAAATGTCAAGGCCACGGTTTCCATTAATGTAATTTAGAGGTGTGGAGAGGATGAACTCAAATGTCGTGGTACTTGTGTGCTTGTCTTTGCCATGCAGGAGACATTTCAGCTCAGCTGGAGGCTTCTGTCTAGAAATTTCTTTTTCCTTCTCTCTGATGTTTTGAAATAGTGATGATGTTCATTGTATTGCACTGGGTGATCACTTCCTGCCCTGATCCTGCCTTCAGAGCCAGGAATCTCAGTCATCAACTTGGCTGAATTTCTTTTAGCCAAGAGAGAAAAATTTGGAGGTGGTGGAGAATTTTTTTTAATATTTCTGGTTTTTGTTGTTGGGATTTTTTTTTTTATCATTATCTTTCAAATATTTCCAGGTTTAAAACAAGAGTTAATACTCTTACATGGCTCCCAGTGCACACTGGCAGTTCTGGGCATTGTAGCACAAATTTCCTTCAGGAAGGGTTGGCACAATTCACCTTTTCACCGTGAGCAGCAGAGTGCTTGGAATAACTCGAGCTGAGCTCCTGGATGGACTCATCCTGAATTTCCCTGCCACTGAATCCCAGCAGGAGCCTCCTGTGAATGTGCAATCCTGAACTCAGTTTGAGTGAAACATTTAAATGGTTTTTCCTGAGTTTGTGGAAGTCTCTTGGGCACAACAATTGAATAAATATTTGACCTACCCTGGGGGGGTTTATTGTAGCTTAGACTGTCTTAACTCTGGGACTCAGGAGAGGCCACTCCAACAAGCTGATGATATTTTTAATTTAACCTTCTGAATTTCTACCAATGTGCTGAATGAACCCAGCTAGAGCCAGGCTGCCTACCTCCTCCCTGGACAGATCCCTTAATTGTGGTCAGTTCTGGATAGTTACAATTTATGATCTGCTGCTTGTGTTCACGAATGCTCTGGGAACGTGCTCTTCCCTTGCACTGAGTTTGTCCAGATGTATCAATATTTTGGTTTGGATGATATAAAATAAATGGTGGAGATTAACTGCCTGCGACGTTGTCTTTTAACAATGAAGTAGAGCCATTTTTCACCTCGAGAGTTGTCTTTAAAACAAATATTGAGGTTTGCAGAATGGTTACAGCAGCTCGTGCACCAGGGATTTTCAGTGGCCTTTGAGACTGTGAGAATTCCATAGGGAATCTGCTCTGATAAAGGCTTTGGGTCATGTAGTGATGACCAAAGTGTGGAAAGATGGGAAGGACCTTCCCAGCTCTCGTGCAGGGAGATGAGCTGGGAGACAGTTTGGGGAATTTCCTGCTGAAATCAGGAAAGCCATAATGTCCTTTTAATTCCTTAGCTGTGATCAAGGGAGCAGGTCAGGTCTCCAAAGGCCAAAGGTTTTTTTCCATTGGAAAGACACATTTGGATATTAAATGTGCTTGGAGTGTCGTTTTCACTGAGGATAAAGGAGAGAGAGAAAGGATTTTAGCTTGTCCCCTGGAGCTCCTCAGAGCCACCTCCTGCTGCTGCTCAGGGTTTGTGAGTATAGAGGTGCCAAGGTGCTTCCATGACAAAGCCAGGAGGTGTTAATGGGAATGAAGAGCCCATTTCCCCTTAGGACCGTCCTTTCCAGAGGGGAGCCTCCAGCTGGTGTGGAAAAGAGGTGAAAACCCCTCTGGATAACTCCGGGACAGTGGCAGACACCCGGATCCACATCAGTGAATGCCAAAGCCAATTCCCTGCTAAAGACCTGCTCTTCCCTGTGGATTGGGTGGATATGGGAAACCCCAGAGTGTCACTGCCCAGCGTGGCTCTGGTGAGGGATGGCCAGGACACCCCACCTGGGAAACAGGATCCTCCCAGCTTCAGGCACGGAGCTCCTGGAGCTGGAACCAGGTTGTTAATTTTAGGATTTGATGTGAGATACCCTACAGAGATACAATGAACCTACTGTAGCAGAGTTGGGGTGAAAGGGGGAAATGGATTCATTGGGGGACTGCAGGAGCCGTTGGCTTCCCGATCCATCAATTTGGAATGATCCCAACCAGGTAGGAAGCATTTTCTGCACAAGGCATTAAATGGCTCGGGCCGGATTCCAAAGGAGACGTTGGACAGAGCCCGACTGGGGATCCTGGGAATGAGGTGATGTAAGTGTGAGTCAGCCTGACCCCAGCGGGGCCTTACAAATGTACCCTAAATTGGCTACTTTAGGGCTGGAAACGCTTGGATTTTTCAAAGACAGAGCTGTTTCCACAGGATTAGGCCTTTGATATTTCTCAGTTGTTCTGTTTTTGTAAGCTGGAGAGCTCTGAGCGTGTAATACCTGCAGAGCTGTGCTCTGGCAGAGCCGATCTGAGAGCAATAAACCAGCAAATGCTGCAGAGGGAACACTTCAGTTCCTTGCACGAGTATAAAATATTTCCTATTGTGCACTTCCAGTAGGGTGGAGGGAGTTCAAGATCAAACTCTTGTCGTGTCTCTTCTGTAATAATCAACACTGATAAATAAACTCCTAAATCGGAGAGCAAAAAGGAGTTTTCTGTAAGAAATGTCCACATCTTGCTCTGAACTCTGAGCTAGAGAAGGAATTTCCTTCTAAAGTCCAGTTTTATCTCTTTTATTACCCCCACCCTTGGTGTTTTGCAGTCTCTTGGTGGCAATGCCGTGTCTAAATCAGGGATGTTTTATTACTTATTTAAAAAACCTGTTGCTTGAGTTACTAAAGGTATGGCTGCAGTGAGAAATCGTGTATTTCATTTGAAGCTGGTTACTTTAACTTTAAAAATATTTGTCTAAGCTTTCATTTGGCTTCTCGCTTACTCTAAAGAAGTGACGGTAGTTTAATTAGAAACCCCAGTTTGTATTTATGGAAAGTTTTCACATGCCGTCTTTTCTGAAAGCTGAAGAATCCAAGAAAGGAACACAATGTTTCCCACAAACTATACATCTCCACAATTCCACAGGCTCTCAGCAGCTGGATTAAAAAGGTTTTTAATACGAGTTATGTGTTTAATTAGGAAAGGGAACCTTGGCAGATCTTCTGACTTACAGTTCATTTTAAAGTCTTCCAAAAAAAAAAAAAAAAGGGAAAAAAAAAGAAATCAATCCAGTTTGGTTTAATTGTCATATATAAATTAAGAACTCGTTTTTTTCCACTTCACGAAGCTATCTTCTGTGGCCCCTCCTGATGGATTGCACGGGGCAATTGCTTCCAAATGAGGAGCGCGGGGCTGGGATCGGGGCTGGGATCCGGCGCGGTTCTCACGGCGCTGCCCAAGGCAGCCCTGCGGTTCCACCAGAGCTTGTGCCTCTCCCAATCCTCTCCCACGGGGCACTGCCCATCCCGGAGAGAGCTTCTCCCAAAATCTCCAGCCCTCTGGAGAGCGGGGAAGGCAAAACCCAGCAGGAGATTCCCACCTGGAGCGCCCGTCCCGCGCCTTGGGCACAAGGCGAGGCCGAGCTCTCCTTGGGGCATCTTCCACCTCCCTCTCTGCCCTTCCCCAAGTGGGAAATCATTTTGGGGAACAGAAATAATTCCCTTTGTGCGAGGGAGAGGATCAGTGTGACCAGATCAAGCTGAGTGGGTTTAAACCACAATAATTTAATGCAAGAGTACAAATTGCCTACCAGCTCCTTCTATTGAGTTTGAATTCTTGGTAACAAATCTGAGACAAATGGGGAGGAGAGGGGCTGCTTCGAGCTGACTGATATGTTTTGGTGTCTTCGTGGGGAAACACAGAGGATTTGAGCTCCGGGATTATTACATGGCAAACTGGGCTTAAAAATAGTTGTATTTCTGTGTCTCCAGGATTACTACGTGGCAAACTGGGCTTAAAAATAGTTGTATTTCTGTGTTTATCTCCAGCAGCCCTCATTCCCAGGATATAGGGTTAGAAACAGCTAAGGATGGAAGATTCTTATTTTTTTTTAATTAAAATAGGAAATTCCCAGGACTTGGGGAGGTTTGTAGACAGAATTATTAACTTTTACGCTGCCTCACTGTTTCCTCCTCACCCTCAAGAAGCCGTAATTGTTCAGCTGGTGGAGTTGAGTGGATCTGCAGAGAAATCCTTCACGTCTGGCCTGGATGTCTGACTAAATTTGGTGTGGATCTTGTGGGCTGGGGCAAGTGCTGGAAGCGATTAGAGGGCTGAACAAAAAGCTCCATTCAAGGCCTATCGCCTTCCTGCCGGGGCAATCCAAGTATCCCAAATTCAAAAATATGGCCTAGGAGGCTGTGGCTGCCACAGAGCAGAACTTTTCAAGGTGCCCAGAACATCCAGCTCACTCGAAAATGTTGCTTCGGTGGTGGAGGATTAATTTGAAATGCAACAAAGCAGCCCAATGTAACATATCCATATACATCCAATTAAATAAAATTGAGCACTTTTAATAAAGTGGAGTTGCAAGCTGGGAAAAATTTTCTCTTGTCACTCAAAGTCAGGCCAGGAAAACATTTTTCTTTGCCTTGAAATAGCTGTATTTATTATATCTGACCTGTTCAACATTGCTGGTTTTACTTAAGAACTAGAAAGAAACAAATGCTTTTCATCGCTCGATGCTTTTTTTGTAGCGTGAAATTGTTTTCCCAAGGAAAACAAGGTAGAAATGGTTTCCAAAACACAGCCCAGAATAATCAAACAGTCTTTTTTTAAAAAAAGAATAAACCCCAAGCTGGTTAATCCTAATTGTTTGAATCTATTGTAAATTATTTACTTTCTGACCAGCAGCTTGTTCTCATTTTTAAGCTTTGAAACAGCTTTATTTGGTATTTAGTTTTCAGTAGTTCCTTCCTCAAAGGTGAAAAATACAGAGGGGATTCTTGAGTGCTCAGAAAAACCCAGAAAATATAAACTGATTCAACTTCCAGTGGGGTTATCCTGGATTTTTGTTGCTTCCTAATGGAAAAGGTCTGGACAGCAGGTGAGCCCTGACGCCCAGCCCAGGCTGGGTTTACTTTCAGGGGATATTTTTGGCTATATTTTCGTTAAATACAGAATTTTTTGGGGGTTGTGCTGTAATGGATTTGCAGATCTGCTCCACTCAACACTGGGCTGAACACCTCCAGCCATTCCCTGAGTTTATTTATATTATTTATCTTTCATTTTGCTTTAACCAGCTCACGTTGGCCTTGGGACTGTGCAGTTGGGAGGGGGTGGGACGCAGGTTTTTCTCTCCTGCCGGAATGTGGGAAAGATTTTTTGGGTTTGTTTGTCCTTTTTAGCTCCCATGTGGTCACTGTGAGAGGTTGCTGGGCTTGAGAGATGATTCCCTTTTTATTCAGTCTGTGCATGAAACTGGTGACAAACTTTTATTTTGTCAAAGTCTTTATTTGCTACTTCTGCGACAGTGACATAAATTCTCAAATTCTAATTTGAGCCCAGGAATTTTTAAGTAGAAAACTGTAAGGATTCGATTGTAAGGATTCAATAAATTGAGAGGATTTGTTTGCAGACTAGAGGCTAAAAATCTGATGGCTTTTATTGAAAATTATAATAAATGAGCAACGTAATAATGGTGATAATTCAGTGTGTGACTGCTGGGCTCGTAGCTGGAGGGAATCATTTTTCCCATGGGATGAGCAGCGTGATTTCCAGGAATGTGACCCAGTCACTGGGTACTTTGTATGTGAACAGCATAATTGATTTAAATTCATTTTGTTCTTGTAATTCCTGTCTTTGGCAGTGTTTGCTTTGATAGGGCCACGTTTGCTGTAGGTGTTAATTAGTGAATCTTTATGGCCTCCAGTAATCAGCACCTGGCTCCTCTATTTCTGTACAACACACAGAATATTTTGGCAATATTCATAATTTTCAGCGTAGTGCTGAGGCAATGGTGGGGTTTGTGTTACGTTTTACTTGCATTTTTTGTGGAAATAATGAAAAAATAGCCACAGAAAGCACCGTCCTGCTTAAGAAAAAGGTGGTTTTAATTTCTCAACAAGTTAATCATTCATTGCTTTGTGGCTGGAGGAGAGAGTGAAATGTGCTGTAAAGATGCACCTGAGTGCCCAGGGAGAGCTGTGCTCTGGAACCACGAGTGCAAGGCAGGCCTGGCTTTAAACTCCAGCCCAGGCACAGCAAAAATGGCCTTAAAGTGGAGCTCTGGGACCTGCTGCTAATCCAGTGCTCAAACAAATTTCCAGATTTCACTTCTCATGGCAATGGTATTCCAGGATTGCTCCATGCTTTTCCCATTTGGAAATAAATAGGTGTTTTCCTTGCTGGATCTGGTCTCAGCTTTGATCGTTTATAAATTTGAAATCCATAATGTGACTGGAGGCACAGAATCCTGGAATGCTTTGGGTTGGAAAGGACTGTAGAACTCATCCAGTGCCACCTTGCCATGGGCAGGGACACCTCCCACCATCCCAGGCTGCTCCAAGCCCCGTCCAACCTGGCCTTGGGCACTGCCAGGGATCCAGGGGCAGCCACAGCTGCTCTGGGCACCCTGTGCCAGCCCCTCCCCACCCTCCCAGGGAACAATTCCTTCCCAATATCCCATCCATCCCTCCCCTCTGGCAGTGGGAAGCCATTCCCTGTGTCCTGTCCCTCCATCCCTTGTCCCCAGTCCCTCTCCAGCTCTCCTGGAGCCCCTTTAGGCCCTGCAAGGGGCTCTGAGCTCTCCCTGGAGCCTTCTCCTCTCCAGGTGAGCACCCCCAGCTCTCCCAGCCTGAGCCAAGCAGAGATTCCAGCAAACATCAGAAATTGGGTATTTTCCTATTGAAAATACAGGCTCTCCAAATTCCAACACTGAAATTAAGCGTGAGCTTGACCCAAAGTCTGTTGGGCCAGCGTGAGACTGGCACTGAATTTCAGTGGGTTTTGATCAGTAACACACAATTTATCCAGTGATTTCCAGGCTATTCTCTTTCTCTCCTGTAAGGTTCCCAGAGGAACTCCCAGACTGGGATCCTGTGCCAAAGTCACGTGCAGGGGCAGGTTCTGGGATAACGGAGAATGTCCAGTGGAAATGTGTCTGCAAATAGGGCAAAACCAGGGAAAAGAACTCTCTTTTCACTTCCAGAGCTGCCGTGTCCCTGCTGTGCTCTAGGGCTCTCACAGAGACACATTCCTGTGCTTCTCCTTAAAACTTGTCTGCTGAAAATGCCTTATTGTGAAATAAAAAAAGCTTGAGCTGTTGGTTGGGAAGTGTGGAAAGTCTTACTAAAGCCTAGCAAATTCTCATGGGTTTTGTGTCTTGTTTCAGGCTAGCTTCCTCTAACTCTATTGAAACTTTTAATTTGTTTAAATCCCTTAAAATCTATTTATTCCTGGAAATAATAATAGCATCATCTCCTTTTGGGGTGTTCGGGGAAGAGCCGCAATGGGGGGGGTGTCATACAGGGCAGGTGTGGGCTGGATGTCTATTTATACAAGGAACACATAGTGTGTGTGTATATATATATATATACACACACTATAAATTATATATATAAAAATAAATTATATATATAGTAAATATATAAAAATTAAATAGATATAATTAAATATACAAAATTTAAATATATATAAATTATATATAAAAATTAAAATAGATATTTTGAATTTTTATATATATATTAAAAACCTATATAATATATGTATGTAAGTAACTCTGCCTGCAGAGTTCCTTATGAGAAGGGATCCACAGGAGCTGTGTTGGCACACAAGGGAAAGGTATTTTTTCTCCTTCCGAGCTGGCAGCCTTTAGTCACTCGCTTCAAAGGGAAAACGAGGTCTTTAATTCCTGTGTACCAGCACCTTTCATCCCTCTGCTAATCCATAAATTTGGGAGACTTATCCCATGGCTAAACCACAGAAACTGGGATATGATGTAGAAAAATGTAAAGGGTGGGGTGGTGAGAAACCCACCCAAAGCAGAACTTGAAGGGCACAGTTCTGGAGGAGGATTTGATTTTATTTCTGCCCTGAGAAAGCTTTTCCTCGTTTTGATTGAAGAGTGGAGATGGAAACCATCAGGGAAAGTTCCTTTGCTGCAGATAACAGATCCAAGGTGGGATTAGAGTTCAGTGCAGAGGGGTGAGGTACAAGGAAGTGAATTCCTCATCATTTTGGGGGATGAGAATATGGGCAGGAGCAGTTCCTGCCAGGGGCACCCCCATCCTGCTTCACCTTGCAGTGACTCATTTTGTGTCCGCGTCCTGACGAGATTTTCCTCCTTCCTGCTGCTTCCTCAGAGGGTTTTTCCCGAGTTTTTCTCAGGTTTTGTGGTTTTTTGTTTGTTCTGCTTCACTGTTTTTTGCGTTGGGGTTGTTTTGGGAACGAAACGCTCCATTTCCCTGAGTTCCTAACTCCCTCCTTGCTTCTGGAATAACCACGAGTGGTTCTTCAGCCCCTGCAGAACCACACAATCCCTCACTCCACTGCTGATTTGCTTTTTCTGTGGTCTCCTCGAGTCCTGAACCTCCCCTGATCCCTAAAGAAACAGAGACTGGGCAGGAGGAAGGGAATAAAGGTGGATATTTATTTGAAAGGCCTTCAGAGGCACACCCTGGGCAGGCCAAAGGCTGCACCCAAGATGGACCCCGAGTCACGAGTTCTTCACACTTTTAGAGCTTTGCTCCATTTGCATCTCAACCCAATTTCACCAATTAAACTTTAGCTAATGATGGAATTTCCCCTCAGCTTGCCCCCCTTCTCAAGATGCTGGGTTACACATGTTGGGCCTAGGCCGGGCTGGGTGTCCTTGGAGAGCAGCCTGGAGAGGCTTTGTTCTGTCTGTCTCAGCATGAGAGAGCAGCAGCTCCCAGGCTGCAGGACACTGCAGAGTTACACACTGGGAATGCAGCATTGGAAAAATAGAGAAGTTAAAACCTAAGGCATCACCCCAGCTGCTCCCAGCGTTGTGGCACCTTCAGGGAATTTCCATCAGAATTCCCTGGGGCGTTTGGAGTTCTCCTGGAGGTCTCCCATGGAGGTGCTGCCCTGATCTGACCTCTGTCACCTCCTCTGACCCCAAAACATCCCAGCCTCAGGTGTTACTATTGCAGGAACACCTGTGCCTTGCTTTTGTTCTTCCCACTGGAAAAACCACTTGGCTTCTTTTTTTTTTTCACACTAATTCCATCTAAGCACCGTATTTTCATCGTTTCACAGGTAATAATTGGAAATGACTTAATTTTGCTTCCAAGGGTAGCAATCAGGGTTTAATAAAGATTCACTTGACAGAATTTACTGCCTCATCTTGCAGTATTTTTGGCATATTTTTGTAAGTCCCTGGGTACTCAGAGCCAAGCACAAGCTTTTGTTTGTGAGGTCGTGGCATGTTTTTCCTTGCTCCAGCTTGTTGGGAAACTCAGGATTTTAAAGCCTGCTTGGAAGTTGTTCTTATTGTTGTTGCCTCTTGATGTTTGCTGGCCAGTGGGAGATCATTATAGCTAATAAAATATATTTTATATACATATATATGGATGCAATGCATAATTGCAAGGCATTATTACCTCTGACACCTTATTTATAGTTCCACTGTTTTTTTCCTGTGTTAAACCCAGCTAAAGTGATGAGCAACGTTTGGAAAGTTTATTATTAGAGGCCTGTGATTTGCATATATTACATATTTAATGGCTTTAAAGATTTCTGATGAATAAACATAAAATCACAGAGCAACCGAGGCTGAATCCCAGACTGGTTGGGGTTGGAAGGGACCTTAAATCCCATCCCATTCCACTCTCTGCCACCTTCCACTATCCCAGGGTGCTCCAAGCCCTGTCCAACCTGTCCTGGGACACTGCCAGGGATGAGGATCCACTTTTGGATGTGAATACTTTCAGTCTCTGGGCTAAAATCCATTTGCTGAGTGCCAGCACTCGAGGTTAATAATATTTCCTGAACCCTTGGTACCCTGGAGCAAAGCTTCTGGATGTGTCCCGTGTTCCAGTTGGAATCCATATTGTCCCCAATCAGCTTTCCATAATGCAGCATTTTCTCCTGACAATGGATTAGGGAGAAAAGGCAGCTCCCCAGTGATTAAATGCCACTTATTCTGTGCTCTTTATTCAGCTCTTCCCCAGCTGCTGACAAAAGGTGCTTTCTCTGAACGCAGAGCAGCAAGCTGAGCTGGTAAAATACTGTAAATTCCTGATGCCTGACAGATAAACTTGCCTGAAGCCTTGCATTCAGGCAAAAAGTCTTACTTCTTTATTAAAACCAAAGTTTTCTAGGAAATGATACATTTAAGGGCAGAGGTTTTTTCCCATTTTTCCTTTAAAGTTTGTAATTTTGATTTAAAATTCTAATCAAGTCCTGAAATCTATTTGGAAATATTTTCATTTTTGCCGATTCTACATGGGAAAAAAAGCATTTCCTGCCCGGTTATGATTTAAACCTGCACTTGCCCAATTCCCAAAGCTCGTGTTCCACAGCAGTCCCTGTTCCCTGAGGATCCCCACAAATGGATTTAATGAGGGGTGTTTGCACCAGGGAGTGCATTTTATCCTGTGCACTCTCGGAGCAGGAATTTTGGGGGATTTGTGCATTTTAGGTTTATTTGGAAGCTCTGCTCATTGCGAAGCTGGTGCTGTGATTTCCTGAGGGAGCACTGGGACAACGATTGTGGTTGGAGATAATATCAATATCTTTAATTAAAGACTTGCTGGAGAGCAAAGGGCACGCTGCCAGTCCCCAGAAATTGGGGCTGTGCTTCCAGGTGTGGATTTATCTCCTCGGGACTCTTGTTCACAAAGGATGTGGCAATTTTTTCCTTTCTCTTCAGCTCTCAGGTGGTTTTCATTCCGCTGTTCTCGTTGTATCCCGGGATTTTTAGCCTTCTACAACAGGCAGGGAGAATTGGTGCTTTAGCTTCCAATGCTCTGCCAGCTTGTGACCATAAATAATCCGTGGTGGAGCAGGGATTGCATTTTCCTGGGAGCTCTGTCTGCCTTTGCACTGGACATTCACCCACAGCATTGCCTTTGGCATTTGAGTGATTCCTATTTCCAGTGTATTTGAAGAAGTTGCACACGGACAGCTTTTTCAATGGTTTGTTTTTGTTATTTAAGTTGATTTCAGTATTTAGACTTTTGCATTTGTGCTTTCAAGGGACTGCAAATTAAAACCAGTTTGAGTCAGGAATGTGTGCTCAATGCTGCAGCTTTGGAACACGTATGGAATCCCAAGTTTATGGCTTTGAAAGCACTTGCCCTCTTTCAAATGTTTCTAATAAGATAGAGGGTGGTGATTTACACCTCTGGAGATATTGAGCTGCTCTCCAAGAATGTTGTTTGGCTCCTAAAGAAAGCAAGCATTGGTGGGCCTGATTTTGGGGAAGGGAAAAAAAAATCCTGCAGTGGTTTCATTGAGATTTAAGCAGGAAGAGAATTCCTTATTTAACACTTTCTCTGCACACCACGGTGCATTTGGGATCGGGGAGGGTCTGGAGAGGACAGAGGAGGCAGAGCCCTCACATGACCCCTTCTCCTCCTGCTCCAGAGCTTCTCCTCCTGCTCCAGAGCTTCTCCTGTTCCAGAGCTTCTCCTCCCGCTCCAGAGCTTCTCCTCCCGCTCCAGAGCTTCTCCTCCCGCTCCAGAGCTTCTCCTCCCGCTCCAGAGCTTCTCCTCCCGCTCCAGAGCTTCTCCTCCTGTTCCAAAGCTTCTCCTCCTGTTCCAAAAGGCGTTGCTGCAGCAGGAAAAGCAGATCTGACTCAGCTCCCAGAGGATGCTCCCTGTGAATCCGTGGCTTTCCCAGTGGATCAGAGCTCCAGACTTTGGGGGCTGAGGCAGTGCCCGGCTCTCCCAGCTTGGAGCAATCCCCAGCAGCTCCCAGTCAGGAGAGAAGAGCTTTGGAAACAGCGAGCTGGGATATTTTAAGTAGTTTCTCTATTTTAATATAAACCAGGGTGTGGAGCTCTGAAGTGCTCAAGGGTGTGTTTCATCCTCGCTGCAAAAAATGAAGCCTGGGAAGGGAGAGAGGGAGCAGGATGAAATCTCATTCATTGGAAGAGGAAGGACTTGGAAAAGGGTGTTTTAGAAGAGCTTCTAGAAATAAGAAACAATGTCTTGGGAATCTGAGTGATGTTTTAAACACACGGTGATGTTTTAATGTTATACTTAAGGTGGTTTTTTCTGACATGAAATGGAGAATTGTGATTTTTGTCGATGCCCTGCTCTCACCCCCTCCCTCTGGGGCAGCCCCGCTCCTGCCCAGCTCTCCCTGGCTCTCATTAGAGGCTATTGAATTACACGTGCACATCCTGAGCTGAGCTGATGTTTTCCCATTTTCCCGTTCATCAGACTGGAAGAACTGGGGAGGGGAGGCCCGAGGAGGGCGGGGGGAGGTTCAGGTCTGTCCTGGCGAGTGTGGTTCAAGTTTTAATCAGTGTGGTATTTCCTCTTCCTGGGGCCAGAGGGACACCTGTGTTTTTCTTTTCGTATTCCAAGGGACAGTTGATGGGTCCTGTCCTTTTGAAGGGAATCTTGTTAAAGCCCATCTGCATCCATTGGCTTCAAAGGATGTGCACAGGGCTCTGGCTGATAATTTAAAAAAAAATTAGAGTGAGATCTCTTGGAGGAGCCGTAGGGCTCCAGTTAAAGCGCTTTAACGGAGCATCCATCTGGAGAGGAGACCTCAGGGCTGCTCTGAAAGCTTTGGGGGATGAAGTTTTAAAGTTACTTCAGGGCTACTTTCTTGTTTTGAAGTTTTGTTCTGTTTCAAAGGACAAACTATTCTTAATTTCATTCTTTGTTTCACACAAACCTGTGTTAGAAAGCTGTAAAACAACAGAAGCTACTTTTTCTCCCGGATCTTTTTCCACTGCTGAGAGCTCCGTTGGGAATTGTTGCTCCCAGGGCAGCACAGCATTGCTGGAGTGTCCCAGCACCCCTCAGTCAGGGGTTCAGCAGGGAAAAGCAGCACAGGCACTGCTGGATCCACATCCTGGGAGCAGCTCCATGAAATCTGCAGGGCCACAAACGCGAGCAGGGAATCTCTGTAATCCCCAAAAGTGGGAACTGCCGGCTCCCGCTCTCCCCCAGGGATTAATTTGTGTTTTTAAAGGACTAAAATGTGAGTTGTGAGGAGAACGATGATTTCCATTGGGGGAGGACTCAGCCTTGCAGAGCTGTGGGATGGTTTGGGGTTGTTTGGGATTGCAGGGGAAGCCAGACCTGTGAAATCCCCTATAAAGGGAACGGGGCTCTCACTCGGGGCGAGCTGCCCGGGGCGTGTGGAGCCATGGGCCTGCAGAGCTGGGGCTCCTTCCGACACTCACAGGCCTGGGAATGAGGCTTCCAAGCTCTGGGCTGCCCTTTAATCAGCCAGGTGG
>VWZT01006911.1:475413-493322 GCA_013397055.1 Pachycephala philippinensis
CAGGTGGGCTGAAGGGAAGCGAGGAAACCGGGAATCTCGGGAGCCACGGCTCCCAAGTGTCTGCCTGAGCCAGGGTTGCAGGCTCTGGCTGTGCAGCAGCTCCGCGTGGGGAGCCAGAGCCCTGCTTCCCAACACCCCGGGAGCTGCCCTGGAGAGGCATCCCAAAACTGGGGGTTCTGGGGAATAGAAGGGCCAGATCCCAGTTACNCTAAATCCCAGTCACCCCACATCCCAGTTACCCCAAATCCCAGTTACCCCGAATCCCAGTTACCCCAAATCCCAGTCACCCCGAATCCCAGTTACCCCAGATCCCAGTTCCCCTCACAGTGCTGTTGGGGGATCTGCAGTGAATGTGTCAGGGCTGAACCCTCTCCAGGTAATGTTTGGATTGTGCAGCTTTGGCATTCTCCAGTGGAAACTCGCTCTCTGAAAGAATTTCTGGTCAGCGTTTCTAAAATCCAAGGATTTTTTCCCTTTTCAAACAAATTAATTCTGTTGATTAAAGCCTCGCTTTTGTAGCAGTTAAATCACCTAGGGTTTTTTTCTTCCTTTGTGCCATTGTTGCTGTTTGGTTTTTGGGATTTCTGGTTAGTTTTCCATAGCAAATATCCAGGAGGGTGTTAAATACATCCTTCCTGCAACAGAGAATAAATTCAGTCCCCTACAACATGGGGAAAACCTGGTTCCCACAGCAGTCAGGATAAATTTCAGAGAAATTAACTTTACTGCAGCACACCAGGAATATAAATTAGGCCCTAATCATGTCATCAAATGCCTTGTGATGGAATTTAGTCCTTTAAAATGTGCTGATTGGATCTTAAAGAAGGTGCAGCCTCACTTGGAAGGTGTGTTGGAAGCCCTGCTCATCACCACCCGTCATTAGATCGAGAAATTGCACCTGAAGTGGGGAGAGCAAAACAAAACCAACCCCAAACCCAAAAACCCCCAAGGATCCAGGGCAAACCACTACCTTTACAAACCTCTGTAAACTCATTTTCCAGGAGCTCCTGATTGTTTGCAGTTGTTGGATAAACACGTTCCACAACAGCTGCACCCTTAGCAAAGCACACAGACACGTCCTTGGGATATTTCCTGGAGCAGCTCATACCTCAGGGATGCTCACATCTTCCCAGGGACTTTGCTGCCTCTTCAGCCAGTCCTGAAGAGGTCAGCCTAGAAACAGAGGCTGGGCAGGAGGAAGGGAATAAAGGTGGATATTTATTGGAAAGGCCTTCAGAGGCACACCCTGGGCAGGCCAAAGGCTGCACCCAAGATGGACCCCGAGTCACGAGTTCTTCACACTTTTAGAGCTTTGCTCCATTTGCATCTCAACCCAATTTCACCAATTAAACTTTAGCTAATGATGGAATTTCCCCTCAGCTTGCCCCCCTTCTCAAGATGCTGGGTTCCACATTTTGGGCCTAGGCCGGGCTGGGTGTCCTTGGAGAGCAGCCTGGAGAGGCTTTGTTCTGTCTGTCTCAGCATGAGAGAGCAGCAGCTCCCAGGCTGCAGGACACTGCAGAGTTACACACTGGGAATGCAGGACTGGAAACATATAAAAGCTAAAACATCACCGGGATTTAGGAAACTCCTAACACAGAATGTGTGTGCTCGTTTTTGGGTTAGACAGACTTCCCAAGGCTGCAGAGTTCCTTTTCCAGCACCAACATTGTCATCCTGGCTGTTTTCCTTCGTGTGTGGCTGTTGTGCCCCATCCAGCCCGTCTCACATGTTCTCCTTTAGCAGTGTGGTCCCTTTCTTCCTTTCACACTCTTCTAGCACCCATCCTGATTTTCCTTTCTTCATAATCAAGCTGGAATTCCCACTTGTGCCCACCGTGGAAGTTGGTGATTCTTGATGGAAATTATTGTTCCAGTCTCAGTTGTGGCCCTCTGAAAGAAGCTTTTTATACCTCACAGTTCCTAAGAATCCTTTTCCTTATTGTTTGAGGTAGGAATGTTTGCTGGATTTCTCTAAGATTCTGTCCCCTGTGCTTTTTCCATTTTGGCACAATGGAGAACATGGAAAAAGGAAGGGAAATGGGAGTGTAGCAACCAAGCAACTGGGAACCATCACTGAGGGCAGGCAGATGAACAGGAAAATGATGTGCTGGGGTGTCCCAGGGAACTGATGTTAAAACAGTGGAGCAAGGGATGTAAAAGGTTCTGGAAAGACCTCTGGAATTCTCTGCACAGCTGTGCTTTATGATTCTGGAGACCACCACGGCTCTGGCCAGGCTCCTTGGTGAGGCTGCAGGTCGGGCTTGTTCAGTCAAGCCGAGGGAACGTTCCTGCTCTGTGAGCACAGCGTTTATCCTCACAAACACCGGGCAGGCAGGGAATGCCAGCGAGGCGCCCAGTAATGCTGATGCAAAGTGAAATTTGTCTAAACTGGCCATCAGCAGCTTTGAGTTCATGTTTTCCAAGTGGAAAAGCTGTGAGGCACTGGGATAGCTTTCCAGCAGGAGCAGTTTGGGCAAGAACCTTAATTAGCTGGATGATGGCACCCGTTCAGTTCATCAGCAGTGCCTGCAATAAAGGAGACTGTGCTGAGCCACCCGACCTCCTCCGGAGGTTATCCTGGCACTCCCTCCCTGGCATTCCAGCTGTCCACAGCATCCTGTCCATCCCTGCTGCCAGCAGCCCACCCGCTCCCAGTGCTCCTCAGTGAAAGGATATTTTGTGGGCTGATTCACGGCTGTGTTTTCCCTCGTTGCTCCTTTGTGTAATCCGTGCTCATCCAAGCCAGCAGCTTCCCGTCAGAAGGTTTGCCAGCAGCAATTGTGATCTTAATATTTCATGCCAGCTTCATCTCGCTGTCCTTGCAGGATAAATGAGGCTTGTGTGCACTCCCGAGTGCAGCTTGCCTTTTGTGAGGCCACGGTTAATTGCAATTAAACAGGCAGCCTTTGTAAAATTAATATTGTTATTGCTCTGCTCTGCGTGTGCTGACACTTGGGGAATGGCTGACAAATGTCAGGCAAATGCAAGTGTAGCCCTCTGCTCACTGGGATTTTTAATGTATTTTAATCACCTGTTTGCCTTGGCAAAAATGTATATTTTAGATATTCAAATCAGTGGGAAAATAAACTGGTAACTTTGTTTAAGGGTAATCTGACATCTGTTCCTTTCTTCTTTTCTGTTCAGCTTCCTTCATTATGCTTTTTCCACAGCTCTCTTTGTTCTCAGATATGGTAATTCTTGGGTTCTTTCTACAATACACCTAAAATGGGGATGGTAAAGAGTTTTTGTAGAATTTAAAGTTGCTCTTATTACTCCCAATCTCAATTCTACCACCACTTGTACATGTACAGACAGAGTTTGTGGGCACATCTGATGTGACAGGGACCATCTGAGGGGACTTCCAGCAGCAGCTGGTGCTCCCCAGGCACCTTTCCCAGATCCCTTTTCCCAGCATCTGCTGTTGCTGCTGTGTGGAGCCAACTGCACTGGCAAGATCCTGATTTTCGGGTAAAATCACAGAATCCTGGAGTGGTTTGGGTTGGAAGGGACCTTGAACATCATCCAATTCCACCCCTGCCATGGCAGGGACACCTTCCACAGACCAGGATGCTCCAAGCCCCGTCCAGCCTGGCCTTGGACGCTTCAGGGATGGGGGAATCCACAACTCTTGATCCCAAATGGGCTTTCATATCCCTCTGAATCACCCTCATACAATTCCCAAATGTTGGAAATCATCCTTCCTGAGGAAGAAAACCCCAGGAACACCGTTGTGAGTGCAGCCCTCCCAGCTGGGCTGGGGGTCAGGGATGCAGTGCCAAGGGAGCAGGGAGGGCTCTGTGCCCAGGCTGGAGGCAGAAAGGATTTCAGTTCCCAATGTTTCACAAGCACACGTTTCTTTCAGAATTTCGGAGAAGAAAAAACCGTGTTTGGAGTAAGGAATGCAATTCCCTCTCCCCCCAAAGAGATATTTATTCAGAAGCTGGAGCAGCTCCAGTTCAAATGTTGAGCACTGAGCCAGTACAGAGCAGCCCAGCACATGTTCCTCACCCTGCAGGTGCAGGGGGAGAGCGACTTTGGGCCGGAGCCCTCGTGAAATATGACTTTTACCTCCATGTTTGACATTTTCTTGCTCTTTTATAAGGAGTGATGGAAACGTGCGTTTTTCCTCCTTTCACAAAGCGAGCTCATTGCTCGTTAAAAGCTTTGGATTGACAAGCTCCGAGTCTGGAGTTTACCCACGGGATAAGCACAGCCTGGGAAAGCTCCAGTGCAGCCTTCCTTGGGCTGCTGCCTAAGCTCAGCCTTGCCCTGGGCAGGAATTCATCCATTCCCATCTCCTCTCCAGCTTTTGCATCCCCACTCGGGCGGGAGGAGTCGGTCCTGGTGCCTTTAAGAAATTTCTTGGATCTAAACAGACCACCCCAAAGCTGCCTCCGGAGCAGGAGGCAGAGTAACCTCATCATCTTCCCTCTCCCTTTGTACACACAAAACTGAGCACGGCTTTGATGGACCCCAGGTGAAAATTCCGAGCTTGCCATGAAAAATAAGGAGCAGGAAAAGATGACTAACTGAGCACATCCAGGGAGAAAACCTCAAACGACGCCTCGTTTTCCTCCTCTGCTCTTAATCACTGGGGGATTTGTCCTCCACAATTAGGGAATGTCTGAATTTTAGGGGAATCATAAAGAGGGGTTTTGCATGAAGTGAGCTCTGGGCTACACATCCCAGCAGAAGGGAAGGGTTAAGTACAAAGATCTTTGCACTTCTCTCATTTTTTCCAGCCAGAAGAAATCAGACGATTTAACTTTGGAGAAATATATGACATAAAACCTACTTAGGTTGTCTCCAAATCCAGTTTGTAATGATTGTCCAACTTCCAAGAGGAGAGGTTGACGAACACTCCAATCCAACAAATCACTGAAGGATATAAATTCATGTGTAATGCTGATACTGCTGACCTCAAAAATGGAACTTGCCAGCTAATCTTGTACTGCAGACAACATTTTCATTACTGCCCTATCCTATATCCTTTTTTTTTAATATTACTATTTCTGTGGAGAAATAAACTTCAGTAAATTCTCCTGTGATGGAACTGGCAGCAGTGAGATCATAGCATGATAAATAGCAGATTCCTTGAGAGCAGATTTAGATAAAGTAATGCTAGAAATGATGAATTTTGGAGGTTTGGAATAAACAGTGGGATCACTGTGCTTTTTTCTCACTGGAAAACACTCATTTTTTTTTTTTGAATGCAATCCTACCATGCTGTGGGTCTATGATTCACTCAGTCCTACTGGGAAAGGGACAACTGGGCTGGAAAAATAACTTTTTCCCACATTATCTTGGGCATTACATGCTCTTGGGGAAAAGATTTGTGCCAATGGGATCCTGAAGCACAAGAGCCTGGTTGAAGAGGAATCAAGGAGGATAATTTGCTTCTTGGAAAGGGTTAAAATTTAAAACATCAAGCTGGGATCCAAAGATGTAGAAAATGGTGAAATATGGTCTTCAGAATGTTTGGCTCAGGCTTTTTAGTGCTGGGGCACAGCATTGTGCTATTGGGGCAGGAACTCTCAGATAAAACTTCCAGCCGTGGAGTTGTGCTTTAAGGCTTGGCCAGAACCAACATGAAACAGCCTTAAGTGCACGTCTGTTTTTTTATATCATCTTGATAGGTGGTGTTATTAACGCAGCTTTTAATTGCATGTCAGAGTAGAGATAAAACCCCTTTGGATAAGGATCACCGTGGAACTGCTGAGCTGGGGGATTTCAGCTGTGTCACGCTGGGCAAGGGGAAAAGCAATCCAGTGGAAAAGGGCTGAAACACTTCAGGGTTGTTACAGGTCCCATCTGGTGAGAAATCACTTTTTTGGGCAATTTTCAAGAGATAGCGCTGTGATTTCACTCCTCCACGTCTGTCAGCACATCATCCAGTGTGGAGACAGCACGGAGGAATGTGAGATGTGAATTTAACTGCTGAGTGTAGCATGCTTGTGCAAATTAGCTTTAATATCCTTCCATTGACATGGGGTTTTTTTGGTTTGAAGGTAAATATTATGCACTTTCAAGAGACATTTTGGTGACTACATGGGAAAAATGCGTTTCTTGGTCTGGTTTTTGTAAGTTGATCTTTCATTGCTGGTTCATTCCTGTCAGAGCTCCCATGGAATAATGACACAGGCATTTCTGTTCTGTCACACCTGCTTGGTTTGGCTTTGTCTTCCCCTTGGAGTGCAGGAAGATCCACAAATCTCTCAAATTCACCAAAACATTCACCACAGAAACTGCTCATGTTCCTGCTTATCAGGGAGGAAGGAGGGGCATCCTTTTAATTAGAAGCCATAATAATTTCTGCTCTAAAATCCCCATATTTTGGTAGAGCACTGGAAATACTTTTCAGGGCCTGGTCTGGTGACCTCCAGCCTTGGGAGCAGTTTCCAGGGACAGCATCCAGCAGCGTGGGATTGGGATGGCACCAGTGCAGCTTTCAGGTATTAATTAATGAGGTTTTAATTCTGTGGACAACTGTATCAACATGATCACCAATTAAATCCCAACGGGGAGGAATTGTTCTCCTGGGAGCAGTAATTCCCAGAGTCATGTCCTGGTAACTGTTTGTGTTTGTGTGGTGACACAGAGGTGGAACTCAATCCCACTCCTGGAGTTCAATCCAGGTACAAGCTGGATTCCCAGGGATGGGGCAATCCAGGGATTTTTCCATCAGGCTGCACTTGAGAGTGTTGCCAACAAACTTCCAGTGGTAAAATTCCTTTGTCTGTCTTTCTTTACCCGCCTTATTTTACTAGATTAAAATATTTAGCTTTAGGAAGTGCTATCATATTAAAAAAAGTAGAATCTGAAGTGACAAAAATGGGATTGTCCATTTCTCAATCTGTACAGAAGCAGAACATCTATAATTTCTTCCTCCCACATGCTTTGTTTTGTATCACCCAAGGAATAAAAATGCAGCATCAGTGGTTCCTGTTCACCCCAATTCTGAACCAGTTTGGCACCAGTTCCCCCAGTGGTGCTGGGTCTGTGGTGGGACTTGTCCAAACCCTCTGCTGTTCCTCTCTCTGGGCAAAGGAGTTTCCAGCCAAACTCCCAGTTGCACAAACTGGTGCCCTGCCACTTCCTAAGGATCCTCAGGGTCAGAGTTTGGGCAAAAATGTCCGACAGAAAATGGATTATTTTATTTATAAAGCTCTTGGCAACTTCTGAGGTGAGAAAGGGAGGTGTTTAAACCTTCTCATACTTGTCTGGTAACTTCATTCAGATTTGTTTCCTGGAGGTTTTTAACTCCACTTTTATGCTTTAGCACTAAGAGCTTCTTTCTTGTTCCTTCCTGCTCTTCCCAATACATTTTTGGAGAGAATTAATGGGAGTGCTGCACTGGGAATGAGCTCACTTGGGAGGAAAGGAGTTCTACGGAGCACTGAACACTCTGGGTCTTTGCATATTGACAATCCCTGCTCTGATTATTGTTTAGTTGCCCTTTCCTTCATTATTATTCAATGAAAAGGTGTTGGAAACCAATGGCAAAATGGAATATTCAGCTGATTTTTATGCTTGTAAACCAATTACTGACCAGTCCTTTGCTGGTAGATGAATCCCTTTAATTTCTGGAAGAGGCTCTGGCTTTAGCAGGGGCTGTGGGGCTGGGAAATCTTTGCTCCCTGGAGCAGCAGGGTCTGCAGGCCATGTTTAGGTACATTCTGCCTTCCAGTGACCTTTCCAAGAATTCCACAGGCTCTGGGCACCGGGTTCCTGTGCAGCTTTGCCCCAAAGTGCAAATCCATATGTTTTAGGTGAGGGAAAGCAATCAACAGGTTGTACCCTTAACCCTTACATCCCATATCTGGGCCCAGACATTTTTATTGCATTGCTTCACTCTGTGTGTTCCTCTACGACCAAGTGAGAATTTAAAAGGTTGATACGAGTGCCTTTTTTTTCTTTTTTTTAAAGCTTGTTGATTGATATTTATTCCAGATGTAGGCTGGGCTTTATTTATTTATTTCATACCTTTCATAACTGAGAATCAGGATTGGGGAAGGTGGCTCTCTTGAGAGGGCTTGAACACATTTCAGCCTGTAAAATTTCAGGGTAAATGGCAAGTGGAAGTGCCTGTGAGGTGGCATTTCATGGGATAGATGCTCTCCAGCTTTTATTTACCAAAATTATCCTGTCTCTTTTTTGTTTACCAAAATTATCCTGTCCCTTTCTATTCTGCCAGCTGCAGCATTGTAGCAGCTATTTAGAGTCTAAAGAAAATACAGAATTCTCTCCAGGCAGTGATTTCCCTGTCTCTGAGGGAGAAGTGCCCTCTCTGTCCCTACTCAGAGTATTAGATCTTACAACTGATGGAAAGCAGTGGCATAAGCTGATTAATGGCAGGGCTCACCAGAGCTGACATTTGGGGTTACATTTTTTGAAAGACACTTCTGAAATTGAGCCTCTAATGTTATTTTACAGCCTTTTTTTTAATGCTTTGAAATTCCTCTAGCAATACAGAATGTTATTTTTCCTTTTTATCAAATTTTAAGGGTATTTCAGCAATTAAACTTGGTGTGCTTCAGCCAAAAAACATAGTGCAGTCAGCTTCTTTGGCTTGTTGGATAACAATGCTTCCTGTGTTAGCAAGAGAGTAAATATTGCTTTGTTTGGCACCTCGTGAAAAGAAAATTTCAGAAGAAGATGGGAAAAATCTGCAAGATTGGGACAGCATTGGACATGGAAGCGGGTGGTGAACATAAATTGTCGTGGTGCTACTAAATTTAGCAGAGCAGTTGGTGAGGATCCATCATGTGCTTCCAAATGCATCCTGAAAGAGATGTCCCACTGCTTCCAGATTAATTCTTAACCCTGGACTTGCAGATTTGTTGTTTATGATCTGGAAAAAGGAAAGATGGCAGTGGGAAATGCTGGCAGTGGTGGCCCCAGAGCCAACCTGTGCGTGGGGAGCACCAAAAATGGGATTATTTCCAGGAAAAGTTTTCCAGGCAGTTACCTCACTGCATGGACTTCTGGATAATTTGGACAGGGAAAACAAGATGAGGCTGAGATGTCTTCTGCTCTGTGGAGCCACACGCCATTCCTGCTTTTCAGCAAACATTTCAGCAGGATTTGGGACTCCCAAACAGCCAGAGAGATGCTGGATTTAAGACTCCCAAAATACTCATTGGTGTGACAGCAACAAATTACCTTTAGAAAAATCCCTAAAACAGGTTTGTAATGCAGAATTTTGGATGTCCTCTGGCTAAATAGAACCTGTGAGGAGATCCCTGCTCATCCAGCTGGGTCAGGAGGGGTTTTTCAGGTCGGGGCTGAGCAGTTGCTGTCCCTGAGGAGCAGCCTCGGGAAGGAGCTGACTCCGAGGGGTCACGGGTCACTGCCTGACCCTGTCTGCCTCAGACTGAGAGGGAACAGCCCAGGAAGAGGAATTATCCCTGGCTCCTCTCTCTGGACAGCCAGCTCACCCTTTTTTTCCTCATCACAATTTTTCTGTGCAGAAGATGCGGCAAAAGTTCTTTGAACCCCAGCTGAGCTCAGCAGCTTTTTGCCTGGGTCCAAATAATCCAAGGGCACAGCTGATCCATGTCTAACAAGGCACAAACACTTCTCTACCTGGTTCTTTTCCAGCATTCCTCCCCACGAGCAGGTTTGGAATCGCATTCACTGAACCGTATTTTAAAATTTCAAGGTGTAAAAAAGACTGAGCTTGTTATGATGCCTTAGGTTTTAGCTTTTATATGTTTCCAATGCTGCATTCCCAGTGTGTAACTCTGCAGTGTCCTGCAGCCTGGGAGCTGCTGCTCTCTCATGCTGAGACAGACAGAACAAAGCCTCTCCAGGCTGCTCTCCAAGGACACCCAGCCCGGCCTAGGCCCAAAATGTGTAACCCAGCATCTTGAGAAGGGGGGCAAGCTGAGGGGAAATTCCATCATTAGCTAAAGTTTAATTGGTGAAATTGGGTTGAGATGCAAATGGAGCAAAGCTATAAAAGTGTGAAGAACTCGTGACTCGGGGTCCATCTTGGGTGCAGCCTTTGGCCTGCCCAGGGTGTGCCTCTGAAGGCCTTTCAAATAAATATCCACCTTTATTCCCTTCCTCCTGCCCAGTCTCTGTTTCTAGGTTGGCCTCTTTAGGCATCAGTTAGAGCTCAACAAAACCACTGTGGACTGAAAAAGGAACCTGGGTTTTTTCACAGCTCCCCTGCTTGTTCACAGGGCTGCAAAATCAATTCCAGCTGCAGCATCACCTCTGCAATTCCCTGATTTTCAGGTGATGATGCCCTGTGTTGCATCCTCACAGGCAGGGACAGGTTTGCTGTCACAGGGATGAAAGGCAGGGTCAGTGCTGGGTGACAGGCAGGAAGCAAAGGTAAAGCACATTCCTGGGAATTCATGGCACAGTTTTAGCTCTGGAATTCTCTGCAGTTCCTTGGAGTCCTGCAGCAGTGCTCTAACACTGTATTTAATGTGGATTCACTACAACATTTCCACGTCTAACACTGTATTTAACATGGATTCCCTACGACATTTCCATGTCTAACACTATTTAATGTGGATTCAGTGCAGCATTTCCACATCTAACACTATTTAATGTGCATTCAGCACAACATTTGCACGTCTAACACTGTATTTAATGTGGATTCACTACAACATTTCCGTGTCTAACACTGTATTTAACGTGGATTCACTACAACATTTCCACGTCTTGGCACGTGCTCATTGTCACAGTGCTCAGCTCTAAATTATGATCTCATTTCAAAGGCTTTATTTTCTGTGGAATTCTTAAAAAGCCCCAAAATTGTCTTTAAAAAGCTGGTTTTCCTTATTACTTTTAATAACCACGTTTCCATGCTGTGGTGTATAGGAATTGCTGAGGAATCCCAGCAAGGTGAGGATTTCACTCTGTGCTTACACCTGTGTTTAAAAGTGTTGTTAAAGTGTCCGGGTGAGCTTTCCATGAGGAATAACACCTTGGAGGGGATTTTGGGAAGTGGCCGTTGAGTCTAGCCCAGAGCTGAGTGAATCCCAGTTCCTGTGGGTGACTGATGACACAGCTAAAGTGATTTTGGGGTTCTCTTAATTCCAAATATCCCTGAAACAGCTCCCGTGGCCACGTGGCACTGAGATTTCCTTTGGGAAAAGGTCTGGGAGTGGAGCTCCCTTTCATCTTGCAGCTTTCCTGGGGAAAACTGAGGATTTTAATGGAGTAGTGCTTAGCAAAGCTCAACTGCTGCAACTTGTGCTTTTAATCTACCACGGATAAAAATGGACTGAGCGGTTTCCCAGAATGAAACTTCATTAAAAAAAAAGGAGTTTAGCTGTCTAGAAAACAACATGTGTATGTTGTTATACAAATATATATATAGAGTGTTATATAGAACATAAAAACGTGGGACTTCAGTGCTTCACTGAATACATGAACATTTCTATCGCTGCTTTAAGGGAACTTCAGCAGAAGCAATCGTGAGTTCTACCTAAAAATCCCACAAACAGAAGGTTTTAAGGGTGAATTTTAGATTTCCTGATATTTTTGGTGCTGTAATATCGAATCAAAAGACATCACATGTAGCATTTCAGGTAGAAATTCTGATTAATTGCCAGTGAGTAGCCAGAGAATGGTTTCCAGTGTCGTTCACAAATTCAACAGTTTACTCTCGTGAGTTTGTTTTACTTATTTATTTTTAAATTTTGTGTTATTTGTGAGGTCAGGGCGCAGTGAGAGCTTCCCTGAGGTTCTGTCCCCAGCACTCCGAGGGTAGGCAGGGCTCTGCAGAGCTCTCCATAAACAAGCTGTCAGGACTGTTTGGATAAGAGCTGGGGAAGGACAATCATGAACCAAATGTACAAGACACTTTGAAAAGCCAAGTTTTCCCAGACTGTTTATTTTTCATGGTATTCCACCACTAGAAGGTGCTTTTATTTGTGATGCAAATAAACACCGTGAGCGTGCAGCTCTTCAGCCACTGCCGAGCCCTGGGAGTTGAGTTATTTGCAAAATATAATGAAATATTGGATATTCCTTCAGAAAAAAATCCTGTCTGGCGCAGAAGGAAATGATTTGTCCAGTTTCTGGTTTGAAAGGTAAATAAAGCCTGGAATTCCCTGTGGTTTTTTTGGAAGGTGAGGTAAATCCAAGGTTGTGGAGGTGCAAAGGGGATGTGGCACCACAGGAACACGGGCAGGGCTGTAGGAAAAGGCTGCAGCTGCCCCTTTTCCAAGGAGCTAAAGCCCCCTCCTAGATCAGAGATTACCAGGTCTGGTTTTTATCATTTTCCTGCCCAGACTAAATAGAAAGAAATCCCAGTTTAACGCCATGTTCATCAAATGAAGCAGCGAGGAGTTTGCTGGGTTGTTAAAGCTTTCCCTTGTGGCGAATCCCCCGAAATCCTGCTGCTCTCAGGAGCCTCCCAGGGCATATCCCAGTGGGGCTGGCAATGCCCAGGATGCCCTGAGCAGATTTAGGTTCCCCTTCCCCAGCTGCCATCTCCAGAAGAGGTGTTGGATCTCCACCCTCTGCTCTTGGCCATGACCCTGCTGGGATTTGGGATTTGGGATTAGGGTAGATCCTGGAGCAGGCAGCTGCTCTCTGCATTCCTTGAATCCCTGTTCTCTTTTTCTCAGTTTATTTTTGAAAACACACTAAGTAAAATAATAATTATACTAATAATACCACTACTAATAATAAGAAATGTAATCATAGAATTGTTAAGGTTGGAAAAGACCTTTAAGATCATCAACCAGCAGCACCACCATGGTCATCATGAAACCATGGCCCCAAGTGCCACATCCACAGGGGTTTTAAATCCCTGCAGGGATGGGGACTCCTGGGCTGCAGTCAACATTTTCTGTGGAGAAATTATCCCAGTATCCAATCTAACCCTTCCCTGGCCCAGCCTGAGGCTGTTCCCTCTCCTCCTGTCCCTGTTCCCTGGGAGGAGATCCCAAATCCCCCCCGGCTGCCCCCTCCTGTCAGGGAGTTGTGCAGAGCCACAAGGTCCCCCCTGAGCCTCCTTTTCTCCAGCCTGAGCCCCTTTCCCAGCTCCCTCAGGATTCTCCAGCCCCTTCCCAGCTCTGTTCCCTTCCCTGGACACGCTCCAGAATGAGCACAAGGGGAAATTCCAGGGATCATTCGGTGGATGTGGCTCAGGTGGCACCACACAAAACCATCTGATGAATCCGAGTATTCCTCAAGTGCTGAAGTTTCTGTCCTCAGTCAGCCCCAGCTCAGGGCATTTTTATATGGGCACACTGTGACAGCACAAGGGGCAATGGTTTTAAACTGGAGGAGGGTTAGATGGGATATTGGGAATGAATTCCTGGCTGGGAGGGTGGGGAGGCCCTGGAATAGAATTTCCAGAGAAGCTGTGGCTGCTCCTGGATCCCTGGCAGTGCCCAAGACCAGGCTGGATGGGGTTTGGAGCAGCCTGGGACAGTGGGAGGTGTCCCTGCCATGGCAGGGTGGCACTGGATGGGTTTTAGGTCCCTTCCAAACCATTCTGTGATTCCTTGGTTCTCTCCAGGCTGCAGTTCTTCCTCCAGGATGGAAGGAACTCTCCCTGTTCCCTCCATCCTGCTCCCTCCATTCCTGTCTGTTCCCTGCAGTGGCTCAGCCCAAGGATGCTGTGGTGGGATGCAGCTACAAAAACAAATCACTTGTGGAGTTTGAGGTTTGGAGCTCAATTTGGATCCCTCATCTTTTTCTTTGAGCACAGCACACAGCTGAGAGCTGGCAGCTGGTGGCTTTTTTTTGAGATGTAAAGCTTTGAGCGCGGAGCCGACGGAAAATGTAAAAATAATTGTTAAAACGCTGGAAAAAAAGATTCACTTTGACTCACAGTATTTTATTAGAGAAAACCAAACCATCTTGCTTGGTTCTGACTGTTTTAAGTTTTCAATTGTGTTCAGCAATTTGAAATGAAAGGTCATTTCTGCTGAAATAATGACTCTTCCCCCGAAGCCATCTCCAAAGGATTCACAATGGTATGAAGCTTTTGTTTTTACATAAACAATTCATTAAGATCAACATGAACCTGCAAAAAAAAAAAAAANAACCAAAAAAAAAAAAAAAAAAAAAAAAAAAAGTGCCATCAATCAACATGTGTTTTTGCTTTAAAAAAAAGAAAAAAAAAGAAAAAATCCTGTTCAAACCAAACCGAGAGATGTGGGTTGATTATTTTGCACCAGCCCAGATTTATGGGTGGCTGTAAATCAGCTTCCCCCTCCCAAGTTGTAAAGGGGTGATAATGCTGCTCTTGTTCAAATTGTGGGGTTAGAGAGCAAAGCTGGTGGAGGGAGGAGTGCAAGAGATGAGGGGCCAGGCTGGATCCTGCTCGGGCTTGTGTCTCCCATGGATCATGGCAGGAAACCGTGGGGATGGCAACTGCCTGACACATCCCAAAGAGGCTTTTTGCAGATTTGGAGCTTTATTTAATCAAAACAGAGCGAACGGTGAGAAACGTGGCCTCTTCTGATTCACTGCCTGCTCTGCCTTCAGCTGGGAATTAATTAATAACTCTTGGAGGTTATTTTTGTAAGCCTTAAGTAGCAGGATATTATCTGGTCTGTCCCGGGGCTGCACCTCCTTGGAGCAGTAGCCAGGATGTCTGAGAGGGCTTGGAGGGCTTTTTCCCCCCTCTCTCAGCCCATCTGCTCCCTGGATGAGCTGTTCTGGGAGTGGGCTGCTCTTTGAAGTTTGTTTGGAGTCCTGTCTAGACTCCCAAAAAATTCCTTCCTCCCCGGCTTTGCTTTTCTATTAAGCAAAAAAGTTTTTAAAAGTTTTGCCTTTGAAAAAGGTCATTTCTCATGCCAGTCCCAGCTAAACTTCTGTGAAAGACAAAAGCTTTTGCAATTCGTGTGGTGGCCCCTGAGCTGCTTTTTCCCTCCTGGTTTCATAAACCCACCCTGAAGGACTTTCTCTGCAGGCAGAAATGAAATCCCTGTACCTGTTCTGGTTGGGGTGCATATCCAAGCCAGAAATATGTCAAAATAACACCAAAGTGGAGAGTTTGGCTTGTTTTTGTTTCAGATAATGCTCATGGTTAATCTCACCCACAGATACCAGGGAAAAGAAACTTTATTGCTTTAAAATGGGCACAGAAACACTCTCTGTGTTATTCCTCATTGTTCATTTTGTTAATATTTGTTCACACAGCCAAAGATTTTTTTTTTTTTTTTTTTTTAATCATAATGAACTGGAGAATTCGGAGTGAACTGCAGGATTTTTTTAATAGATGTCTCCTGTTGATTTTCCTTTGAATGTTTTTTAGCTTTTATGTGCAGTCATTATTTCCTGGAGGTTAATGCTTCTAGTGTTTATTCTAGATTTATGTTTTATCTCTGTTTCAAAGAATCCTAAAAATTATGAATACGTTCCTTTCAACCCAGTGTTCATTGCTAGGAAAGATCTGTGCTGCTTGGAGCTGCTCTGCAGCCCCACACTCGTGGCAGTGCCCATCTTCTTTTAAAAGAGGTTTTGTTAACAAGCTCTGCAGGTTCTGCACACTGAGAGAATCTCAGGAACCATGGGAACTGTGCTCTAGCTTTTTATCAGGCTGATCCAGATATTCCCAGAAGCTTTTTTTGGAGCAGAAATCGTAGTAAAATTCTGAAGTTCATTCTGTTTTATATCTATGAAAAAAAGCTGTGAACTTCTCCTGACCCTTCACACGGACTGTGCTTGAAGCTGGCACAGATTTCATCTCATAACTCTCAGAAGAAACTGAAATGTCTTTACTTTTTTTCTCCCTTTTCCCTTCTTCTCCCCAGTCAAAACTTGTCACAGGTCCAAGGACAATGTTGCTCCAGTGGAACAGAAATTTAGGATAGAGGATCCTGGAAGCCTAAAGCACGTGCAGGAGCAGTAGATCAGGAGAATTTTTAGGTCTAAAAGGCAGCAAAGGAATTGATTTTCATCAGAACATCCAGGATTGTGTGGTCACCTCTGGGCCTGAATTATTTGGAGACAACAAGTGGGGCTGTGGAAATCTGAGCACAGAATCCCAGAATTGTTTAAGGCTGGAAAAGCCCTCCAAGATCATTTAGTGCTTGATCCCCACCTTGTCCCCATCCCAGTGCACTGAGAGCCAAATCCAGGTGTTCCTTGGACACCTCCAGGGATGGGGACCCCACCCTTGGGTGCTCCTGTCCTGTCTGAAAGGGAAGGAGAACGGAGTTTACACAGTGCAGAGTGAGGAACCTCTCCCAAATATTTCACACCTGACCTATCCCCCCTTCCTGGGAATGTAATCCTGCCTGGGAATGTAATCCTGCCCGGGAATAAATCCTTCCCTCAGCATTTTCCAAACTTCCCTTTCAATTAAACTCGCTTTATTTTCCCCAGTTGGCTTCTTATCTTTCCTCCAGCTCGCAGAGACTTTCCCAGGTGGCCAAATCCGACTTTTTATCGGATCTGTGAGGTCAGAACAAAAACAAGGCGACTTTTCCTTCTGCTGCCTGAGTCAGTAATTGGGGAGTTGTGCAGCTGGGGCTGGATTTGCCAAGGAAAAGCAGCACAAGTTGGTTAACTTTGGGCAGGCGTTTTCGGGGCCGGCCGGGGCGCTCGCCAACTGGGAAAGGAGTTTGGCTGCAGGGAAAATGGGATGTGCTCCCAAACTGGGCTCCCAGCACAGCTCAGGCAGCTCTGCTCACCTCAGTGAGGCAGCTCAGGTGTGGCAGAGCTGTCACCCTGATGGTACCAAAATCCCATTCCTCCCTCCCCTGTTTCCAGGGATTTCCTCTGCTGGAACCCAGCTCTGGCTGTAGGGAGGGGAGGGACTGGAGTCATCCTCTGTGGCAAAACCCTGAGATTCCTCAGGGACCAGCTCCCCAATTTCCAGGGATTTCCTCTGCTGGAACCCAGTGGATACTCTGGATGTACAGAAGGAAGGGACTGGAGTCATCCTCTGTGGCAAAACCCTGAGATTCCTCAGGGACCAGCTCCCCTGTTTCCAGGGATTTCCTCTGCTGGAACCCAGCTCTGGATGTACAGAAGGAAGGGACTGGAGTCATCCTCTGTGGCAAAATCCTGAGAGTTTTTCAGGAGAAACTCCTTTTAGTGCTGAAAGACGTGTGGAAAAAGGGAGCAAAACCACAACAGAGCAGTCCCAGGGGAAAGAGAGGGTGGGATAAATCCCCACACTTAAGGATAAATAACCCAACTTTACTTTTACAAAATAGGACCTTTGAAATGAGTGTGTTTCCACCTTGAAAAAATTCAAAATGCGAATTTATGAGAAAAAAGAGATGAATTTTAGATTATTTTTGTAAATAAGTTATATATAGGTTTGTAGTCTGGCTTTTTAAACCAGTCTGGCTGGTTTTATCTTGTAAAAAAATAAATGCATTACTAGGACAGGTTTGTAGTGAAAACAACTGTCTTATATTTGCTTTTGGGTGAAACATTTTATTGGATATGTTGTATTACTACTTATTTGTTGTTTGGAAGTTAAAGGCAGGGAACTGTACTTTTGGGTGCATATAGAGCATGATTTTCCTTGGGACTGTTTCCCAAATCTGTTCTCAAGTGGTGCCAGGAGGTAAAACGAGGGGTCCAGCTTTATCCTGCATTTCCCAGGGTGGGATTTGCCTCCTGTTTTCCTGCCCTGCAGTTCGGTGTCCGAGCGGGAAAGGGGAACATCCTCCAGCTGCTGATTCAGGGAATGTGCCGGGGTGGCTGCTCCCAGATTTGTGCTGAGGTGGTGTTCCCGGGATTACACACAAAAAGGATTTGGGACAGCAAACAGGGCACTGGAATCTCCCCGGGTGTCAGATCTGTGTGACACGGGGCTGGCTGATGTCCCAGCCTGGTGACAAGAGCGGCTGTGACAGCCAGCCCCAGGCAGGCACATGGCACAGGGGAGCTGCATGGATCCCTTTCCCTTTCCCTTTCCCTTTCCCTTTCCCTTTCCCTTTCCCTTTCCCTTTCCCTTTCCCTTTC
>VWZT01006911.1:493405-523040 GCA_013397055.1 Pachycephala philippinensis
CCCTTCCCCTTCCCCTTCCCCTTCCCCTTCCCCTTCCCCTGGAAGGTTTTGGCTGGCTCCTGCTGTTGAAAGCTGTGTGGGATGTCAGCCCTGGAGCTCTCTGGAAGCTGATGTTGCCATCCGCTGCCAGAGCAACAGGGCTCTCACTGAAAGGGATTTTTGGAGATCCTTTCAGCTGAAAAAGCTTTTCTCCTGGAAGAGATCCGTGGGATGGGGATAACTCCTCGCACGAACACACATCCCAAATCTGTGGTTGTGAGCTGTGCCTGTGCCAGGGGCTGGGCATTCTGTGCAGTGTCCGAGGCCCAAAAACAAACCTTGGTGCTGCTTCGGGACAATGATGGAGGATTAACAAGTGATAACAAAAGTGTCACATTGCTCAGGGACCTGCCTGTCCCCCAGCCTTGTTGCTGGTTGAGGCCGTTCCCTCTCCTCCTGATGCCTAAAGAGGCCAACCTAGAAACAGAGACTGGGCAGGAGGAAGGAATAAAGGTGGATATTTATTGGAAAGGCCTTCAGAGGCACACCCTGGGCAGGCCAAAGGCTGCACCCAAGATGGACCCCGAGTCACGAGTTCTTCACACTTTTAGAGCTTTGCTCCATTTGCATCTCAACCCAATTTCACCAATTCAACTTTAGCTAATGATGGAATTTGCCCTCAGCTTGCCCCCCTTCTCAAGATGCTGGGTTACACATTTTGGGCCTAGGCCGGGCTGGGTGTCCTTGGAGAGCAGCCTGGAGAGGCTTTGTTCTGTCTGTCTCAGCATGAGAGAGCAGCAGCTCCCAGGCTGCAGGACACTGCAGAGTCACACACTGGGAATGCACAACTTGAAAAATAAAAAAGTTAAAACCTCAGGCATCACTCTGGGCCCCTGTTCCATGCTCAGCCATGCCCAACAAAAAAGATCAGCCTGTTCAGCTGCTGAGGAAAAATGACCTTTTGGATTCAATGCTGACCACAGGGGCTTCTGTCATTCCTCAGGCAAACACTTTGTGACCTGGGGATGGGGCTTGGTTTTCCTGTGCCCCTCTGGTGCATCTGCAAACCTGCTAATGACCCTTCATTCCTTTCTTTGTACCCTCCATTAAGCTGCAAGCTCGGGAATTTTCTGTTAATGTGTTCAGACAGTGGCCAGGGATCCTCAGGTACAGACTGATCCGAAGTGACAGCAACAAAGACAAAAAGTTGTGCAAATATTTCAGAGATGGGCTGAAAACGCCCTGAGTTGTTCAGTGTCAAACCCTTTAACCGGGTGTTTTAAACAGACCGAGCTGCAGACATCAAAATATTTTCCTTTTTTTCTTTTTAATACGGCAGATTTATGAAGTTTCATCGTATGGGTGGTTATTAGGAGTGTTAATCCTTCTTACTTCCCTTTTCTAAGGAAAATGCGTTGGAAGCTGGTGTTGAGGCAAGAGGGGGGAAAGATGCAGTCAGCCTCAGGTTATTGGGAATACAATGGTATGGAAGTGGTTTTCCTTTATATAGGGAACTGCTAATTGGGTGTTAGGGGCTGCTAACTTTATAGTCTTGTAAAACTGCACTGGCTGGGGCTGCCACTTGTGTAAAGTCTCCAGGGGGAAAAGCCAAGTTTTCCTGTCACTGCACGGAAAAGGTTAGGGAACCAAGGCCAAGAGCAGTTGTTGTGGTGTTTGTGCTTTGGGAATTTGCAGTTGTGTGATTTAAACGAGATTTCAGACATCCTCGTGGTGTTTGCAAGCTAATTGTAAACGTTCTTTCTGAAAACAGCAGAACAAATTTTAAAATGGCCTCAACTTCATTTGCACTTCAACTCAAATTCCCATTCCCATGGTTTTCAGAGAGGCAGCAAGTGGAGATATATTTCCTGTGAGCAGAACAGGGTTTGTATCTTGGCCACAAAAATGGGTAAATACAGTTTTGTCAGTATTTTCTCCACACAGAGGTGGATAGTCTCATTTTAAACACAAACCACTCAGTTTGTACCTCTTTTCTCGCCTAAGTAACAGGAATGACAGTGAACAGGTCTGGAGGATTTTTAGAAATCAAATCTTTGTGAGGTAAAAAAAAAAATACAAGCATCATTTCCTTAACTTTTAAGATGTGTTAAGAGTGTATAAATCTGAGTATTGGGCCTTGAGGGACTGCTCTGCTGGGCTTGTGCAGGTGCACACAGTAGTGAAAGCAATAAAACACCCAAAGTGCTCAGTACTCTTGATTTATTCAGATCAATTACTGAGTCCTCCTGGACGGGAGCTGCACCACCAGAGATGTCCCACCTCCTTGGAAATGATGGAATGGGGCACAGTGAAAGCTCAGCACGGTGAAGTTAGGGATGAACCAGCTCTAGGTTCAACCTTTGGTTTTTCTGAGATAGACCATGCAAGTGTCAGTTTTGTAAATAAAATTTTGTTAGAGGTGTGGAGTGCTTCCCTCCCGCTCTGCTCACTGTGGGAGGGACGTGGTCAGCAGTGGGTTGGGGTGGAGCTGATGGGGATTTATGGCTTTGAACTGCCAGAGTCAAGTGTCTGCACTCAGAAAGAGAGAAAATGCCAGCAGAAAGTGGGTGTGAGGTGACAAGTGTCCTCCAGGTGACAAATTTCTGTGTGGCCCTTTGAGAAATTGGTAACGACTAAATGATGGTGGAAAAGGCATTTTGTACATTTGGGGGGAAACCCCAAACCTGTGATGCTTCTGCACTGCAAATGCTTGGTCTGGGTCAGGGATAACCCCCCACTCTGGAGCCGTGGAGAAATGATGATATATTATATTTAATATCACATCACCAGCTGATATTATCTTTATCAGGGTGGGTGCTCCCAGCAGCTCACATCTGTCTGGCACAGGAAGCTGGCCAGATGTGCAGCCCTCCCTGGAACAGCAGCAGGAGGAGAGGCAGGGCCAGCCTGGGCACCAGGAGATGGCACTGAGTGAGACATCCTTGTTCCCAGCAAAATTCCCTCTGGCAGGGGAAAGAGGGGTGATGTTTCTTAGCCAAGCTGGAGGTGAAAATGTGCTTTTCCTCTGATTATCCAGGCTCTGTGAGGATTCAGATGGGACTGAGAATTAGATGAACAGAGGCAGCCTGCCTGCAGCAGAAAGCAGAGTCAGAGCCTTGGCTGGCTCTGTAGGGTCAGCAACCCTGCTCATTCAGAGTTCCCAGAACCTCCCCAGCCCCAAAATCCCACTGGAGCTGTCTGTCCATCAGTTGTGCGGGGAGCAGTAATGTTCCCATCATTTCCAGAGCCCTCAGCCCTCCTTCCCCATCCCTCCCATCCCTCCGAGGTGCTCCTTGAGCAGTGGCACTCCCTGGCTGCGTGCCAGATGTCTGGGAGGAAGGAGGGGGTAAATCCCGGTTTTATTCTTAGTCGGGGAAGGAAATGAGTGATTAAGTGTACATGGGACTCACGAGTGTCCAACTTATTATCAGTGCTGGTATTCCAGCTATGCACAGCACATGGAGCAGGGAGAGGGAAAGTATTTCCTGAGAGCTGCCTCTGCCTTTTTTCGTGGCTGATGCAGAGATAAGGCCCTGCTCTGATGGAGCTGTGGTGGGAGATACCGAGATTGATTAGGTCTGTTACTGAGGGAATAGGTCAGATCCTCGCAGTACAAAGCTCAACTTCAACTTTGATAGCTCTCAGGCTGGGCTTTTATGTTTTCCCTCCCCTCGAAAAGAGCTTTTCTATCTACAAAGAGATGTTGAACTCCTCGAGGAAAATCTATTTGCAGAATCGAGATAGAGAAAATAAAACGGTGCTGATGCTTCACCTACAAATCTTCGTGGCTTTTGTAGTGACATTTAGGCTGGGCTTGGAAGTCAGCTAAACCCCCAAGGTGATGAGCATAACAGACATCCTGTTAATGCTGGAGTGACATCTTCCCTCTCTATTTTTATTTACTTCAAACATTAAACAGAGACAATTACGTGTTTAAATGATTTAAATATATCCACAGTTGTAATTTAAAGATTGTTTCTTAAAGGGCTGCTTGCTTTTTAAGCTGATTTCAGGGAGGTTTGTGCCACACAGCAGCTGAATTCACAGCTCCAAACAAAAGTTTGAAGACTGCAGTGCAAAAAACCCCTCCCAGCCCTGTCCAGGTGATACCTCTGGCCTTGCTTTTATAGGTTTTCCAATCCAGAATCAAAGCGTGTTCAGGTGGTTTGTGGTTCCTCAGGAGACAGCCTGTGGTGCCAACAGGAATTGCTGTCCCTGGTGCAGCTCTCTGGCTTCATTTTCTAAAACTTGAAACCACTGTCAGGATTGACAGGAACCTTTACTTGGATTTTTAAGTGGATAATTCTGAGCAACTCATCAGCAAACCCCACTTGTAGTGCACAGGGAGGCTGTGAGGAATCAGGAATTCAGGAATCCCGTTGCTGTGGCATCTGTCCACATAAAAGTTTGATGGAGAGGGTCCAAGGAAATCTGTTGGAAAATCACAATGAGGTTTGGAATCCACAGCTTTAAATGGATGGATTGAGTGATGGGAAGTGTCCTCTATGGACCAACATGGCTGGAAACGAGGAAAATTACTTTTCCAGTGACAATGTTAATGTTGTGCTCTTCTTATAATATTGTGGAATATGAGGGAGGGTCTCTGCTGTCCCTGAGCAGTCCTGGGTGATTTGGGGCTGTTTCTGTGTGAATGGGGTGGGTTTGCATGGCACAGACATGCTGAGGACAGAGCTTTGGAGCAGTTCTGTGGTTGTAAGAGTTCCCTTTGGAATGAATACCTGTTCTGGCAGCCCTGGGAATGCCTCCAGAGCTCCCTTTGGCACCCTTTGGTCTTTTGTGGTTTTGTTTGCTTTGCATCTCACGTGTTTGTTTCCCAGAGATGTGCAGTTGTTTATCTGGATCATCAGGGAATATCCGATCTGTTGACATGTAAATACAGCAGCTGTTATTTGGAGAGCTTTTGTGGTGGGTGAGCTACAAATTATTCCCAACTTGTTATCTTTGCTGTTGTATGGCACCGCTCCCTATTGTAAACGACATTTCTGTGGTTTTAATGCGTCCTGGATATTAAAAAAAAGCAGGAGTGAGTAGCAATCAAATGATTCCTGGGATAGTGGAAGGTGTGCCTGTGGCAGGGGTTGGAATGAGATGGTCTTTAAGGTTCCTTCCAACCCAAACCATTCTGGGATTCCATGATGCAAATAAAGCCCAGCTGATCCCATCTCTGATCTGATGCTGTTGGAGCTCCCCTCACACAAAGTGCTACCTGGGTGTTGGAACCCTGAGTTCTGATTTTGACCCCCAGAGACACACTGCATTTGATCAGAGACCCTGGAAAAAACTCCCTTTATTATATGATAGCACTGAAATTGTTGCTGTGTAGTTAAAAGAAAAAAAGTTATGTCACTGGGTGAACTATGTAGAGATATAGAAAATTAGGTTTCTGGGATTTAGTAACAAGATGGAGGATTTGGGTGTTGGTTTCTTCTTCTTCTTTGTCCTTTCTTCTTCACAAACCTGGGCTTTTAGATATTGGTGTAAAAATTCCGCAACGCGGCTTGTAGATGAATGGTTACTGGATTATAAGTAAAAATAAATTAGTTGGCATTTGATAATTGGATAGTTTGGGCTTTAAATGGCCTTGGAAGTTAGAAGCCGCAGCCATCTTTCACACCTTATATCCAGAGGGCACATCCCGTGCAGCCGTGCCTTAGATAAGAATTAATAAATGCCAAATTAGAAGAACAACTCAGCATCTCCTGTCTTTTAATGTAAAATCCAGAAGAAAAGAACACCTGAGACTGAGGCAAAGCAAACCCCGAGCAGTGACACCTGGGAAGGTGATTTCTGGGAATACATTCGTCCTTCCGCTGTGCAGGAGTCATTGGGGTGGAAGTATTTGGGGAGCTGAACCCAAATCCTCCACCCCAACTCATGGAATCTTCTGGAGTGGTGGCTGTGGCTCTACCTGTCTCCTGCAGGGAGATGTTTGGAAAGAGGAGATCGCTCTGGCAGAATTTACCAAGAGAACAGTCACTTTTTGGTGTCCTGCAGCAATCTGAAAACGTGGAAGCATTGGGAGCCCTGGAGCCGCAGCCGAGCTCGAGCATCGCTTTTTGCCGTGGCGGAGCAAAGCCCTGAGTGCTGAATTGCACTGCTGGAGCCAAGTTTTGGAAGCAGCATCTCAGTTTTTCCTTTTCATCCATTATCTTCACCTCGGGGAGATGACTCAGAGGTGAATGTTGCTGATGTGAATCAGGTTCGTGGCCGGGCCCAAAGCCCCGGTGTTTCCAGGCTGCCGCATCCCGGGATGGTTTCACAGAGCAGCCTTAAAGCACCACGTTGTTGCAACATGTTAAATTGCTTTAAATGCAATCAACCTCCCCGTCACGCTCGGGGTTGATCATTGCCATATTTGTAAAAGGAAAGCTGAAGACATTTTCTTGGCACGGCCCAAGCTCCACCACACAACCCCGTAACGTGATCCCGGAGTGGAGCAGCTTTAGGACTTGCAGGGAAGTGAACCCTGGGAGCCTCGGCGTGGAGATGCTGCCGTGAAGGAGGCTGAAACCCTCAAGGATGTAAAGGCTTTCAAAGCAATCTCAGGCAGTAATTTCACTCTGTTGAATTAGGTTTAGGCAGTTTTACTTCTAAGACATTCCAGGTTCATTCTGATTATTTCAGAGCCCCGTGTGACAACCCAGAGATAACACAAGTGGCTGCAGTTTACTTTTGCTCTTAAACTCTGCATTTAAAGAGAGCCTGGAGGTGTGCATTTGTTTTTATTAACACTTGGCATAGCCCAAAAATCACGGTCTTGATAAAGGCAGGGTGGCTGAGGTGGCTGTTAACTCCGGAGGTTTCTGCATTTGTTTTCCATCCATCCCACACAGATCCTGGAAGGGAGAGCTCCAGCTGGCTCGGGAAGCTGTAAAAGAACAGCTCCGAGGTGAACACTCCGGATTATTGTACTTGAAAACCTCAAATCTCATTTGTCAGCTAAACACAGTATTAGAATTAAAACACAAAAACGAGTGCAAGATAAATATTTCGACAATATCGCTCCGCCGAGGGGACTTTTCAAACCCTCTGCATTACTGAACACCACCACCACCTATTTATAACAAAATGTCCATGGATTTAAACAATGGATTCAGTCATTCAGTGAGGAGCTTCTGGAATACCATTGTTCCCAGGCATGACTTTATTTTGTAGGTAACTCTCAAGTTTCAAAGCTATTAAATGTTATTATTCAGCCCCCTCTGCTCTCCTCTCCCCCTGCCGTTCTCTCAGCAAGGCTGTGCCACTCCGCAGTCGCTCTTGATTAGACTCTGATGAGAAACGAGCAGGTGAATGAGCTTTTTGTGCTGCTGGCCACTGGGATTTGGGAAGGCAGGAATGAAGGCTTCTATTGCCCCAGTGGGTTTTTAACTCCCTGAATTCCTGGCTAAGGACAACGTGGGTTCAGCACATCCTTTGTGTTTGCTTCTCCACGGAACGTGGTGATGGAGCTCTCCTCTTCTCTTCTCTTCTCTTCTCTTCTCTTCTCTTCTCTTCTCTTCTCTTCTCTTCTCTTCTCTTCTCTTCTCTTCTCTTCTCTTCTCTTCTCTTCTCTTCTCTTCTCTTCTCTTCTCTTCTCTTCTCTTCTCTTCTCTTCTCTTCTCTTCTCTTCTCTTCTCTTCTCTTCTCTTCTCTTCTCTTCTCTTCTCTTCTCTTCTCTTCTCTTCTCTTCTCTTCTCTTCTCTTCTCTTCTCTTCTCTTCTCTTCTCTTCTCTTCTCTTCTCTTCTCTTCTCTTCTCTTCTCTTCTCTTCTCTTCTCTTCTCTTCTCTTCTCTTCTCTTCTCTTCTCTTCTCTTCTCTTCTCTTCTCTTCTCTTCTCTTCTCTTCTCTTCTCTTCTCTTCTCTTCTCTTCTCTTCTCTTCTCTTCTCTTCTCTTCTCTTCTCTTCTCTTCTCTTCTCTNTGTAAAATACCCTGAAATTTGCTGCACAAAACATATTTTTGTTCTTTTTCCTTAAAATCACTTAAAAGACTTCTCAAATCTGTCTGGAAGCTCCGAGAAACTTCTTTGAATGAAAGAAATGAAGAAAATAACCCCCCCAAATCCACACCTGTCCCTCAGCCTCAAGGAAATGCAGTTTTCCAGCACTCCAAGGACTTGGAGAGCAGGAAGGGATGTACAGGGATGTGTCACCTCCAAGTGTGTTTGTAATTATTGCAATTCAGCTTTGGCTAATGGTTACCACACGGTGCCATTTCAGATGCCACGTTCCCCCCTCCAAGCTCAGCTCTGTGGGAAGTGCTGATTCCCTTGAAGTGGACGGTGTTGGATGGGAAAGGGAAAATCCAAGGGAAGAGAGGAGCTGTTTTAACGTAGTCCAAGGCAGTGCTGGGTGAAACTGAGAAATGGAAAATACAGAGCAAGAGTCAGGAATGAAAAATCCTCATCGCAGGATTTGGTAGCCTCGAGGATGAGCTGTAAAAGTGGTGGGAAGTCTGTGCTTGGGTCAGCTGCAGGAACATGAAATAAACTTTTCAGAGTGCAGGAGGGAATGATTTTGCTCGGGGAAGAGGCAGGAGTAGATGGAAATGTTGCAGAAGAGGGGAAAGTGAGACACTCAGACTGGTGCACTGAAGTCTCAACGTGATTTCACTCCGCGCTTGTTGCCAGGTTAACCAGCAATTGTTGATTAAACAAACTAAAAACCATTCTTCTGGCCAGCGCTGACCATGTCACCGTTTTGGGGCTTTTTATAAGGTGTTAAGTGAGATTCTGACATCCTTCTCTGTGCAGATGGGCTGATGTGAGCCTCAGAGACCCCGAGGGGCTGACCCCCGTCACTGGGACTGGCAGGACAGCGAGCTCATGCATTTTGGAAGTTTTTTGACAATTTAAAAAGCACTCAGCTTAGCCCAAATAGTTAATCTGTCTCTCTCTTCCCCCTCCTCAAGATTCAAAGAGAAGGGAGCCAAGGAAAAATTTATTAGAGCACAGCATGCCCGTTCCTTTTTTTAATGTTAAATAGGAGCGTTGGATTTAGTTAAAATCCTGTGTGAAAACGGAGAGGGATTTAACCTCTTACTCCCCAGCAGTGAAGGACCAACACAATCTGAGTTGTTGGTTTTAGGTTACTGTCACCTGAAGGTGGGGTGGCTTCAGCCAGAAACACCACTCAGAAGCAGATGAGCTCTTTAACCAGCAAAAACCAACCTTCAAAGACCTTGGAGTCAAACTGGAGCATCCAAAGCCACGAGGAGTGGGGGCTGCAGGGCCCTGAGCTGCAGATCAAAGGCTGGTTTGAACCCTTGCTCCAAGGCCCCTTGGGACATCAGGAGTCAGCACCTCCAGCCCAGCTCCTCCAGGGGCAGCAGGCAGGGAATGTGCCACGGGCTCCTTCCCTCCCCCAGCTCTCTCTGGAACAGCGTGGCCATTGTAGGGAAATGCAACCAGCATCCATCTTCCCCGTGCTTTGATCCCAGTGTTTGATCATTCCGGGTTTCTCCTCATTTCCAGGCACAGATGACACCCAGAGGGACATTTTCCAGCATCCCTCTAATTGCTGTTAGACAGGATGAGTGTTCAAGCATCCATTACCTGTAAAAATCTATAAATATAGGGACAGGAGAGTTGTCACGTGGAGGTTTGTGCTCCTCCTGATCTGCACAGGCTGACAGACAGCGCTGGGATTAATGGGATTGGGAGGAACAAAAAAACACCCGAAACCCCTCCATCCCCTGCTGTGCTCCTGCTCTCCAGGAAATCCTTGGCACCAGCAGGGATCAGTGATAAGGACACCAGTGTGGCCTCCGTTGGAGGAATCCGTTGGATTCTTCTTGGGGAAGTGGATCCAGTCCTGAAGTCTCAGTGTGAAACAGCTGAATTTTCTCAGTTCTGGTTGACTCAACCAGAAATCAGATGAGTTAACTTTTAACTGCTTGAATCAACAAGGTATTTAAAGAATTACCTTCTAAAATTATATAAAAATATTTTAAAAAACCATCCAGGAGTATGAACATCCAGCAAGACAAGTGGCATTTAATCCTGACCTCTCAAAACCCAAATCAGAACTTTTTGTGATGCAAAAGGGGTGAATTTTTATCAATTGTTCTGATTTGTCCTTGTTGCCTCGATTCCCTCAGCAGTGGATCCATGCTCCCTAAAATCCAGCATTTTGGAGCAGCCAGAGGAAGCAGCTGCAGGATAATTTTCCCAATCCAGGAAACAAGTTCAGATAGTCTCAATATTTATCAGTCAACGTCAGGATAAATTTATTGGCGAGCCGGACTTAAATTATGATAGATCCATTCTCTACCTGTTGTTTCTCTTCCTGTGCCGTGTGCTTTTTCTTTCCTGGAGGTATTAAACAGCTCCATAAATCCTGGTAATCCTTCATTCATGGGATTTAAGGGAAAAAAAAAATCCAGGAAGAAGGCTGTCAGGAGAATGGACAGTTATTTGCAGAGCGTGTGCTGCCAAAAAGCTCATTGTCAGAGTGTTCGGATGGCTTCTGTCACAGACAGGAATTAGCTCAAGGAGGTGGTTTCTTGGAACAACTTTTGCTGAACCATTTTACCATTTGATTCAATCTCACAGCAATTTTTTTGTTTCAGATGGAAAAATAACCACCTTTTTTAGTTCAGGAGAAATTTTTTTCACCTAAATTGAATTATTGTGCTGCTGGTGTGGGCAGGCTGGAAATCTCTTTTAGGGTGGGGATGAATTGCCTCATTAATTTTAGTGATTGCTGACTGTTAAGAAAATGGTGATGCTCCTTTTTTCTGGAAATCTTGCACATGGTGGGGTGAATGCTGGGGCTCTGCTTTGGCTGTGGAAATTTGGGAAGCACTTGGAATAATGAGCAGTCACTGTGAGAGTGGAATTCCTAAGGATGCCTTGCATAGATATGGCCATTAAACAAAGAAATTGGAATAATTACAGAAAGCCGGTCGTGCATTTCATGAGTTATTTGAAAATCCCAGATTGGTTTGGGTTGGAAGAGATTTAAAGCCCATCCAGTGCCACCCCAGGGACACCTCCCACTATCCCAGGCTGCTCCAGCCTGGCCTTGGACACTTCCAGGGATCCAGGGGCAGCCACAGCTCCTCTGGGAATTCTATTCCAGGGCCTCCCCACCCCTTCCCAATATCCCCTTTAACCCTCATACTCAATACTCTCATATTGCAGCTCTATCTGAGCTTCATTAAAAATGTGATTTTTAGTTTCATCGGAATTATTTTTACTTTTACGGTTCTTTCCCAGGTTTGTATCCCCAAAGTTCTGTGATTTAATAAAAAGTCCTTTATTTCTGTAATTATTCTTAAAGAGTAGAGGGCCAGATTGGAGTCTTCTTTCCAAGAAGCCTCAGACAGTGCTTGGAAAGCCTGACCTATTATCTAAAGCTGGAGCTGAGCTGTCCTTTTCCCTCTCTGGGACAATCTCAGTTCAAATAGCTGCTATAAATAAAATTATGGCTCAAAGCACTATAAATGTAAAATAATTCTTCTCATCTCCATCCTCTGCGCTGCACACTGAAGGATAAGATTTATTATTACACAGCTTTTTCCCCCCCATAAATCTTCATTTCATAGAATGCTTGTTGGGCGTGATTCTTTAAAGCTCACGTATGAAACCTGAAGGAAACCATGAATATCATGAAGGAAACCATGAGTATAATGAAGGAAACCATGAAAATAATCCCAAAAAATGCTTGTTGGGTGTGATTCTTTAAAGCTCACTTACGAAATGTGAAGGAAACCATGAAAATAATCCCAAACCAGTTCAGGGGAGGAGCTAGGAGCTGTGAGCCTGGCTGGAGCAATCCCGATCCAAAGCCAATCCATGGAAAAGGTCCGAAGGTTTAATTGGGTTTTGGATGTTGGCCCATGGTTCTGGCTTCCCACCTTGTTCCCAGCTGCTGAAGTGCCTTAAAAAAGAGGCTAAAAATACATCAAATAGTTCTGAAACATTATTTTTGTGTGTGAGAAGCTGCTTTTGCCCTGTCGGGCTGTGGGTGGTCCCATGGGCTGTGCTCAGGGAAACTGGGAGCCTCTGGAGCGGGCACTTCCCAGTTTGCCAGGTTTGGAGACAGAGGAACTGGGCAAGAAAAACGAGCAGTGAGACTCCTTGTGCTGCTGTGGATGTCTGAGGGGTGGTGTGGAAAAGAAACAAAAAAGGAAATTTTCGTTTTTTAGGAGAGAACGCACCTCCAGGAGGTGGGAATGCAGGCAGGGTGTGATGGATGGGACACGTTGTGGGTTTGGGATGGCCCTGAGCTCTGTCATCCCCCATCCTTTCCAGAGTATTTCTCTTTTTGAGTGGTAGGGGAGAGACACAAACACTTTATTTCTCCCTGCCCAAACAAAAGGTGTCAATAGAGGCACCAGCTTGAAAAAGATGGATTTCAGTTCCAAGGAATTTGTTTAAACTGTTGTTCTGAGGAGCTGTGGCTGGCCCTGGATCCCTGGAAGTGTCCGAGGCCAGGTTGGAGCAGCCTGGGATAGTGGAAGGTGCCCATGGCAGGGGTGGAATAGGATCAGAATTAAGGTCCCTCCCAACCCAAACCAATCTCTAATTCTGCATTAGATTCTCTAATTCTATGAAATCAACAGAGAATTCTCTGAATTCAGCAGAACTCGGGTAAGACGTCAAATTCTCTGCTGGTTTTGGGAAAGGTGCTGTTGGAGGGCTCAGCTCAGGAGGACTAAAGTGCTTTTAAATGCATCATTTTGCTTGACCCCTGCTCCATCCGTTCCCCTTCCTGTGCTTTATCCATTCAGATCCTGGATGCTTTTAGGCAGGGGTGAATCCCATTCTCTCTCAGCCTGGTGTCTCAGGCAGGCAGTTCCCAGTGGCAGCAGCACCAGGGATATTTTCTCCTGCCTTGTCTCAGGAAATGCTTGACAAAATCCAGCTGCAGCAGTTCCCAGCTCGCAGCATTTCTGAATCATTTCAGCCGTGTATCACAACAAAACCCAAGGATTTGGGATAACTCTGAGCTTTGGAAAAAGTTTGGTTCTGCTCTAAACTTGAGCACTGGTGCTTTACTCTCTGGAATAAAAGCTGTGCCCGTGAGCATCTGTGAACTCTGCACAAGTTCAAAAACCAGAACCAGACCCACACTTTGTGGCTTCAGCCCATCTTTCATTCATTAATTTCTAAAGTATTTTATGGCCTTGGTTATCTGGCTGCTTCCTGATGCCTTTAACAGCTTCCTCAGAGCAAGTGAAGGTAATAAATTTACAATCCCCGTTCTTAGGGAAGTCTTAAGCAGAGTCACTTTCTTTAAAATAAAATTTAAAAAGAGGGGGGGTTCATCGTTTGATCTCTGGATGTCTGGCAGCTGGGAGGGAAACAATGCAAGTAATGACTGTGACTGATGAAATGGAGAGGAAGAAAATCTGATAATTGGGCATGCAGGGAAATGTATGAAGTGGAAGATGCTGGATCAATCACTGGAGCTCGGCGCTGGGCTCAGGAAGGGTATTCCCAGCAGCATTCCCAGCTCGGGGCCCTGGTGGCAGCACAACTTGTTAATCATCACACCATCAGCCTGGCCAGAGCACAGCTCCATAACTCAGCCTTTTGTGTTGCCGTGCATGCTATCGAGGCATTCCTGGAACAGTCATTTCCTTCTCGACCTCCATGGAAACAGCCATAAAACAATTCTGAAAATGTCAGGAGAAACTGTGTCTAATGGTGCAGCTTTGGCCAAAGAAAACACACTTCGGTTTTGAAGCATTCCCACCAAAACACTGCGATCTTAAAGCTCCTAATAGGCTGTGCATCAGTGCCTGAGCACTTCAGCATGACATTTCATAAAAAGTAATTCATATCCCAGCTCTCCTGAAGTCACACCAGTCACCAAGGGATGCTGGAAGCTTTCCAGAAGAGATCAGACCGAGAGGGAAGGGCACCGGTGATGGCGGAGGCAGAGAGGGACCAGCTGGCTCCTGTGTGCCAACACCACCACAGCAGGAAGGGTGGCAGAGGCTCCAAACCATGCCACACTCTGTAAATCCCCTGGGAAAGAGCAGCTGGTGCTGTTGGTAAATGTGTCACACGGCACATTTCACACTCAGGAAAATGTGACATCTCAGTACTGACAACAGCAGTGCCTGTCCGTGCCTTTTATTCCTAGAATTTGGATCTTTCCTCATGCTTCTTAGAAGATTCCTCGTGATTTTTCATGGATAAGTTGCCTCTTGAAGAGCAGGACTCTGGATGGGACAATCCAATGCTCCAGGTGAGCAGTGCAGCTCATTTTGTGCCTCACCCAAATCATTCATTGCAGTCATTGCTCAAGGGATGAGGAGCCTCCTGTTCTTGTTGTCCTGTGTCCAGTTGGATCCGGTGCTCAGTTCTGGGGCTCCTCAGGATTTCCAGGTTTCCTTTCATTATTTCCCAGTGTGGGAGCAAACAGGGTCATCCCTGGCGTTGTGTTGGGCTGCACAGAAGGGAGAGCTGGCACGGTAACCACGGAATCCTGGAATGGTTTGGCTTGGAACCTTAAATTTCATCCAGTTCCAACTCCCCAGAACACCTCCCACTGTCCTAGGCTGCTCCAAGCCTCGTCCAGCCTGGCCTTGGACACTGCCAGGGATCCAGGGGCAGCCACAGCTTCTCTGGGAATTCTATTCCAGGGTCTGCCCACCCTCCCAGGGAAGGATTCCAGCTGTTCCCGAGGCAGTGCTGGTGCTGTGCACATCCATAATCCAGACAAACCCCAAACGATCCCAGGAGGGAGCCCACGCCAGCACTCAGAACTTCAGCTGCTTCTGGTGATGCCTGAAGAGGCCAACCCAGAAACAGAGACTGGGCAGGAGGAAGGGAATAAAGGTGGATATTTATTGGAAAGGCCTTCAGAGGCACAACCTGGGCAGGCCAAAGGCTGCACCCAAGATGGACCCCGAGTCACGAGTTCTNGGCTGCAGGACACTGCAGAGTTACACACTGGGAATGCAGGATTTGAAACACATAAAAGCTAAAACTAAGGCATCACTGGGAAGCCCATCCAAGCATATGCAATGCTTTGGGGCTGGAATTTGGCCTGGGAATCCTTGGGGATTAAGCCCTCTTTGATCTGCTGGAGGACAGCAATTCCCATTTCCAGCAGGACTGGAATATTGGGAGAACAGGCACCTTTGGCATTTTCAGAGATTGGAGTTGCCATCCCAAAGATTATTGCCTGAAATCAAATAGTGCTGAGAGACAAGAGCACTGAACCAAATTCCAGCAGTGTTGGGCACAGCTTGGGTGCGTTTCAAGGTTTTGATGAAAGCCAAAGAGGGCTCTTTATTGGAAGCAGCTCCCACATCCCAGTTTTTCAGTGGCTGTTGTGTGGCTTCCTGCGTTTATCCCAGGTTCCTTCAGTTCCTGGCTGCTCCAGATTGTCTTCAGCTTTTCAACCTGGAGTATTTTATTTTAATACCCAGTTTAATACCCTGTTCCACAAAGCGTGGAAAGGATTAAAAAATTCTACATGAACCTATTCAGACAATATTTAAATTCACTTCAAAACCTTCAGAATTTCTTAAAATATTTCTTCTTTCTTAAGTCTTTTTCTCCTTTTTTCTCCTTTTGAAAGATGCCACCTGTTCATTTTATTTTTCTAGTTTTATTTTGCTAATATCTTCATTTAATTTGGGCTGAGCTGAGCTAATTCTCTGTAACTGATCTGGGTATCATTTAACTCCTGTGGGTGTAAACTTTCCCCTTAAGACAATGTTCAAATTATATTTCTAATCCTCTTATCTCTCCCCCGTATCATCCATCTTGCTTGTAGGTTTTCTGGAGAGAATGATTTAATTATGAATAAATTCTTTCCATTTGGATTTGTTTATTTTTAGGAGAGATAAGTTATCTTTCTCTCCACGAGAGACAGCAATTAAAATATTTCTAATTATAAATTTGAGAGTGGTGCAATTCCAAGGGCTTCGCTGATTGTTTGCTGGGGTGGCAGAAATACAACTGATGGAATCATATTGGAAAATTGATGAGCCTGTGGATTTGAACATCTTGATGAAGGGATAGGAGCAGGAAAAGTCAGAGAATTGCAGAATTTATGGAACAAATCCCAGAGGGCCTGTGGAGAATTACCAAGGATGAGCCAAAGCAATATTGTGAGGGGCCCCACATCAAGCTTCTCCCACTTTTCCCCATTTTAAGAGTTGTGGTTTTATTGGGAACCTCTTTTTAGTCCACGAAAGGTTTCTGGATCCACGCTGCCTCGCTCTGTCCCCATGGCTGGGGCTCCCGCTCTGGCATCTGGGAGGAAATCCCAGTTTTCCACGTTCACCCAGTGCTCCCAGGGAACCAACACCCCACCAGCAACATTTGCACCCAAAAGCTCTGGAACAGAGTGGGAATTTTATTCCCAGCCTGCATCAGTCCGGCCCACACCGAAGCTTTCCCAGGGAAAACATTTCCCTGGATGCGGCCGCTTCCCTTCCGTTTTTCTGAGTTCTTTTTCAGCTGAAGACGCCGTTTTTGCTGGTGCCATCATTCCATGAATTCGCTGGGCACATCCCAATAATCCCTCCCTTCAAAGCTTGGGAAGGGAGCAGCTGGAGAAAGAGCTGTTGAGAAAAAAGTTTTCCAAGTTTCCGAGCTGGCTTCAGTCGGAAAGGAGGATAAGCACGGCTGCACCGGCGTTCGGGATTTACTGCAACGCCAATTCCTACCATCCTCTGGAAAAATAACTCCAGGATGTTTTGTCTGCTTTTGCTGATGCACCTTGAGGAAAGTTTGAGCCTTTTCGAGGTGCTGATGTATTAATTACACGGGGAAAACTTTTAGTTATTCACGGTTTTCTTTCTCAAAAAAAATGGGAAGAAGCGGTATTTGTGCTGTTAATGGAAAAGGAATTTAAACAGCAACTTCTGGGACAAACTGTCTGAAGTTCTCCTATCATCAATATTTTTTTTACATAAACAAGAAGCTAGAAATAACCCATATTTATAAATATGAAGCATTTTGGAAGAGTTTAATGATACCCAAAATAAATCCTGGCTTTTGGTGCCCTTTGGAAGCGGCCACTTGATGGGCTCTGACTGGAATGTGCTTCCAAGGGCTGATGTGGAATTTTGCCTCTTCTCACCACTAATTATGGAACGATGGAATGGTTTGGGTTGGAAGTGACCTTAAAGATCATCTCATTCCACTATTATTCCACAGTTTTGATGGATGAGTAGTACATTTTCATCAGATTATTGTGTATTATTTTTGATTAACATGGTCTATTTGCATAACAAATACACCGTGAGATGCTCGTAAATCAGATAAATACGGACAGGAATTCACAATAACTCTTCCCTTGGAGCTCAGGGATTTGGGATCACCTGGTATCCTTGGCATTTCGGGCTGGATTTTGGTGGTTCTAGTCCCTTTTTGATACAGACCCTCTTACAACAGAGTATTTAAGCACAAACTTAAGTCTCGACTCAACTAAACTTAACTTTACTAAACTTAACTGAAGCTGCTTAAAATCTCTGCTGGCCTGGGGCCTGGAATACGTTCAGGAGAAATGGATTTGAGGGGTTTTGTTAAAGTTTTACCAGGTACCTGACACATTAAATGTGTTCCATGAGCAACTCCACGTAATTAACATTCCTGCTAAGATTCCCTGAGAAGTTCAGCAATATGGGATTCTTCAAAGGGCTGCCTTTCAACCCTTGACCCTCCAGGGGATTTCTGAGGAGTTACAAGGATGGACACGCTTAAATCATTCCGAGTTGCTCCTTCCACACTGAAATGTGTTCGATTGATCCCAGTGTCCCTCAGAGTTTGCTTTTTAGGGAGAAAGAGCATCAAAAGGGACTTTGGTGATGGAAAAAAGGCCCTGGGAAGGTTTTTTATGGTGGGTGCCTTCCAGTGGAGGAGGGAAAGGAGAGGTCTGGGAGACCTTCTGCTTCATCTGTACCTCAGGGAAGTTATTCCATCCCTGGAAGTGTCCAAGGCCGGGTTGGACTGGTTTTGGAGCAGCCTGGGATAGTGGGAGGTGTCCCTGTCCATGGCAGGGGGGTGGAATAAAATGAGCTTTAAGGTCCCTCCCAACCCAAACCATTCCATGATTCCATGATCTTACTCTCAGTGGGATTTCTGTGGCACACGGAGCATTCCCAGTTCTGGTCAAACCCTTCCCCGTGGCCCCTCATGGGGAGTTAGGAACTGTGGACACTCCACAGCACAGAACTGTCCCGTGTCCAAAAATAAAAACAAGCTTCTCCAGCACTTCCAGTCTCACTTTTCCCAAAGAGGGGCACTTCCATGACATCTGATGGACTCAAACACATCAAGAGCAGCAGGGTGCAATTCTGCTCTGTTTGGATAATCCCCCAGCCCCGGCACAATCCAATATTTTGTTTCAGATGGCTGAATTTTTTATTTTTTTTCCCTTTTCTCTGGGGCTTTCTTAAATATTGACATTAATCTGCTCAGTTGGAAGCAAACCAAGCTTCTGTATTTCTTATCCTCCCCGATCGTCTGCACTTCAGATCTGTTTACCAAAGGGCCTGGATTGCATTCCCATAAATCCTGGGATTCGGCTTTGCTGTGATATTAATTTATTGGTGCATTTTCAACATCAATTACTCTCTATCTCAACAGACATAATTCTCTCTTCAAAGCACAGAGAAAACTCTGCAGCTCTTGGCTTTTCCTCATCCCCTCCCCTCCCTCTGCTCCGGTTTGGAGGCACCAGGAATGTGGATGTGAACAGCAGCAAAGGCATCAATGAGAAGGGTCCCTGCTCCAGGGTTATTTTGGGTTTCCTGATGTTTTGCTGGAATGCTGGTCCAGAAGGTGACAGCAAACCCACGTTTGTGTTTGTAGGAAAGAGCTTGGAATTGTGGTGGAAGCTCAAACATCTGACTGGGAGAGCAGGAGAGGCTTTCAAAATGCCAAGATTTTAAACCAGTTTTTAAGATTTTAAGTTGAAGGGGAACCAGCAACTCTTTATTTTTTCAAAGCTGCCCAGCAGGAATAAATACCTACAGATGTGCACATCTGCATTCCAACCCGGAGCTTCCCACTCGGCCAGGCACTGCCCATTAGGGGAAAAAAAAACCATGCCAAGCCTGATTTCTTCCAATGAAAAATGACAGCAGACAATCCTTTGAAAAAGATCTTCATCCCAGATCTATTCCCAACACTGCAGGGAAAAGTAACGGGAGGAGAAAAACTGCTGCAGTGAAAAAGAGTTAAGTGCCTTCATTTTCCTCCTTCCGTTGGAATGTGAGCAGGGCCTTGGAAATGAAAAATAACTTCTCTTTTAGTGACCTGTTTGAGGCTGGAAGTGCTGCTGCAGTTTCAGGAACGCCCCTCAGCCCGTCCCTGATGCACGGGGGGAAAATGAGAAGCACATGGGGGGCTTTGATCCGAAATCTGACCCAGTTTCCCCCTCATCCCCTGCCCTCGGAGGTGCTCGGGGTCGCTCCGCAGGCAGGAACCTTGCAGCCTGTGCTTTCCCATCTGCTGGAAAAGTGGGAGCATTTCCCTGCTGCTTTTGGCCAGAATTAATTATCATTGAATAAGAATTATAATTACTGCCCCTGGTTTTTTCACTCAACGTCTCAGAAGTTTTCAGTTCTTGGTAGTGCAATGAGAAAGTCCCAATTTTCCATTTTTTTTTCCTAACAACCCAAATTCCTTCCTCACATGGGAAGTGAGACCTGCAAGTGCTGGGAGGGGATTCCAGAGGCAGAAAACCCCTATAATTTTTCTCACTTTTTTTTCCCCCCAGTTGCCCAACCAGGCCTGGATCCCATGAAATGATGGAAATTGTTATTTGCAGCCCACCACCCCTTTGAGATTTATTCCAACCTCCCTTTTAGTCTAATTTTTCCCTAATTACCCCCCTATCTCAATATCTATTTTCTCCCTAGGTCTGTATATTCTATTTATATATATCTATTTCTCTATCATTCATTTAAATTCCCCTATTTTGTCCAACAGTTATTCTTCAGTAGGTTATTAATTCCAGTGGAAAGGGAGTGATTTTTCTGCAGTCCCTTTCCATTGGGATACCTTTCCATCTTGCCCCGCTGAGCTGCAGCACAGATGTTAAGCACATTTCACTGTGCAGTCAGCGTGTGCATATTTTTAACATAACTTGTCTTGAAAATATTTATTCAAGCCAAGACAACAGAAAATTAGAGTAATTTGATTGCTCAGGCTTAAGGAATAGATTACTACTGTTCCAGATGGAAGGAACAACAGCCTATTTGCTCTCTCCAGGCTGAAAAAAAACCCCAAACCTTTGGCTCCTGCTTCCAACCATATTTGCTATTATGTTCCCAGTAAATCTTTTAAAAATTGAGCGCTTTTAAAGATTTTCACGTCCAACTTTTTGCCAGGCAGCGTTAGGAGAATTCCAGCCCCAAATCAGCTCGTTAGGCAGGGGTTCAGAACGGGCCCTGCTCCAAGGGGGCAATTACAAAGCGAGGTTATAAATCATCCTCCTGTGGAATCGGGGTGCCAGAGATCTCTGGAGCTCACTGGGGCTTGGACCTTGCAGGGTTTTCAGCAGTCAGGGCTGATTTAATTCCAAAAATGAGGCATTTGGCACAAAAGTTCCACTTTCTGGTTTACAGGTTGGTTTTTTCGCTCTTCTCATCTTCAATGAAATCGTTTTCGTTCAGATTTGCAGTTATCACTCCAATTTTGGGCGTGTTTTTATTGGGTTTTTCCCCTCTCTTTGTGTGACTTACTGCAATTACCGTTTTTATGCTGATTCTTTGTATAGCTCAGCGTGTTTCTCAATGTGGAGAAAGCAAGATGGAAACACTGATTTGCCTTCCCAGGATTTAAAATACATATTCCTTGTGTTAGTAAGGGGTTGTACAACCAGATTTCAGAGGATTGTGGAGCTGTGGAAGGATATTTTAAGGTGAAATTCTCTTGGTGTGAGAGCTGCTTACACAAAACCAGGGTCACAACTCCTCAGCCCAGATGATGGGCAGATATTTTTGATGAAATCACAATTTTGCTGTGGGTGTCATCTCCATTTTCCCCCCAGGTACCATTTCCCTTTATTTCGGGGGGTTATTTGCCATTTTTATCACTCTCCAAGACACAAAGTCAATGATTAGTACAAAAAATTAAGGTGGAAGGTCCCATGTTGTTAAAGAAAGGATCATTCTCAAGCTTTCTCTGGTGTTCCCTCCAAGCTCTGTGCTGATCCTTTCTCCATAGGCTGCTCTGTTTATTTGGAAGATTATTTTTCAAGGATTAGCTTTCTCTTTTTCTTTTTTTTTTTCTTTTCCCCTGACCTTTTTCAACAAAAAAAAGTCTGTGTAGGGTTTTTCAGAGCCTGCACCATGCAATTTAATGGATTTTTCCTTACAGATCCCCCCTCTCTGTGCCACCAGCTGACTCTGCTCCAGCAGTGCGTGGAAAAGAGACAGAAAACAAACCTTTGCTCCAGGGTCTGCTTTTACTTGAGGAATTTTCTAGAAGATGAGCATGAGGAAATAGCCAATAATTGCTGTTGTACAATAATAATTATTTTTGTACAGCAGCTCCCTGGGTTTGAAATGATTTCCTTCAATCCATCCTTCTTTTCTGTGTTCTGGGCAGCAAAGAACTCCAGATTTTCTGCAGGAATGGCAGATATTTCTCATCTCAGAGCTGAGGGAAGGAGGCAGTGAAATAAAACACCAATTCTGCTCACTTTTGGACAAACCCTGGGCCTCCTTTAGCCTGGGTATAACCATGGACATCCTCATGGTCCAACCACTGGGCACCTTGAGCCAGGTTTGGTGGAGAGCAGCCCTTTGAATCACAGCTCCCTCAATTTGAGGTAAAGAAAGCAGAATTTTTCCATGGATAAATGAATTTGGGCAGTGGGGAGCTCTAACAGCTCTGTGTGTACTCTGGTGTTGAAGTAAATTTTATAGGACACCTTCCCTTTTGGCTGAGGGTGAGAGAGCAGAGGAGGCTGTTGTCTTGCTAAAGTCTTTTATTCTATAGTCTCATAGTTTTCTGAAGGGGTAAGACCAAGCAGCAACAGCAGGCAAAACAACAGGCAAAAAACTTTTTCTTCTTCCTTCCCTAGACTTACAGGAGTATAGATTATATTTGTTAATTAGCCAATAGGATTAACACACGATTTTAGTTTTTCTTTTTTCAACCTGTCCTGGTCTAATTTTAACAATCATAAGTCTTACACAGATGTTACACAGGTATTACACAGATTTGTGTATATAGTTTCTATCAGCTCTTATTGTTTATGTGAACACTCTCTCTAAAAAATGTGAACAGTATAGTTCCATCTATGTTTTGTCTAAAGAAATTCTGTGAAAAGGGTAAAACTGCTACAGTAAGACCTGTGTTTAAAGTCTCTTTGCTGCAGATTTTCAGTGTTTAAAGCACTTAGCATATATTTCTACTAAAAGTTAAAAATCTACATTTCTATTTCACTTTGGTGTGACTTCATATATCTCAGCTTAGTCAAAGGTTCTAATTCAATTCCTGTGCTTTGGCTTTCCTCTGGGCCTGGCTCCAGAGGAGCTCTCACTCCAACACTGGCAGCTGGAGTCTGAGTTGTCTGAAGGGAGAGCTCCTTCATTCCCATCCTTCCACAGGCACCTTTTGAGGAATACAAAATTTGTGTATAAAAGGTCGTCAGGGGCTGAGTTGCTGCTTCAATCCCAGCACTTTGTGCCATTTTCTGTGTGATAACCGGGATGGAGCAGAGCACCCTCGGCAAGGGAACTCGAGCCCTGCTGCTGAATGTGCCCTGACAGCCCAGTGAAAACAAAAATCTTCATTTTCCTCACTCGTCTGCTTTGCAACCAGCCAGAAACTGCGCCGAGCGCTCTCGTTAGATCTCCAGGAGAAATCCTGGGATTCTGAAATTGCTGAGCACACACCGACGGTGCCACGGCGTCCTCACCCCGTGCCAAAGCAAATCCTGGAGTTGGGCAATTGCTGTGCTCGGCGTTGGCGTGAGGAGGAGCCTTTGGTGGGGCTGAGCTGCTCTCAGGAGCTCAGAACCTCTGCAGGGCCTGAGGTTTATCCAGGTGCCACCAGCAAACTCCATGGCCGTGGGTTTAATTTCATTCCATTTCATTCCCCACAAACTCCGGGGTGGGATCAGCCCCTCTGCCTCGTGCCCTGTGATGCCTTAGGTTTTAACTTTTATATTTTCCAATCCTGCATTCCCAGTGTGTAACTCTGCAGTGTCCTGCAGCCTGGGAGCTGCTGCTCTCTCATGCTGAGACAGACAGAACAAAGCCTCTCCAGGCTGCTCTCCAAGGACACCCAGCCCGGCCTAGGCCCAAAATGTGTAACCCAGCATCTTGAGAAGGGGGGCAAGCTGAGGGGAAATTCCATCATTAGCTAAAGTTTAATTGGTGAAATTGGGTTGAGATGCAAATGGAGCAAAGCTCTAAAAGTGTGAAGAACTCGTGACTCGGGGTCCATCTTGGGTGCAGCCTTTGGCCTGCCCAGGGTGTGCCTCTGAAGGCCTTTCAAATAAATATCCACCTTTATTCCCTTCCTCCTGCCCAGTCTCTGTTTCTAGGTTGGCCTCTTTAGGCATCAGTTAGAGCTGAGCAAAACCACCTAAGACTGAAAAAGGAACCTGGGTTTTTTCACAGCTCCCCTGCTTGTTCACAGGGCTGCAAAATCAATTCCAGCTGCCGCATCACCTCTGCAATTCCCTGATTTTCAGGTGATGTCCAGTCTCTGTTTCTAGGCATCACCTGGCTCAGTGGGTGCTGCTGGGTTTTGCTCTCGTGGTTCTTTTGTGTCTCTTAGGTCACAGCAGTAGGTTCTTGACGTGCCAGAAAATTCCCAACCAAGAGTCACTCAAAGTCCTGGTTCTCACCCACACCACCAACCCCGATCACTCCAAATTCCATCAATCCCAGCCTTATTTTATATCCCAGCCTGCCAAACTCCCAACTATTTCAATCCATAAACCTCAGCGAGGTGGCTCTGGTGGCTGCCCAGCCCCTCTGGCGAGCTGTGTAAATAAACATTCCATTTAATTAAATCCTGGAGCCTGCTGAAGTGGCCCGCAGCAGATGAAAGGGGCTGCAGCCTGTCAGCTTTGGAAGGGGCTTTCAAACATTTCTGCGCCTTTGCTTTGCTTTTACTTTGCTGGCTTTATTTTCCTTGCTGGGAGCTTGTAGAGCAGCCGTGAGCTAATAGCTTTGTAAGGCACTTGTGCTGCACTTGTGCAGCTCTCAGAAGTGAGAGCATTTCCTCATTCAGTGGCAGCTTTTCTCGAGGCTTCAATGGGAGCAGCAGCGAGCCCAAGTGCCTCTTGAAAAGCCACACTGCTTTTTCCCTGGATTTCTGTTTGGCTCTTCACAGAATAAAGGCAGCAGCCTCAGAAGGGAGAATTGAAACTGCTGCAATTCCAGCACATTCCTGGATGTCTGTCTGATCCCAGTGCCACCAGATGCTCCTTCCCGTGGGGCTGCACTTGGGGTGGGGGACACACAAATATTAATTTGTCCTTAAGAGTTAATTGCTGAGGAGAAATCCCTACTCAAATCAAACATGTCCCTGGGAAAATTCCTCTTTTCTCTCTCGCTGTCTGTTGGTTTTGCTCCAAGTTGAATCACTCAGGGCAGGGAATCTCCTGGCCTCTCTCCAGCCTGGCTCTTTCCCATCACAGTGGCACTTGGTACCACTGGGACTTTCTTCTGGACCCAGTGCATGACCAGCCAATCCCACCACACTGCTCTCTGCTGACTTCCAAGGGTTATGAAGCATTTTTGTATTTATTTATTTGAAATATAAACCCACCTGTAGTGCTTACCATAAATACAAGCCGAGGTGTCTGCAGCTCAGTGTTTATCCACTGGAGCAGAGATCAGGCTCTCCAGCTTGGCACAAAGTCAGGGCTAGTGGCACTGAGGGAGCCAAATCCTGAAAGCTTGGGGCACTCCTGGGGTTGTGCTTGTTGTGTTGAACCCTCCCAGGAGTGGGAAGCACTTCTGGGTATGGGCAGGAGCTCCAGGGGGAGAGCTGGTGGCACTGCACCCAGAGCTGGCGAGGTGGCCCTGGCTCCAGGAGGTCACCTGTGCCCATGTCTGGAGCTGTCCAGGAAAATAAATCAGTTTTTTGTTCAGCAGTGTGTTTAGGGTGCTGCTGTTGTGTGCCACGGTGTGGAAATGCAGCGAGTAAGGAGCTTTCCTTTTCCTCTGCCACACTCACAGAGCTTCAGGTGCCCAGGGAGAGCTCTTGCAAGGGGCAGGTGGAGGCTGGAAAATTTGCTGGTGCCTCATCCCATTCCCCACTTCCACCTCCTCCCGTTCCTGGGAAGTAAGAGTTCATCTCTGGGCAAGATATAAATGTGTCAGGCTCACCTCTGATTCTGTTTCTCAAAGTTTGTTACATATTTAAACACAGGAAAATACCCAGAGGAGTTTGGGTTTTTCTTGTGGGATAACACTGGGATGGGCAGTGTGCAGGGATCACAGGGCACTGGTTTTGCTGGCACAGAGAGCAGCTCTGTCACCTCGTGTCGCTTATTTCCAGATTATTCTCACATTCACATACCCCCCTGCAAAAATTCCTCCTCACTTCCATCCCCGTGCTCAGCTTTGCATTAGTATAAAACTATACTATATTAGTATAAAACATAAAAATATGTTTAATAATTAATTCCATCCTGGAAGGGGATAGCAGAGATTCTGCTCATCTCTAACAATAAATAACATTTATTCCTTTGGATATGACACTGCAGGTGGCTAAAACTCCAGGCTGACTCTGTCTGTGGAGGGCTCAGGTGGAACTGGATAAAGTTTGGTGCAATAACTCCTTTTTTTAACCAATTTTAGCTTGAGGGAGCAGCAGCAAAGCTGTGATGAGTGAAATCCCCACACTCTCTGCACCAATCTTGTAACTAAAATTCACTTTATCGGTAGTCAGAGCTTCTGGGCACAGGAAATGTTTTTCAGTGAACACTGGGAATTATCACAGGTGGGATGTTTGGGATGTGCTGTCACATCCCAGATCCTGTATCCCAACCCCAAACCTGGCTGTGCCTGGCTTTGTGTGCTGTGTCTGTGGGACTGGCTTTGGGTTTGGGTTTGGGTTTGGGTTTGGGTTTGGGTTTGGGTTTGGGTTTGGGTTTGGGTTTGGGTTTGGGTTTGGGCAGGGATCAAACACTCCCAAAGCTCCAAGGCAGTAATGCCAGGAAACCAAAATCACAGGGCACCGTTTGCTCCGTGGTTTGCAGGGAACCACATCTCTGGAGAATTCCCACCTCTGGCATTCCCAGCCCAGCCATTCCAAACAGGAGCCAATTTGCTGAGAAATGTGGTGAAAAAAGACACTTTGATGATTGGGATTTGCAGTTTGGCTGTGTTTGTGCTCAGAGATGGGATGGGCTTTGAACCATGGCAGTGGCCCTGGATGTGGCAGGAATAATTTAATCCCTTTACCCAGGATATTCCTCTCTGTGGAATCCAGTCCTGGATTATCCACATCTTTTTGTGAATATGCCTCCTACTGCAGGTATTTTTTACCCTGCCTTTGGCACAAATTGAGATTATTTATGACAGGTTGTGGACTCCTCATCCCTGGAAGTGTCCAAGGCTGGGTTGGATGGAGCTTGGAGCAACCTGGGATGGGGGAAAGTGTCCCTGCCATGGCAGGGGGTGAAAAAATCAGAGAATCTCAGATAGATTTGGTTTAAAAGGGACCTAAAGCTCATCCCATTCCCTCCCTGCCATGGCAGGGACACCTTCCACCATCCCAGGCTGCTCCAAGTCCCATCCAAGATGACCTTGGACACTCCAACTTCTCTGGGAAAACCATTCCAGGGCCTCCCCACCCTCACAGGGAAGAATTTCTCCCTAATCTCGAATCTAAACCTGTTCTCTTTCAGTTTAAATCTCTTCTCTTATGCCCCTCCTGAGGCTTTAATAGCTAATTTTTTAAAAGGTTATTGTAATGCCCTAATCTGCTATCCCTGGCCTTGTATAAACACCATGGATACCAGCAGCACACAAACCCCCTGTCAGAGTGAATTAATTTGGGAATTTGGGTGAGAAAATGCACAACTTGGCAGTGCTGTGCTTCAGGAGGATTAAAGACATGCACAAACCTGAAACAGCATCCAAAATCATTAATTGATGCTGGATTTTCCATGTATCTCAGTAAAATCTGGATTAGGTTCAAATATTCCTCGAACATCCATGTGTTAAACAGGGGAAAGATTTCAGTCTTTTAATGCCACAGGGGAAGGAGTTTGGTTACTTCAGCACTTTAATTTAAATTAAACAGGTGTTAGATTGTGATATTTGAGCAGAATCCTGAACATGATAAGGGAATTGCCAGAATAAAAAATGCATAGTTCCAGCATATTTCTCCTATCGCTGACGGGGTGTTTAGACTTTGTGCAATCAGTGCTCTGCATCTCTCAGGCAGGAATCCTCCTCCCAAAAATCCTCCCTCCAAAGATCAGAATCACACTTGGGAGAGGTCTCTCTCCATCCTTCATCCTGCAGGATTTTCTTTGTTTTGGTAAAATGGGGTCTTGCACGTGATGGTGAGTGGGGCAAAGCAGAGTCAGAGCTCCTGGCAGCATGGGGGAAGGACTTGGGAATGAACTTGGGGAAACTTGAAAAGCTAAACAGCACAAAAATCTGCCTTGACCACAAGGAGTGGTTTGGGAACTCGTTCCGGATGAGTGGAGGACAGCTGAAGGAGCAGCCTGTAAATATTCCCTCCGAAATGAGGGAGAATTCCCCGGGACGTTCCAGCAGCTCCATTCCTGGTGTCGTGTTTGCTTCGGAGCCTCCAAGGAGAAGCTGTGTTTGCCTTGCCCTGGAAATAGTCCGTACCAAATACTCCTGGATGCTCCCAGAGCTGAGTGATGGGATGAAGCAGCAGTGGAATGGAGCCCTGTAGGGGGTGTGTGAGCATTTGAGCTCAGCACCATCCTTAAGCCGGGCTTAATTTGGCAACCACTTGCTCTACTCACCTGCTGAGCTTGAGATTGCTGCTCTGCTTGGGCCTGGAGAGCAAGGATTGGGAGAGCCACACAAATCCCTGGCACTGCTGTGGGCTTTGCTCCAGGGGGAGAGAAATGGTGTCCCCTGGAAGTTCATAAACCCTGGCACTGCTGTGGGCTTTGCTCCTGGGGGAGAGAACAGGGGGTTCCCTGGAATTCCATCTCGATGTGCTGCTCTGGGCTTTGCTCCTAGGAGAGAGAACAGGAGGTCCCTGAAACTTTATAAACCTTGTCATTGATGTGGGCTTTGCTCCTGGGAGAGAGAACAGGGGTCCCCTGGAACTTTATAAACCCTGGCAGTGCTCTGGGCTTTGCAGCTCCTGGGGGAGAGAAATGGGGTCCCCTGGAAGTTCATAAACCCTGGCACTGCTGTGGGCTTTGCTCCTGGGAGAGGGAACAGGGGGTCCCCTGGAATTTCATTTGGATGTGCTGCTCTGGGCTTTGCAGCTCCTGGAGGAGAGAACAGGGGTTCCCCTGGAAGTTCCTCTGGATGTGCTGCTGTGCTCAGCGTGTTTATTTGGATTGCCTCGCCTTCCAGAGGGAGCCTATATCCATTTCCAGCCTAACGAGTTCCTTAAAGCATGGCAGTTGCCACGGCTTTGAAACCTAATCCCTGTGGCTCTGCAGTAGCGCTACACCAAATGCTGAGCTTCTTGTTTGTCGAGCTAATAAAAAAATCATCAGTGGTTTATCCTTCCGTGAGGCTTCCGCGGCTGCTAAAGCAGTTAGGGCTGAACAGGCCGGCTCTGCCCCGCTCCTGTTGATTTTCCAGTGTACAGGCTATTAACTTTTAGAGACTGTGGGCTGGCTTTTTGTGGCAAAGCCATTACGGGGTCACAAAGCCCGCAGATATTTGTGCTGCTGGGTGCAATTAAGGTGAAGGCTCGCAACGTCTTAATTGTGTTTTTTCGAAGTGGCTCTTTTGCACCGACACAGACAGCCCCGGCTGAGCTTTGGGAATGCCCAAAGATTGCTGCATAATTTAAGGATTCAGGAGATTGATTTTGTCAGACCTTTGGATTTGGTGTTTGTTGTTAAGCTGCCAGCATGGGGCTCGCAGTGCTGAGCTCTGCGTGCCCGGGATGGGATGGGATGGGATTCCCTGGAATATCCATGGAAATCGTGGGGAATACAGTGCAAGACCAAGCTTCAGCCACTGATGAAACTTAAGATCATCCCCAAAAGCAGCAGTGAAAATAAATTTGGTTAAGTTTGGATTTAATTTTTCTTGATGTTAGTGAGTATCTGAATCCAGAAGATCCTGCTGAACCTTGCATTTAGGAAACTTTCTTTTACAGTAAATGAGTTGTAACTGTGGCTGAATCAATTAACTCGTTCCATCAATGAAGGGATTAAAAAGAAACCTCTGAAGCATTGATGTAAACCTTTTGTGCAGACTAATTACCTGCATAATTGCTTTTGTTGGCTGCCATGAGGACGAGGGCAGGACAAGGGGCAGGACAAGGGGCAGGATAAGGACAGCCTGTGTCGTGTCACCTCTGGGATTGAAACCCAGCCCAGAGCCACGAGAAGGGAGTTCAGTCTTCACCTCCCAGAGCCCTGCCCTCTCTAGAGGCTGCTGATAAACACAAATTAGCTGGAGGGCCTTGGTTTGGGGCTGGTGTCAAGGATGCTGTGCCTGCTGCGTTGGAGCCAGAGGGATATGGGTCAGGATGTGGGTCAGGATGTGGGTCAGGATCTGGGTCAGGATCTGGGTCAGGAT
>VWZT01006911.1:523784-539310 GCA_013397055.1 Pachycephala philippinensis
GGGTCAGGATGTGGGTCAGGATGTGGGTCAGGATCCGGGTCAGGATGTGGGTCAGGATCCGGGTCAGGATATGGGTCAGGATGTGGGTCAGGATATGGGTCAGGATGTGGGTCAGGACGCGAGTCAGGATCTGGGTCAGGATGCAGGTCAGGATCCGGGTCAGGTTCTGGGTCAGGATTCGGGTCAGGATCCTCCTGCCAGTGCTTCCCTCAGCGCTCCCATGGAGACCTGAGCCCAGCCCAGCTTTCCACACACACAAGCAGCAGCTCTTATGAGTGGCATCTGCTCAACTTGAAGCAAAATTTAAGAAAACAACTTTTTAGCAAAAGAAACGAAGTTTTAAATCCACCTTCTGAGCCTGTCTGAGATCAGGCTCGTGTGGGTTTTAGGGTGTAAGTTCCTCCTGAACAATCAATGTAGCTCAGTCCCAGCTTGGCCAAAGCATCCAGCTCTGGCATCGGTTAAATATTTACATTCCCCCCTTTTTATATAAATTGTGCTCTATTAGCATAGGTTTCACAGTGTGGCCTTGTGTTTCAGCCCCTGGCTGCAGTTGGCAGCTCGTGCATTAATCACCATCGAGCCATGTCAGATGCGAGGCATGGGGCTGCAGCCATCAAACAGGCAGCATTTACTGCTCCGTCATGGGCAGCCAATAAGTCATGGGGCAGCCTCTGCCTCGTAGCACGAGGATCTGCAAGGAAAAGGAGCGTGTTTACGCTGGGGAGACTTCTGTATGTTTAAGGAGTCATTGTTTCAGGCCCTCCCATTAATTCATCGGCTGACACGGGCCCGTTTTTCGTCGCCGCAACAAAAATAATTACCGGGCTCGGAAAAACAGCGGTGGGTTTGCACATGGCAGCCTTCTGCTGTGATTTTCTTCACGAGTTATAAGGGTTTAATTGTGGCTTGCTGGGCTCCTCATCCTCTGCAGCGAGCGGCGGCCCCCGAGCGCCGAGGCGCGAGGAGTTACGGCGTGCCGCGATTTATGGGGGACGTAAATGATTCCTTGTTTGCCCTCCCTGGGCTTGGCCGCCTTCGCCTCCTTTCCAAGCCTTTGTGGGTGGATTTAGTGCAGTGGCACTGATGGAAGCCAGGGGCAAGCGGGCAGGTGCAGCCCTGTGCAGCCACTCCATCCTTGTCTCCAACACGTCTGTCCCCACCGCGCGCTGCTCCTTTTATTTATTCCCTAATAAGGGGGAACCTGTGGCAGGAGAGGGGCAGGACCCCAAAATGCTGGTGCATGGCACTGGTGCCTTCAGGAAAGCAAATTCCGTCAGTAAACGTGGGCTGTGGATCACTTGGAGTCACAAGGATGCGTAGGATTCGCAGGGGGGACTCTGGAGGGATCTCAGCACTTTTCAGACTCTGAGATTTTTGGGAGGGAAGCCTTCATCTTGGACAGCCCAGATGTTGCTGTGCCAGTGTTGCCTCCCAGTGCTCCTTCCATTCCTCCCAGGACTCTTCCTCACCATTCCTGGCACTGAAGCATCATCACTTAACAGTGGCCCAGGACATCCTCCTCCTTCCCCATTCCCTTATGATATTCCAGTGGGTTTTTGTGACTCCTCTGTTTCTGTCACATCCACTTCTGGGCGAGCCCCATCCAGGAATTTCTTCCTGCTTTTGTCTGCTTTTTGCTTCCTTTTCTTGAAGTCATCCAGTTTCCTTCGAGTGCTTCCCATTTCCACTTTCTCTTCTGTCTTTCTGCCAGTCTGAGATGCCCAGAAGAGCTCAGGGCATGGAAAAAAAAAATCCAGGAGAGATGTAAAATGTGCATTTATTATGCAAATTCCCAGCCTTTTCAAGTCTGCCTGACAAGCAGCTCTGCCGTGCTCTCTTCTAGTGTTAGAACTACCAAGGATCCACCAGGCTCTGGATCTGTGTCCATTAAAACCTCTCTTCGTGGGCAAGAAAACACCGTGTTCCTCCAATATCTTCCTTCCACATCCCTCCTATTTCAGACTGAATACAAATAATTATTCCTAGAAAAACGTGGGTATTCTTTGAGTTGGTGCAGTGCAGGATCATTCTGGGTCCACCTGAGTGGTGCCATCCCAGGAATGTGGTCCTCCAAGATCTTCCTTCCACATCCCTCCTACTTCAGACTGAGTACAAATAATTATTCCTAGAAAAACGTGGGTATTCTTTGAGTTGGTGCAGCGCAGGATCATTCTGGGTCCAGACTGAGTGGAGTAGAAATAATCATTCCTAGAAAAACTCGGATATTGTTTGAGTTGGTGCAGTGCAGGATCATTCTGGGGCCACCTGAGCTGTGCTATCCCAGGAATGTGGTGCTCCAAGATCTTCCTTCCACATCCGTCCTATTTCAGACTGAGCAGAGTAGAAATAATCATTCCAAGAAAAACTTGGATATTCTTTGAGTTGGTGTAATGCAGGATCATTCCGGGTCCACCTGAGCTGTGCCATCCCAGGAATGTGGTGCTCCAAGATCTTCCTTCCACATCCCTCCTATTTCAGACTGAGTACAAATAATTATTCCTAGAAAAACGTGGGTATTCTTTGAGTTGGTGCAGTGCTGGATCATTCCAGGCCCACCTGAGCGGTGCCATCCCGGGAATGCCATGCTCCAGCTCTGCTGGAAGTGCTCTCAGGTGCCATGGTGGCCACATTTTTGCAGCTCAGAAGCACAAAGGCTCGACTGTGAGCAGTGAAACGCTGGCCCTCGGCCAAGTGGCCATTTCTTTTCTCCATTCCCTGTCATTAAAGCTGTGGCTTGCTCCAGGGCGCAGTGTTTTGCTCTTCTTAAGTGGAACTGTTAACGACCCAATTTGGAGTAATGTAAAGTGCACCCAGATTCCACGGTGACTTCTAAATCCATCTACCATTAATGATAATCTGTAATTAATAGCTGCAATCAAAAAGGAATTGTAGGGCGGTAATTAGAAATTTAGGATTAAGGCATTAGCATAGAAAATGGGCCTCTTAAAAGCCTCTTCTTTCAAGAGATGTCTCGGATCCCGCTGAAGAAAACAAATTTAAACTGATATGACCTTAGCCAAAGACCAAGTTACTAAAAATACTGACTTGTGGAAGGCACCAGGCCGCTGCCAAAACATCCAAAGGTATTTTAAGAGTTTGCAGGCACTCAGACGTAGCAATCACATCAGTTTCTGGTGACATTGAGATTCAAGAATGATGTTTTTGAGAACGAGTTTTAATCTCCCCAGTAGCCTTTTGGGGTGGGTTTTATTGGAAAAAAGTGCCCCCCTCTGAGCCAAAAGCTGCTCTGTCCTCGTGGGAGAGAGCAGATCTGCAGGAACAGGGGAGGCAGAGGGGTCAGGTGCATGAAACACTTGTGGCTCCCTGCCCTGAAAGCAGAAATAGGGCACTGGGACTCTTTCTGGTGCATCCTAAATGGGTTAATCCTTGCCTTTATCTCCAGCCCTGGGGAGCTCGAAGCTTTAGAAAGACTCTCAGGCAGAGAGGTCCTGCTGATGAAAATGCCAGTAGCAGCGATGAGGTGCTCTGATAGATGGAGGAGATGGGATATAAATGAAGTTCCTAACAATTTCCAGTCCTGCACTAAATGAAATCATCCCGCTGCACGTCTCCCTTTTGAAGCTGGAAATTAATGTCTCGTGTAGTTGAAATCCACAGAGCCCGAATTGTTCACCGGTGTTGAAAATTTCCTTATCTAATGCCAATTATCAACCTGCCCAGGGCTATCAATAATGATAACACAGCAGATAAAGAAAGGGGAGATGTGCAGGAATTTCACGTTCTGAGAGCTGGAACAAAATTAACCATTCGAAGGTTGTTAGCACCCCACAACATGGAGCAGCCTGGAGAGCTCCAGAGGGGCCTTTGCCAGCAGAAAATGCATTTTGGACACGGTGATGAGAATTTGGAACCCTGGAGGAATCATTTAAGGCCTGTGAGGAGCAGCTGAGGGGGCTCAGCCTGGAGAAGAGGAGGTTCAGGGGGAACTCCCTGAGAGGAGGGGGCAGCCAGGGAACAAGGGACAGGATGGAGAAAGGGCTTCAAGCTGTGCCAGGGGAGCTTCAGGTTGGATACTGGAAAGAATTCCTCCATGGAAAGGGTGCTCAGGATTGGAAGGGGCTCCCAGAGAGGTTTGGAGTCCCCATCCCTGGAGGTGTCCGAGGACATGGCACTCAGTGCTCTGGGCTGAGGACAAGGTGGGCATCGGGCACTGGGATGATCCTCAAGTCTTTTCCAACCTCAGTGATTCTGTGATCTGATAAACTCTCATCCCCTGGACCTGCCTAGGCAAGGTTTTGGCAGAAGCAGCTTTCCCTCTGCTTTTCCAGAGCACAGCTAACTGGGAAAATGCCATCGTGCAGCATTTCACCCTCCTTACCAGGGACATCTTTATAAGGTCTGTGCTGGGGCAGATTTTATTGTGTATAATTTGTAGGCTCTTGTCTTCCAAAATATTTGAAATAGCAGCTTCACCTGAGCGTGGCAGGTGGAGGCTACTTGCAGGAATGTATTTTTATCATGGACTGGTTTTTTAAATAATCCATGGAAGGTTTGTCCTGTGGGGTGAGGGTTAGTATCCATAGGGTTTGATCTGTGGTATCACATCCTATTAAATCCTATAGATTCTCCTGGAGAGACACCTGCCTTACTCAAAGAGCAGAAAAGCTCAACAGTTCCCCATCTTCTTGCACTTTTACCTCATTCAACTGATTGAAGTATTCCCAATTCCCACCTCCTTTGGAAAGAGGACAATTCTAACGCAGACACAGATCCTGATGTCATGAAAATCCTTTCACACATTAAAGGTATAAGCAGAATTTGAGATAAAGGATAGAAATTTCAGCATGGTGCCAGCTTTTAAACTGACAAGAAAATTAGTAAATAATGGGTTTTATCCATTACAGTCTGTCTAGATTTCCTTCAGCAGCTCTGGGGTGGGCTGTGGAGAGCTGCAAAGTGGCTGATTGCAAAATGGAAATATCTGGGGAGATCAGATGGAGACGTGTGGGGAACTCACAAAGCATCGGTGGAACAGAGAATGCAAAAGGCAGAAAAGGAAGATGAGGGAGATAGGAGCAGAGGAAAAACAGCCAGGAGGCAGATCTGTGGGAAGATCCTGGAAGGGATCAGTCAGGTAGGAACCAGACAGAGGCAAAGATGAAGTGTTGGTCTGGAATGTGCAGAAAAGCAAAAAATACCGAGCACTTAGGATAATTAGCTTTTCTCTCAGTCTGTAGAGCTTTATCTGCCATTCCTGCTCTCCTGAGGTTCTATCCAAGTGGGGTCGCTGAGGAGGCTGCTGGCTGCAGATTTTATTCCCCTCTTGAAGGGGAGGTTGATGTTTCTGGTAGATCTGCAGCTATAAAATGTTCCTGGGTGATTTGGCCAAAAAGAGCTGTGCCTAAATCCCCTGTGGAGCTGTCCTGCCCTGACCCTGCTGCCAGCGTGGGAGAATTCCCCCTCGGTGTCTGCACTTGTGTCTTGCCCAATCTTGTTTTTAATGTCTCGGGAAATTGGGCTTTTATCACTTCCTTAGGCAAATTCCTTCCCAGGATAACAAGGCTCACTTAGGGAAGGATTTCTGCTCAGATTCAGAAAGAGGCTTGCAAATGGAAGACTTTTTTTTACGTAGTTTAAACATTAATTCTGAATGGTTTATCTGATTATTCAGACTTTTAACTCATTCTTGAAACACCTCCTTGTTCTTTTTGCTGGTTTGGGGATCCTGCAGTGAGATCTGAATTGCAATCACATTCGTTTTTCTGTCAGAAAGAATAAATTACTCCTGATTATATAAATAATAAATAGGGTATGGAATTGGGGTATGGAATGAGCCACTGCTGTGATACAAAGGAAGCCCGTTAAGAAGACACTTGGAATTTTTTGTGTGCACATTTTAACTGGACTTCTCTTCCACCTTCCAAAGATGTGTCCCTGCAAGAGCTGGGATTTCCATCCCTGTGCCCCAAAAGAAGTTCCATCCCAGGCCATGCTCCCACTGAATGTGTCCATTCCTCTGGAGTCTGGCGAGCAGGATATCCTCATTCCCAGACTTATTTTGCTCTCTCCTTTGTTCTGTACAACAGCTTTATTCCCCATTAAAACCTTCAATTATTTCTGGGCTCGATGTCATCTCAGTTATCTCCTTTTTTTGACTTACAGTCTCTAGTTCATCTTACAAATGCAGGTACAGCTTTTTGTAAACCTTGCTGAAGTTTATTTAATCACAAAGGCTTTACAAGGCCTGACGTGTGAAATTCACTCCACGCTTGTGCAATATGGTGATAAAATCAGATCTTGGCCAACTTCTCCGTGGGGAGCGTGTTTGAATACACTTTACTTGGCTTTTCACAGCCTGTTGTGACTTCTCATTAACTTCAACCCAAATGTTTCTTAATAGGTTGGAACAGATAATTATCTTGCCAGTGTTGAGAAGAGGAGTCATCATTCACCTGGAATGATTCCATGGATAAATACAACCTTAACCGGATAATGGCTCTGTTCTGCTGATCCCATTTCTCAGGCTGACTCTTCTTCCAAACAAATCTGATTGTTCAAGCTAAAGCTGGGCATGAGGGAAGTTGTAAGAAGTAAGAATTTGTTTTTAAACTCCACATTCAAAATTCAGTTGTGATATCGACAGGAGGAGAAGAAACGGCCTCAGGCTGTGCCAGGGAAGGGTCAGGGTGACATCAGGAGGAATTTCTCCATGGAAAGGGTGCTCAGGCCTTGGAAGGGGCTGGAGTCCCCACCCCTGGAGGTGTCCAAGAGATGAGGACGTGGCACTCAGTGCTCTGGGCTGGGGATGGGGCACAGCTTGGACTTGATGACCTTGGAGGGCTTTTCCAACCTCAGTGATCCTGGGATTCTGTGATCTGATATTAATCAGATTTTTTTCCCCTGTTTTGAAGTGGTGACAGCAAATGGGCAAGTCTGTTCGGATTTGTGTGCAAATCCCTGACTCATCCCTTCCCAGAGCTGCCTGAGAGCTCCCTTTCTGGAATTACCCAGAGCTGCTCCAAGGGAGGTGGCACCGCTCTCACTTTCATGCCCAGCACCCCTGAGTCATCACAGGTAGAAAGGGAATTCAGGGATGTCTCCTGGACCTTTTTTTCTGGGATGTTTGATTTCTGGGATGCATTGGGGTGGTTTGTTCTACATGGTGAAGCTGCTCTGTGAGTTCCCTTCCATCAAATAAAGTGTTTACTCAGGGATGCTTTGCTCTTCTTTGGAGCTTTAATTGAAGGATATCAGAAAATCACCAGTCCAGCCTGCAGAACTCTCTCACAAATAGGAAAGTTGGGTCTTTTAATGTGGTTTCTCCTGTAGATGAGCTGCTGGCTGTCTGCTCTGTGAGATTCATGGTCATGTTTTCAAAACCTGCTTAAGAAAACATCAATATGAACACTCTGGGGTTTTAAATAACAAATACTGCATGTGGTCAGAGTGTTGTCAGTACTTTCTGTTTAATTTTGGTTAACGTGTGTTACCTGTTGGTGGAATACGGTTGTTTTGTGGGCTCTTCATGCTAAAATATTTCCAGGTGAGCCAAAGTAGCTACAGAAAACCTGCTGTGGAGTGCCAAATCTGAGTGTAGGACTGAAGTACCCCATTGTCTGTGGGTTTGGGCTGTGCCTGTGGACACAGGGAGGAACCAGTTTGGTCCCAGCAGGAGCAGCAGCACCTCAGATCCCAGTTTTGGAGGGGTTTTACCACAGGAGATGTCCCATTTCTCGGCTAGGAGAGATGGAAGGGAGATAAGGAGATAAGGAACCAGGCATCCCAACCTCTGGTACAGCCTGGCAGAGTTTGGCCATGGGTTATTTGTCACCTACCCCCTATGCCATGGTCACCACTACAGCAATATTGGCAATATTGGCACTGGATCCTCTGTATTTTCCTCCAACCCTGCAGGTTTAAGCCATGTGGTCCCAAAAATGTGGGTTAGATAAGGGTTATGTGGGTGAGATAAGGGTTATGTGGGTGAGATAAGCCCAGCTGTTAATTAAAACCAGAGAATGAGAAGGGATGGACTCAGTGGGACAAAATCCCAGCTGGTGCCAACGTGTGCCACCTCTGGCTGTGCCACTTCCCTGTGCCCAGGGCCTGTCCCCAGCAGTGGGCTCTGCCCTGGGGATGTGCCCGGGCCAGGATGTGCTCCTAGGGGAGTTAAAATGCCTTCAAATTCCATGTTTGCCTCGGGAATACTTGGCAGAGTGTTGAATAAAAGGTGGGCTTTTAAGCCAGGCCTAATTTCTAAAGAGGGCACTGGCTGTGTCTGAGGCAAACAGCTCCGTGGGTTTGTGTGGCCTGGTGTTTACAGTTTCTGCTGATTTTTTAATGGAATAAAAGAGTTACCAACACATCAATAAAAGCAGAACATCTCTGTACATCCTTGCAGGCTGTGTTTTATGAGTGAAAACTGGGAATAAATAAGCTAAAGGATGGTGTCACAGCGAAATGAATGCACTTCAGAGCATTCCTGTTCTCCTCTGACTTCATCATCCCAGCTCTGCCCTCCCTGTGCACCTCTGGGATCACTGGTGGCCCATTTGGGGTGCAGGATTGGGCTGTGGGATGTTGATTTTCAGTGAATCTTTCCAGGGCTGGCACAGGGAGCACTGCTTGGTTTTGTTTCACATTCCCTCTCCTGGAACACTCCCATCCAGCGTCGCTCTCCTTCTCCAGGCCAGGTTTCTCACTCTTCTCCTTCTCCAGGTCAGGTTTCTCACTCTCCTCCTTCTCCAGGTCAGGTTTCTCTCCTCCTTCTCCAGGTCAGGTTTCTCTCTCTCCTCCTTCTCCAGGTCAGGTTTCTCGGGGCTGGGTGGACACAGGGAATTGGGATGTCACTCCTTTCCCATGCTGTGGGATGTGTGTGCACAGCCCTTCTTCCCAGCCTTCCAGCAGCACTCACAGAAAATCTGTTTATCCCTGGAGGATGACTCCAAAAGCCTTCCCTGATGCCTGAGCAGGCTGCACGTGGATCTGCTGTTATAAGGAGACAGTAAATCCTGGATGCTGGATGAATTCATCCACGTTTGGATGCAGGGAATGTTCTCCCATGACCCAGAGCTGAGGCAGGACTTGCTGCCTTAACACCATCCTCCCCATGATTTGCTGTTTAAAATTAGGTAAAGATAACAAGCAAAGGCTTAAATCCCCATTCACCTTTTTCTTGAAGAGTGAAGAATTCTCCCAGCAATGAGCAGGTGCTGCTGGGGTTCAGATCAATCCTTCCAACCCCTGTTTCCAGGAGTTTTCCTACAAGGATCCCTGTGCACGAACCACATCCCTCCTGTGCACATGGGTTTTCAGGATTCAAATGGCTTGGAAATGTGAATAGATAACACCTTCAGCAGCCTCTCAGCACCGTGTTTCCCTCAGCTGTGCCCCTGCAGAGTCATTCCACCTCTATAAAACCCTTGGAGAGGTTTTAAGGTGGGGTAAGTCCATCCCAAAAATTGGCTGCTGAATGAGCACGAGCATTGCACAACAACTTCCAGCCCTGGCCCTCTGCCTTCTCCCCCTTGCTTCTGCTGCCCAGTGTCTCAGCCTGCCAGCAGAGCATCAAATCATTTTATTCCTGTGACAGCAGCTCGATTCCTGATGATACAGAATCCATCTATTAACAGCTTCTCTTGGTTTTTCTCTTTTCCCCTTCCAGGAGCGAATTCCTCGGTCGTTGCTGATTTCATGCCCACATTGTCATGGAACATCTCAAGTGAATTAGATAAAGGTAAGAAGGCAGAAAAAAACCCCAAACCACCTGAAATCAGATTGAAAAATCTCAATTTTTCTTGACTTGACCAAATCAGCAAACAAAGGGGGTTGGGGTATTTAAGATAAACCTCATTTTCCTCAGGATCCTTTGATGTTTAATTCCGTGTGGTTCTGTGATTCTGGAGTTTGCTGCGCTCATTCTTTGTACCAGGAAAATGTTCCACGTGGCAAAAATATTTCAAGATGTTGTGTCACACGTTTTTTTTCTGGTGGATCTTGGGATTTGAACTCAAAAATCACAAGCATCAGGCACTCAGTTTGCCCAGATATGTTTTTATTACAAAATTTCGAGGCTTTAATAATACAAAATACATTTGCAGGTGGTAATTATGTGTGATTTGGAGCTCTCTAAGGGGTATATATTGTTAAAATATGAGAGATTTCTCATTCCACTTAATTTTGTAAATGAAGCATCGTTAATTATTTAAGGCAAATTGCTGAGATTCCCTCATTGCAGGGCAGTGGCTGCAGCTCCTGAGTCAAACTTGGCTTTGAGGATGCTCTCAGCCACCCTCATGGGGCAATTTGTCAACCACTTTTCATTTGCCAACCATTTACTACTGAGATGGAAATTTCCCATAGTGGGATTCTGCCCCAGATGGTTTTCCCAACTGTGTTGTTTTGTCTGTGTTTTGTTATGGTTTTTTTGGACATGTGTTCGTAATGTTGGATGTTTATGCATCAATATGTTTTCTGTGCTTAAGGAGGAGGAGAATATGTAATTCTGAGGACTTTGGGTCGATTCTTTCACATCTGCCTCCCCAGCAGGGAAGGAGCAGGACTTTCTGGTGAGCCAGGACACAGTGGAGAAGATGAAAGTCAAAGGGGTGATGCTTGCTGGTGGGAAAGGGAGAAAAGCTTGTGGTCATCCAGCAGAGAATTCCCAAATCCCAGCGAATTGCTGAGGGAAGCTGTTGACAGAATGGATTTCTTGTCCCAGGTGCTCATGGCAGGGCTGGGCTGTGCTCGGGGAACATCCCAAAGCTGGGGAGAAGTGAAGGTGATGCTTCCCCAGGCAGGATCATGGAATCCCAGACTGGTTTGGGTTGGGAGGGACCTTAAATCCCATCCAGTGCCACCCCAGGGACACCTTCCACCATCCCAGGGTGCTCCAGCCTGGCCTTGGGCACTGCCAGGGATCCAGGGGCAGCCACAGCTGCTCTGGGAAAACCATGCCAGGGCCTCCCCACCCTCCCAGGGAAGGATTTCTTCCCGATATCCCATCCAAACCTGCTCTCTTTCCATATTCCTTTCCTCATTTGGCAGCTTTCTTTGGTTTTTCAGAAAGTAAAAAATAACTAAGTGGCCTAGAAATGAAAGTAAAGGCCACAAATCCACTCAGAAGTTCCAAAATGCCAGAGAAAGCAAAGCTTTGACTTTGGAGAGTCCCAGCAGAGCTGACACCCTGTCACTGAACCATTTCCCACCACGGCACCTGTTCCTGAGGCAGAGATATTGTCAGAAACAGGTAAAATGAAGTTCCATGGCTTCTAATCCCCCTGGAATGTGGCAATTAGCAGCGGCTGGGCTGGAGCCCGCATTCCTGGGGGATTACCCTAAACCCAGGGCCCTGGCTGGAGCTCATTAGCATCGGGAGCTCTGGCAGCTCCCACACCCAAACACGGATTTACATACGGGATTAAATCGAGTTTGTGCCCGAAAAGCTTAGTCAGAGGGGCGGCTTCTCCTGGCAGCAAAGGCACGCAGGTTTTGTCTTGTCCCAGGCACCACCAGGGGCTTTCATGTGGGAGCTGCTTCTCCTCAAAGCCTTGGAAAATGCAGCTTGGATGAAGCCAAGCACACGCTGAGCTTCAAACCTCAGAGGAGAAAACGAGGGGTGCACTCTGTTCCTATTTATTTTGCACCTCAAGGAGTCAGTGTCCACTTGTGTTGGCTGCTCTCAGCCAGGAGGTCACGCCGGCATCCCAGTAAAACTCATTTTAAAGCCTGTTAAATTCACCACATCAAAGTGGTTTCCAGCCAGATTTCCCCATTAAATCCCTGCTCCAGCTCTACCTGTTGGAAATGAGCATCTCCTCCTCCTCCAGTGTGTGCCCTGTGTTGGGGAACAGCTTGAGGATAATATTCTGCATTCTGAAATAATGACTTAATCTGGTGCTTTGCCTCGCTGGGTGAGTTGTGCAGTGATTATCTTACAACTGAGCCCCATTCAGGTTTCAATTTCTATTAAATAAGCTAAATCGACAGCATTAAACAGTTGCCTGTTTATTCTTTTTAGCAGGAAATGAATTTAAAAGAGACGCAGCCACCCGTGAAGAGCTGTTGAAAGCAACGATTGATGGGAGGGAGGAGGTGGTTTCTCACCAAAACCTTAAAAAAACAAACAAACTGGGCATAAAAAATACAAAATAATCACTTTTTAAACGGGGGAGATTTAGCTATGAGCATTTCTCTCTCTTTTCCTACTGGTGAACCATGGTGTGCAGAGGGAATGCCACGAGGGAGAAGGAGAAATGAAAATATGATCCTATAAATATTTAATTCTATAAGGAGAAATAAGTGAAGTTAGGGGGGAAAAGGGGGGCTCTGCTGGTGGGAAAAGCCCCGTTTCAGGGCAGTGAACCTTTTCACTCCCAGGTTTCCATCTGAGATTCCCTTGGGCTGGGGGAGCCTGGAGCAGCCCCAGGTGGGAGATGTCCCATGGGGAGCGTGGTTCATTGCTCCAAGAGCTGGGAAAAGCCTCATCCATGAGTGTTCCTACAGGGATTTCTCCTTGGATTTCTCCTTTCCTGTGCTTTTCCTCCCCTTCTCTCCCCTCACGCCACGGGACGAGCTCCTGCTCCAGCTCTTTGTTTGGGAAAATTCCCCATTTCCCATCTTTTCCTCCTTTACAGAGGTGAAGAGCCCTGATTCAGCTGCTCCTCTCCCACAAAAGGGACCATGGAAGGAGAGGCTTTTCCTTCTTCCTTCCGTCCCGTGCTGGTTTATTTACAGAGAAATAGGCCAGAATTGGAATTTACATCTGCTACACTGGGGGAATTGTTGGGAACTCTGCATCCTTAGCAAAGATAATATTGGAGTCTTTGGCAGGAAAGAGTCAGCTCTGAAATATTATTTTAACTGCGAGTAGGACTTGGCTTCAGTGGCCATTCATTCTGCAGGGCTGATGAGGGAACGATGCTGTCACTGCAGCTTCCCCTGATCCAGTCCTCCCAGTTCCCTCCCAGTGCCCCCATTCCCAGCTATCACTGCAGCTTCCCCTGATCCAGTCCTCCCAGTTCCCTCCCAGTTCTCCCCATTCCCAGCTGTCACTGCAGCTTCCCCTGATCCAGTCCTCCCAGTTCCCTCCCAGTTCTCCCCATTCCCAGCTGTCACTGCAGCTTCCCCTGATCCAGTCCTCCCAGTTCTCCCCATTCCCAGCTATCACTGCAGCTTCCCCTGATCCAGTCCTCCCAGTTCCCTCCCAGTGCCCCCATTCTCTCCTCCAGAGGCACAGGGATGTGTCCTGGCTGTGGCTGAGCCAGAGCTGAGGGAACTGGGATTGGGATGCAGCTCATCTCCTGTTGCTGGTTCCTCCTCCTCCTCCCAGGAGCTCTTCCCTTGGTCCTTCAGCTTCCAAAGAAAACCATTCCTGTGAGTTTTTGCCTATTTTCCTTTTCCTTTGGTGGCCTATCAGCTCAGACAAACACGTGTAAAGCCTTGGAATGGGTCAGAGCTTGGGAACTGTTTCCATTTTTGGACATTCACGATCCTAAACCCAGGCTTTGAGCTGCCCACAGCCTCTGTGGGGCACAGACCTTGTGTGGCAGCACTTCCCAGTCCCAGAGTGCTTCCTGGAGCAAACATTCCCTGGAGAGCTTGGCAGCAGGAGTCAGTGTCAGAGCCTTATCCAAGAGACGGGATCAACTCTGTTATTTGTGATTTATTACTTAAAAAATCAAACGAGGCCTCAGTCTCAGGAGTTACAGGTTTAACAGCAAGTTGCCATAACTAAAGAAAGTCACGAGTTTCAGAGTTACGTGGCAATTTATAACTTTTCAGTCCAATAGACAATTAACACGAAACTTTGTTTTGATTTTATAACCTATCACCTTTGGTACTTTTTACTGCATTGTGTCTGTTTCTTGACCAATAACTTGTTACATATACTTCTATTATAACATCTAAATTCTTAACTTAAACTAGAAAATCGTATTATCGTACTTAAAACCCTTCACTATATTACCCATTTTCTTACTTATAGCTATAGAAACACAGGTTTATAATTTTTCTGCTTAAGATCTGTATACCTGTATCATGACATCAACCCAAGCTCTTTCCAGGGCTGTAAATTAAACTCATCAGTGTTTGTGGGGGTTTCTACTCCTCTGATTCCCACAAGTCAGGATTTTAGTTTAAGGTCCAGCTGGGATTTATCCCTAACATTCAAAGGTTTATCAAGGGTCACTTCTAGCATCCCTCCCCTGGGATGATCTGGGCATCCACAGCAGAAAATGAGGGTCCAAAGCAGGGATGGGAGAGGTGCAGCATTTGGGATTGTGTGTCCTGAACTTCCTGGAGATCCTGGAGTGGGCAGAACATTCCCTGGAAGGGCTGGACAACATCTGCAGCACAGGGGGAGGCTGGGGAAGATCTGCAGGACACCCAGGGGTGCTCATGGAGCTCTGGGGGTGTCCCCAGGGGAAGCTGTGCCACCCTCGCTGACAAATCCAGGCTGAAGCTGCCACCTTGGCACATCCTTCCCAGCAGGGAAAGGACCTGGCTGGGAGCTCTCAGAGGGAAAATCTCAGTGATCTCCCACTCTCAGGCAAACTACATCCTAAACAACATCAACACAACCCAACGTGGGGAAAACCAGGTGGATGGAGGCCTCCTGCCTTTGGCCCAGCTCCTTTAGAGATTCCAGATTCTCCTTTGAAATCGCTGGATGCGAATTTGATCCGTGTGCTGAAAGGGGAAGAATTACAGCTTTCACATTCATGCACAATTTACCTTTTTATTTTCCTTTATTATCTGGGGGATAGGGGGTAAATCAAGCTCCCCTGATGGGGCTCAGGCTTCTGATTCGATTTGTGGGGTCCCGTTAGTAGCAGGGCAGTAAATTACTGCGACTTTGTTTGAAAATTTTTTTAGCCACAGTACATTAGCTCCTTTTGTTTGCTTTTCCACTGACGGAGTGCACGTTTTTATTTGAGAATTTGTGTTGCTTGAATGTCTCATTTATAAATAATACAGGGTGTGAAATTCGAAGGTCACAGAACATGGCCTGAAAATGAAACCACCCCGAGTAACTTCGGGCTTTCACGGCAAAAATCCTTCCCAAAAAGCTTCACTTACATCAGATTTTTTATATAATTTGAGTGTGTGCAGTGCATATTGACCATTATACATAAGGTAACTATATATAATAACCTTTTCCTGGCTCATCCAGCTATCTTTGTTTATTTGAAAGATTGATAGATCAGAGGGTCAGGGGACGTGTTTTATTGTACGTTTCTGTTCCAAATTTCCTGACATTTTTGGTGGAAAAAAAAAAAATAGACCTTTAAAAGGCACAGAAAGGGCTAATAAGAACCAGATCCTAAAGTGATGCTATGTCAAAATGTCAAAAATAACAGCTTTTCTTTGACTCCACAGCATTAATCTTGAGGCACATACCTTTCCATGCACCCTCCCTTTAATGCTGGAGTTTTTCTTTGTGCCTCTTTACTGCAGAGCAGCTTCTAAAGTGACAACAAAATCCCTTGATGGTTTTCAGTAGTTGGCTTTAGAGCTGGATGTGGACATTTGTTTACCTATTCCAAATCACTTTTTTTTTTTT
>VWZT01006911.1:539331-552369 GCA_013397055.1 Pachycephala philippinensis
TTTTTGGTGATAAAGTTTAGAGGTTTCCTCCTTGGGTTATAAAACTGGTTCATGAGTAAAGAAAAGCTTCATTTCCCCTCAAGGTGACCTCTGAGACATCTGTCCTTAAACCTCGGAGTTGTCTCATGAAAGGAGGGGCAGATGTGACTCTCAAATGCATCTCAAGAGTTCATGGAAGGCAGTGAGTTGTCCAGTTCCCATCCAAAAACAGTGGGGTTTAGGTTCCAGATAATTTTTTGGAAGTCTGGTTTCCCTCCAAAAGCCCAGCGCCATCTCCAAGCTGCCAATTATCAGAATATAACAATTAATTCTGAGAATCCCAGTGACAGATCTGAAAAGCCATGGAGCTGTGCCCTGCCTGGTTGAGCTCAGGGAGTGATCCTGGGGATGAAATCTGGGAAGGGAATGCCCAGGAGCTTCCATGTGCATCCCAAATTGACTCATTGGGAATTAAGCTGGGCAAGCAAAGGCAGCAGAGGGTTTCCTTTTGTCCCAACACTGTTGACATTGGATATTTCCACGTGATTATCTGGACTTCTTTAACCCTGATATTCTTCAAGAGCTGCCAGATCACGGGTTGAGTGCAGCATCTCTTCCCTCCCACTGTCATTCCTCTTTTTTACTCATTTAAAATAAGTGCAATTCCAAGTGGGAGTTTTCCTTTTACCCCTTTTAATAACAAGGTCTGGGGTCAGACCCACGGGGAGTTGTTTTCCTTTGGGAGTTATGGGCAGATCCATGAGGTGAATCCTTTTTCCAGCAGAGAAATACGTGCCCTGTGTATGACCACGCTTCCATCAGAAATCCTGCTGGATTTCCCATTCCTTCTTTTTCCTGGAGCAAGCCCCTCTGGCATTTTCAGGCTGGGTGGGCTCTGTGTTGCTGACCTTCTCCAAAGACAATTATTCCATGTGGAAAATTCCCAACAGTGCTGGTGCCCGTATTTGTGAGTGTGGGGCACATCCAGGTGTGGCACCACGCTGCACTCATGGGCAATCCAAGGCTCTGAATGAATGAAAATGCTGCTTTCCAGGCTAAAATATAAACTGGGGCAGTGTGGCAGCCCCACCGATGAGTTCCTTCCTTCAGATAAAGGCTTTCAGCTCTGTTATCAATCGCTGAAGGTTCCTCTCTTGCAGTCAGGGACAGAGACACTTTTGGGCATTTTTCCAGTGACAAAGAACCAGGGAGCTGCCGAAGCTTTCAGTTCAGAGATGATTCAAGGCCAGGTTGGACAGGGTCTGGTCTCCTGGAAGGGTCCCTTCCCATGGCAGGAGATGGAATGAGCTGATCATCGAGGTCCCTCCCAGCCCAGAGCATTCCAGGGTTCCATAAATGCAATATTGGAATTTTGGTGTGCCACTGCCTCGCTCCAGCCAGATCAGCTTCTGCTTTCTGTGCTGCAGATTTGAATCTTCAAATCCAGAATTCAATGGTTTCTCCAGGCCAGCAGCTGGAAAAGGTGTCCCCACAGGTGCTTGAGGAAAGGTCTGGAGATGAGATGTTCCTTTGCAGAGAGCTGTGTTGTTCCCCATCTGTAATGGAAGGAATTTTGGTGCACCTGGATTAAAGCTGGTTTAGGCTCGAGCAGAGACTTTAATTTTAGCTTTCCTTTGAATATTCCGAAAGATCAGAAAGCCAGAAAGAGAAGGATAAATGAAACAACAACTCTTCTCATAAAATGACCCTTCCAGGGTCTAATCCTGCATCCCCACCGTGCTTTAAACACCTTGTGAAATCAGAACCACGCAGCACACGCGGCGCTGGGGGGAAAGGTCTCGCTGTGGCCAGCAAACTCCTCCTGCAAGCCAAGAGGCTGTTCCTGCTCCGAGATGTGTCTGGGGTAATTTAGGATGGAGTAACGTGTGGTCACAGAGCAGATTAACATTCCTTGGCCAGCCAGGACGAGCTTTTATTTTGAAAGCCACCTGGGTTCCACTTAAAAGCAGTAGAATAGGGGAGGATTTATTAGGGCTGGGCAGGCTCCTATTTAACAATGTCAAGGCAGAGCTGTGGAAATACAGACACTTCTCTTCTTTGGAGACGTGCAATGCTCTATGTTTCATCCTTGCACAGCTGTTGCTGCTCTGTAACATCAAACCAGCACAAAGTTTGGCCACGAAGGATACCTAATATTTGGGTTTTATGTGCAGTGTCTCCAATTTATGCGCTCAGAATCATGAGGATGACTTATGATGTGTTGTGTTTGCCTTGGCAACGGCTCAAACCCAGAAATATATTTCAGGCTTGGCTTTCCAGATATTATCTCGAGTCATTTAAAAGTTCATTATAGGGCACCCGCTAGTGCTGCTCTAGTAAAGGGGTTGTCAGCATTTTTCAAGGGTTTATAACTCAGCCATTAAAAAAAAAACAACCTCTCTGTGGGCTGAAACTTGGCATTCAGGGTCTAGGCCCAGCAGTAAATTGTTTTTACAAATTAAAAAAAAATCAGTTTGACTATTATTAAATTATAGGTGGGCTAAATTTTATTTAGAGCTCTTTCAGGCCGTTCTCCCGTACTTCTGTAAATTAAAACGTTTCCCAAATGTTTTTATAGAGTGCTACTCTTAAAATATGGACAGGCTTTTGTTCTGTGCTTGAAACGCTGAGATTTAACTTAAAATATAATAACAGTGCTTATCCCAGCATAGCACTTTTCACCTTCAAAGTGCTTTATGAGCATTATCTCATTAATGTACATAGCAGCCTCCCCATGATGTAAGAGGGATTATTATCCTCACTTTATGGCTGGAGACATCGAGCCAAAAGGTTTAAGGCTGTTTTTAAAAGGCCTTAGTTGCACAAATCCCGTGTGAGCTTTGATTGGCTTTGGGTGTCTACTTCCCTTTGGCTCTTCTAAAAATCACAACTGAGCTGATTCACCCAAGGCTGCTCAGAGCCAGGATTAAACTCAGACTTTCCAAAGGCTGCTGCCACCAGGCTGGTTCATTCCCAGTGCACAAGAACCATCCCTGTTCTAAGAAATTGTTCTTCAGGTCCGAGGGAGTCAGCTCCATCTGGAGAGCTCCTGGATGGCAGGAGGCTGGCAGATGAATTATGGGGAATTTGGGTTGGAAGGGACCTTAAAGCTCATCCCATTCCATCCCTGCCATGGGACACCTTCCACTGTCCCAGCTTGCTCCAGCCTGGGCTTGGGCACTTCCAGGGATCCAGGGGCAGCCACAGCTTCTCTGGGAACACCATGCCAGGGCCTCCCCAGCCTCACAGGGAGGAATTCTCCTTGGATGGGCTTTGGAAGGTGTGAGACACAATAAAAATGCACCTGGGCTCCTCTCCAGCCCCTCCACCCCAGGCAAGGGCAGCGATGGATGAGTTTTGTTCCTGCCAGGGAAAGGATGCTCATCATTTTGTGTGCCTCAGTAGCAATCCAAGGTTTCTCAGGAGTTCATTTTTAATTCCAGAGCTGCTTTATCTGTGAGAAACATCTCACAAAGCTCCCCGTGGCTCGAAACCTGCCCTGTTTAAATCTCATCTCAGGTGAGCTGCTTGGTCTGGTTTGATTCGGATGCTACATTTATGGATTTGAGGACTAATCTGGGGTGAATTTAGCAGATGAATTTGTTTTAGTGCTTCTCCAGTAGCTCATGGAGGAAGGTGGAGAACAATTAGAGGAGTCAGCAGCTCCTGAGGCTGAGGCCACTTCTCTTGGTCCCTACAGAGAAGTTCCCCATAGCTCTGGTGTTACATCCACACTTTTGATTTCTCCTGATGCTTTCAAATCCAGGCTTTGGAAACCTGCCCTACATCCTTCCTCCTTTATTTGCCTCTCCCTGTATTCCTCAGGACCTTTAAAACCTTCTGTTCATTCAGCCAGCCCATCCCAGGGCCGTGTCTCTCCCTGTCAGGCTGGAGATGTCTCAGGAACACGATCAGGAATTGTATGAATGGCTGCGGTACAGAAATGTTACCTTGGGTAATTAACTGCGGTTCCCCGGTCCCAGGCTGTAAGTGGGGCTTTATTAAACCCAGATTGTGCAGAGAGCCCAGCAATCCCTGAGCTGATGGAGCTCTGCTTCCTAGGGAGGGGGTTAGGATGGCAGGGCAGGAATATTCCTTGGGATGAAGCTTGGAGAAGTGGTCTGGGGAGCTGAGGAGTCATTGGATACCCCTGAGGGAGACTTTGGACCCTGCTGTCTGTCCTACAAGGGCTGGGATCTCTGCCCTTTTAACCCCATCCACACATTTCCCAACTAATTGGATCCATGGGAGCATAGGAACAGCTGAACTTCCATAGATTCATGGAATTCAGGTTGGAAAAGACCTTTAAGATCATCAAATCCAACCAGCACCATGTTCACCCCTAAACCATGTCCCCAAGTGCCACTTCCACACTTTTTTTGAACACTTCCAGGGATGGTGACTCCACCACCACCCTGGGCAGCCTGTTCCAGCGCTTTACAACTCTTCCCATGAATTTTTTTTCCCTGATAGCCAATCTAAACCTCCCCTGGTGCAACTCGAGGCTGTTCCCTCTCATCCTGTCCCTTGTTCCCTGAGAGAAGCACAGTTTCGCACCTGCACTTTAGAACTTAATTGAAAAAATACACGTGGAAAAAAATACCTGTGGCCAGGGCCTCGGTGCCAAATGTTTGTCCCAAATGGCTCCTGGGACCAGGCGAGGACAGGGACGCCTTGTTCAAAGTGCTGTGCAAACCCAGAGTAAGCTGTGTGCTAAAGAGATGGAGAACAAAGGCAGGAGATAGCGCTGCACACAAACCATAATGAAGGGAGGAGCTGGGCAAGCCGAGATTACAGGGAATAATTAGGGAAGTGGCTTACTTAGGCAGGCTGGGTGGCTGAGCTGGTTTGGAACGTGCCAGAGGGTTTTTTCACACTTTTAGGAAGGCTTCTTGCTGGAGTTCACTGCACGTGGACCTGAGAGTGGTGGAGCACAAGCAGCACAGCACCAATTTGGGGATTTCCCATCCCTGGAAGTGTCCAAGCCTGGGTTGGACGGGGCTTGGAGCAGCCTGGGATAGTGGAAGGAACTGGATGAGCTCTAAGGTCCCTTCCAATCCAAATAATTCTGTGATTCCAAGTTCACTCACTGGTTCTGGGTTTTCTTGACCTCCTGGTTGGGCTCTGAGAGTTCAGGAGCTGGATGCAGTGGGATTTCTCGTTCCTGGGCCACCCTGCTGGGACAGGCAGCAGCTGATAATGGCTCTGGGCACTAATGACCCCCGTTGGGTTTGACCCTCTGACATGGAGAGGAAAGCCTGAGGAGTCCATTCCCCATCCCCAATCCATCTCCCTCCCTGCCTTTAAAGGATTTAATTAAATGGTGAATACAGTTAGCTGGGAATGGGCCTCTTCCTGAAGGATGCCAGATGAAATAGCCCTTGACAGGAGAAGGCAATGCTCAGGAATGAATTAGGAGAGATTCATCTTCGTAATTTTAATTTAATTGGATTTTCAATCATGAGACCTATTTCAGATTCAGTATTTCAGATCACTGAAAGTGATCTTCAGTACTCTTAGCAATGGAAATACTGAGTGAGAACAAAGTCTCCTTTTCCCAGATATCATCCTTATTCCTCATCTCTGCTGCTGGTGCTTACAAAATCATGGATAACACACAGTCTGCTCTGCTCTGTGAGTCACTGGAAATGGCTTGGAGACAGGATCACAGAATCCTGGAATGGTTTGGCTTGGAAGGGACCTTGAAGCTCATCCCATTCCAACCCCAACACCTTCCACTATCCCAGGCTGCTCCAAGCCCCATCCAGCCTGGCCTTGGACACTTCCAGGGATCCAGGGGCAGCCACAGCTTCTCTAGGTAACAGCATTTTCACTTCTGAACGACTCATTTCATATATTCCTATATTTTGTGGATTCTGGCGTGAGCAGAGGCAAGTCAGCATCAAAATGAACAGCTGGAGCTCTGAGATGTTTCCATGTTCATTGATTAGGAAAAAGAAAAGAAAACTGAAAAGAAAAAAGAGAAGCAGTGTTTTTCCTGTGCTGAACGAAGCCAAATAGGAGATGTTGAAACAGCAGAGGGAAACCTGACATCCACTTCCTTTGTGTCCCTTCCAAAGGCAAGCAGGAGCTCTCTCCACAATGAAATTCCCTGCTCCGGAGTTCTTCATTCCCCTTCTTTTCTCTCCGATCCCAGATTATTTCCTGAGGCTGGACGAACCCATGAACAACATCTGCTCTGGAGTTCCTGCTCCGGAGTTCTTCATTCCCCTTCTTTTCTCTCCAACCCCAGATTATTTCCTGACGCTGGACGAACCCATGAACAACATCACCACCACCCTGGGCCAGACGGCGGAGCTGCACTGCAAGGTGTCAGGGAACCCCCCTCCCACGGTGAGGTGGCTGAAGAACGATGCTCCCGTGGTGCAGGAGCCCCGGAGGATCTCCTTCCGAGCCACCCCCTACGGCTCCCGGCTGCGCATCCGCAACCTGGACACCACCGACACCGGCTACTTCCAGTGCGTAGCCACCAACGGCAGGAGGACGGTGTCCACCACCGGGGTGCTCTTTGTCAAATTTGGTGAGTTTTCTCCTCTTAAATTCTTCCAGCTCTTGCTTAGGAGGAAGTGTTTGTCCGGGGAAAATCGGCGCGTTGGGGTAGTGCTGTCGTGGAATTGTTCAGGATGGAAAAGCCACGTTTGTTAAAACTGTTAAACGCAGGTTGTGCAGAGAGTCCAGGAATCTGAGCTGAGTGGAACTCTGCTTCCCAGGGAGGGGGTTAGGATGGCAGGGCAGGGACATTCCTTGGAGAAGTGGTCTAGGGGGCTGAGGAGCCATCCTGAGAGATGTCGCTGTTGGTGCCGAGGAGGTAAAGCTGACAGAGTCCACNTTGATTTAAATTCTTTACATGAGAAAGAGAATCTTCACAAAGTACTGCAAGGGCTAAAGAAATTCCCAGCCTGAGGCCTTTTTTCATACCCATAGAGAGAGACTTTGGACCCTGCTGTCTGTCCTACAAGGGCTGGGATCTCTGCCCTTTTAGCCCCATCCACAGATTTCCCAACTAATTGGATCCATGGGAGCGTAGGGACAGCTGTACTTCCATAGAATCACGGAATGTTCAGGTTGGAAAAACCCTCCAAGATCACCAAGTCCAACCAGCAACCAGCACAACCTCCACGTTCACCATCAAACCATGTCCCAAGTGCCACATCCATGTTTTTGGAACATTTCCAGGGATGGTGACTCCACCACTGCCTTGGGCACATTGTTCCAACACATTTGAATGAGAAATTTTCCCAATATCAAATCTAAAACTCCCCTGGTGCAACTTGGGGCTGTTCCCTCTCCCCCTGTCCCTGTTCCCTGGGAGGAGATCCCAAATCCCCCCGGCTGCCCCCTCCTGTCAGGGAGTTGTGCAGAGCCACAAGGTCCCCCCTGAGCCTCCTTTGCTCCAGGCTGAGCCCCCCCATGAATTCCTGGGTGGATTCAGAGCAGAGGAGGAAAACTCCTTCATTCTGGAGTGACCTCAGCGTGTGGTGAGTGAGGAATTTCAGCTGGCCCTGCAGGCTGAGGGGCTGTGATCAGACACATGGATACCTGTCAGGGAAAATAAGCACTCATTCTTCCAAGTTTATATTGAGATAACTGCCTTCAAAGCTGATCCTACCGCTCAGAAGATTCCAAACAAGAAACAGGTTTTGTGTGTCTTCTCCTCCACGGTCAGGGGGAAATAATTCACTGAGATGAAGATATTTGCACACAGTCCTGGTTAATCCTCTTTGGAACTGGGCAAATAACACACAGGGAGTGATGGATGCGATGAGTTTCATCGTCTTTTTTCATAAATCTCCCGTGTTTTCTGATTTCTGATAAGAAACTCATCATTAGATGTTCTCCTAAGGCAGTTTGAAGGGGAGGGTGAGTTCCTCACCTGTTTATTGTCCTCGTGTCGTGTTCTGCAGCCAACACAGGCTTGTCTTTGGTGCTGAGGGGCTGCCACTCCTCTGCTCAACTACATAAACCACAGGCAGCATGACAGACTGGTGCTTTTATCTTTTAAAAGGTTTGCAAAAGCTTCCTGCTCGCTACCTCGCCGTAACTCATCCCTCTGTTTTTCTTCTGTCACTTTTGCAGGTCCCCCGCCAACAGCGAGCCCGGGATCCTCGTAAGTCCTTTCATGTCTCTTGTGTGCTTTCATTAATCTCACATTGCAGCAGTCAGAAGTTCATTTGTCATTTGGTGTGACAGGAGCACTTTTGCATTCTGCTTTGAGTCAGATAGGATGGTGATTTATTGGGACTGAGTTATCTGTCTCGCAGTTATATTTTCATGTTACGGTGTCGACTCCGATTTCTTACCCCAGACTTCTTCATTTCCAATATTATTGCCTTTAGATCCTCTGGTGCCTTCAGTCTGTGATTTCAGTGCACCTACAGGTTCTTCATCCACGTCACAGCCCGAGCTGGGAAATATTTATCACTGCAAGCAGATTTTACTACCCAGGGGCTTCTTGCTGATTTGAAGGGTCGTAAACGGTGTCTGTATCTCTGTGTACCTGCATTAGCAAACTGTCTGAAACCTGAGGATTTAAAGATTGAGGAGGTGGGTGGGAGCAGGGGCTGTTTGTACCTCAGCTCCTTGTGTTCTGTAGCTCAGGTTGGGCTCTGCTGCTGGCTCTGAGCACTTCCCATGTCATATTTTGGCAGTGGAGCTCCTGTCGTGGGCAGTTTTTGAGAATATTCACTTTTATCCCTTAATTTCAAACCACCTGATCAAACCTGCTCACCTCTCGCTGTCCCTTATTGATTTTAAGTGTGGTCTCCAGCTGTGGCTGCTCTTCCAAACCCTGAGGTTTGGAATCAGTTTTGTGGTGCTGTGTCCAGCTTATTCACATCCCACATTGTGGAAAAATATTGAAAATCCACCTCTCCCTGAAGTATCTTGATACAAATAAAGCAGTATCTCGTTTTTCAAGACAGATCCTGCCCTTTCAGGAAGGGTCCTTATCTCACTGGACGTAAAGTGAGAACAGAACTATCTGAACTTCTGACTGCTCATTACCTAGAATCAGCTAGGACAGATAAGTTATTGTTAAATCAAGAACTGAAGCAATATTTATATGATTCCTATTGAAATACCGCTTTTTTTTCCCCACACAGATCCATTTCTCCTATAGTAAGAAATTTTGCAGATGTATGACTCTCTTAAGCAAATAGTAAAGCACCTTAGAAGATTTACAGATCTTAATGTAGTGTCAAGGCTCAGTAAGGTGGAAAACTGAATTTAATCTACTAAGAGCCTGCAGAACAGAACTTTTATTTGTATTTGGTGAGGGGAGAGAAACACAGAACCACCTAAAGCAGAAAATGAATCTATTAATCCAATTAATGCAATTACAAAGGATGCAAAAACCTGGGGATGTGAATATTCCTGGCTCCTTCTGGAGGACCTTTCATGAGCTATTGCAGGGGATATAAATGAGGAGAAGCCTCTGACCACAAAAGGATGTTGTAGGATGCCCTCTAATGGAACAGCCTAAAATGTGGTTTTATCTTCCCTTGTGAAGGTGCCTGCCGTGGAGTCCTGGGGTTTGTTTTGGAAGGGGAGCTCTTTGCTGGGATTTCAGCTCTGTTTGCTGAAAAGGGAGGGAAATTTCCCTGTGCTGTGGGATTTGGGGGCTCTTGGAGCACTGTGGAGGCTTAATGAACGAGGTGAGAAAATGGGGATTTTGTGCTGCTCCCACCTAGTTTGGGGTTTGTGAAATTTGTGGGGTTGAACAACACGTCTTTGGTGGTCAGAAGCCACGTGAGAGCACAGAAAGCAGAGAGCTGGGCTGGAATTCCACTGTTAGAGCGCTCAGCATTGCCTCACTTTTTAAACAAAATACATTTGGGACCCTTTTTTCCCATTTTTTTCTTTCTGGCAGGGTTTTGGTATTTTTTGGTGGTTTTTAGCTCCCCTTCCAAAAAAGAAAAGACCACAACTTAACCGGCTAAAATACACGCAAAGGATGGGGAAAGGTGAAAAGAAAGTGAGATGTCCTCTTTAACAGTTGATTTTATAGCCGTGCCTTATAATTTTGTAACCAAAAAAGATATTTAATCACACTTCAGCTGTGTGTTGTGAAATGCAGGTGGGAAGTTACCTGGAATTCTGGTCCTTTGTGTTTGCTGTTCCTTCCAGGCAAAGAATATCCTGGGGATTGGATTGTGTGACTGGTGTAGCCTTGAGAAGCTGAAAAATGAATTTGTAGCTATGAAATTCATTTTTCTGCTTTTTTTTGGTGTGAAAACCAAGCCCAGCTGTGCCAGTTTCAAACTCCAGGGTGAGAGATGAAGAACCTGGTTGATCTCTCTCATCATCCTCCCTCTGGGGAAATACTTTCTTTGGGAATATTCTGGAAGTTGGGGCATAAAATTCAGAACTTGTACCTGCTCTTCCTGTGTCTTTATCAGTCAGCCACGAGTGGAAGGTTCTGTTCATTTACAGATTTCATTTGAGGATGGCATTTTTAAAAATATCCACACGCTCAGCTCTTTTCCTTCCAGAATTTATAGGTGCAGAGCTCTGCCCCTGTGTCATGGCAGAAAAACAGATGGGCCAGGTGTAAATGGGAAGGTGAAATGATGATTTCTGTGCAAGGAGGCAGGCAGGGGGTAGATAATACAATAATTCCTGTGTGTTCTTGCTGCTTTCCTTGAGCTCTCCTAGAGCCAAAGGTGTGATTTGAAAATCAGGCTGAAGCAGAGGAAAGCAAAGGCAGTGGTGCTGTTTATGCCTTAGGTTTTAACTTTTATATTTTTCCAATCCTGCATTCCCAGTGTGTGACTCTGCAGTGTCCTGCAGCCTGGGAGCTGCTGCTCTCTCATGCTGAGACAGACAGAACAAAGCCTCTCCAGGCTGCTCTCCAAGGACACCCAGCCCGGCCTAGGCCCAAAATGTGTAACCCAGCATCTTGAGAAGGGGGGCAAGCTGAGGGGAAATTCCATCATTAGCTAAAGTTTAATTGGTGAAATTGGGTTGAGATGCAAATGGCCCAAAGCTATAAAAGGGTGAAGAACTCGTGACTCGGGGTCCATCTTGGGTGCAGCCTTTGGCCTGCCCAGGGTGTGCCTCTGAAGGCCTTTCAAATAAATATCCACCTTTATTCCTTCCTCCTGCCCAGTCTCTGTTTCTAGGTTGGCCTCTTTAGGCATCACTGTCCCTGAGGGCACCAGGAACCTGAGGCACCTCTGGCGTGGGAGCTCTGCCTGCCCTCAACATCCTTCCTTTAACTCTCCCGTGCTGGACAAAGCTCAGCTGTAAATCCCTCAGAACCATATTCCATGATCCCAGAGCCCTGCTGCTCTGACCTCGCTGGGAGAAGCATCTTCTGTTGTAAAAAAACCCTGACAACCCCAACGCGTGCTCTATAAATAAATCATTCTTTTATCTTTGGGTGCTGCAGATGCAGTGCCAGCTCCAGGCAGCTCAGGGGACGTGGGGAGGGTGTGAATACCAACGTCCCACATCCGGATGTGCCCCCGGGAGCCAGCTCCAGGCTCTCCAGCTGCTGGAATAGTTTCCAGAACGTGGATGGTGTCAAGGGCACCTCCAGGTTTGGGAGGGGCAGGGAGCTCTGGGTGATGCCTAAAGAGGCAAACCTAAAAACAGAGACTGGGCAGGAGGAAGGGAATAAAGGTGGATATTTATTGGAAAGGCCTTCAGAGGCACACCCTGGGCAGGCCAAAGGCTGCACCCAAGATGGACCCCGAGTCACGAGTTCTTCACACTTTTATAGCTTTGCTCCATTTGCATCTCAACCCAATTTCACCAATTAAACTTTAGCTAATGATGGAATTTCCCCTCAGCTTGCCCCCCTTCTCAAGATGCTGGGTTACACATTTTGGGCCTAGGCCGGGCTGGGTGTCCTTGGAGAGCAGCCTGGAGAGGCTTTGTTCTGTCTGTCTCAGCATGAGAGAGCAGCAGCTCCCAGGCTGCAGGACACTGCAGAGTTACACACTGGGAATGCAGCATTGGAAAAATATAAAAGTTAAAACCTAAGGCATCACTGGGAAGCCCATCCAAGCATATCCAATGCTTTGGGGCTGGAATTTGGCCTGGGAATCCTTGGGGATTAAGCTCTCTTTGGTCTGCTGGAGGACAGCAATTCCCATTTCCAGCAGGGCTGGAATATTGGGAGAACAGGCACCTTTGGCACTGCAGAGTTACACACTGGGAATACAGAATTTAAAAAATATAAAAGCTAAAACCTAAGGCATCATGGGGGGAAAAGGCCACCCTCAGCTGATGTATCTCCTTTTATCCATATGATTTCTCAATGCAGATGCAGATTGGGTTGATGGAATAACTTTGGGAAGATCAAAGGGAGCGTTTTGGTGGTTAACTCTTGTGGCACAGTGTGGTTGTGCATTGCTCTGTGTGCTGTGCACACAAATGTATCACAAATCCCAGAATCCCAGAAGGTTTGGGTTATAAGGGACCTTGCAGATCTAATTCCAACCCCCTGCCATGGGCACCTTCCACTAAACCAGGAATTTGCACTGTAGCCTCATTGCTTCTAAAAATTTCCCCAAAAAACCAGATTTTTAATATTATTTTTGAAGTTCCTGTGCTTCACATCCTTTGAAACTCACTTTTTATCCATCATCCACGGCAAGGTTGGTGCCTTAAGGACTCAGAAATGTGTGTCCTCACCTCAGGTGTGGCTGCAGAGATCAGAAGCAGAACAGAATGAGGTCAGAGCACAGCAGAGGCCTGGGGATGAGAGAATTTCATGTAACAATAGACACACTTTGGCCTGGGAAATGGTTCTGTGCCCAAACATTTTGGGGTTTTTTGTCTCATTCTCTGTTGTTTCCATTACCTGGAGCCTTGGCTTTGTGCTCGTCCCACACTTCACCCACTGCAGGAGAAATCCTGGGCACAAATCACTGAAATCAGAGGTGGTGGAGCAAGAACTTCCACAAGAACTGTGGTGAGACAGAAAAGGAAAATGCCAGTTTCCGTGGCCTGGTGTAAAAATGAGCTGGAAAAACCCTGCTGGTGTGTAATCCAGTGGGAAAAGTGCAGGAAAATGCTCTGTATTTATTATTA